>JAJJMC010033717.1:1872225-1901578 GCA_023531435.1 Papaver californicum | reverse complement strand
AGGTGGAGAGGCCAGAAACGAAGAATTAAAATCCAGAAAAAATGCTCATGATGAAGAAGATGAAGAAATCGTCGCTAAAAGGTTGAAGTTTCCGTGGCCAAAAAGTTAAAGATTCTGTTGCTAAAGCTTTTAACTTTGCAACATTTATCTTCATTTGCAACGTTTATCTTCAGTGAAACACTTTTCCCTCTTTAACAATGAGTTTGTAACGCTTATAAACATTGCGAATTTCCTGTTTTTCATTATTTTCACTCTTTTTCATCATTTGTAAACACTTTGAGCCATGAATCATTATTTTGAGCAACTGATTAATATGGGGAGCTAAACCCCTTTGCTGAGGCGATGGAGGAAGCTATTGTTCCAAGAAAAATGGTATATTTCTATTTTAATTGATTTTTGCAATTTCTTTATGATTTTTTACTTTGATTAAAAAAATTGATTTAAGGATTTTTATTAAACAATTGTGATTTCTTTTGATAGAGCATGCTTAGCCTAGGATTTTTGATGTTCTATGCTTTCGATTTACTATTGTTATTTTAAAAGTCTACTTTTGCAACATATTAGAATCACTTTAAATGTAAAGAATTGCATGAATATTGATTAGATTGAATTACTTTAATTGGTTAATGGTGGAATCCATAACCTTAGTATTTGTGAATATTATTTTCATCTTTTGTGTATATTTTCTAATTTAAAAATTAGTTTATTAAATCTAAAATCAATCTTCACAAGTTCGAGAGTGTATATTTTTTAGTTAATTTTTTTTAGGGTTTTTATTTTTCTTTTTAGAAAATTGTATTAGGAAATTCTTATTATTTTTGTAATTATTTTAGGTATTTTTCTATTTTTTCTTATTTTTGGACTTTGGAATTTGAACTTTTGAACTTTATTATTATTTTTAAACCCTACAGAAGGGTATTTAAATATAAACTGCAACAGGGAAGGAAATTACGATATTGTCTCGGCCCCTCGGGTTCGTGCACTGACACAGGAACTGGTGGCGCGAGTCGACTACAACTGATTCATCCCCCGTCTGGTAGGGAGGTAAGACTCGATCACCCATGAATCCCCTGTCAGTGGGTTTCTGTATTCATTCGTAATGCATATATGTTAAGGACTTGAATACGGATTTACTTTTCTAGTAAGGGGCAGAAACTTGCCATATAAGATAAGGGTTCATATTTCATCACCGTATCCTTTCTTCCCGACTTAGGAACACGTTACCTAAACGAACCTAAGCCTAAAATTTGACTAGAAAGAGACCTATAGGGTAACGAGCTTATTGGAAAGTCATTCAAACGGACTGTATTGGTTACTCTGTTAGCCTAACTTAAAGTTCAGGAAGATTATATTAAGTTAATTTGAGCCGCCTTGTAACCCAAGGAAACATTGCCAAAGAGGCAGGGTTAACAAAGCTCCTTAGAGCTTATCCTGTTTCTATTTGACTTAATCTAATTTGGATCGTTCTAAGAGATTTACTAAAACTGTAACTAGTTGCTTTCTGGAAGAATAGAAGCTGGTCTAGAAACAATCTAAGTGGAGCCATCATGCTTTTTGTTTGCTAGATTCAGTAGGTTTGATTTGGTTGAGTCGGCCTTGTTTGTGTATGTTTAGAAACCTAATTACTTTAGGAGATTAGAATTGGCATATTTTCTTAAGAATGGCCACCATTTTCATAGTAGTCAACTGTGTGAGTCCAATCTGATTAACTTTGAGGATCAACAATTATTCAGGTTAATATTATGTGCTTCTAAGTTTTTAGTTGAGTTCTTCCAGACTCTACAACTTGACTCTCCGGATCCTTCCAATGAGGAAATCCAACCTATGAAAATATATTATCTAGACCCTTTTATAGAGCCTCAACCTAAACCACAACTAGATGTAGTTGTCTTAAACAGAAAACTAGATAAGGGTGTGCTCGGTTTGTTCACTTTCTGGGTCTGCTACAATTTTCTTCTATTTTGGATAACATTATTTTTTTCAGATGACCCACAGTTGTTCTATCTATTGCTATATGATTTTATGAGGTGACTAATTCTTTCTTAGTCTAGCTGAAGACTTTAAACTTGGCACTTATTGGGAGGTAACCCATGCTCATGCGACACGGTAATATTTTTTCTTAACTCATTTCCTTCGATTGGTAATAGTTTCTCATTGTTCATGCTTTTAATCATTCATCTTTAGAACATTCAGGACAATGTTAGATTTAAGTTTGGGGGTAAGGGAGAAACTTCTAATGAAATATGAAACTATAAAGTCTAGAAACTTGTGAACAATTCAGGATGACACTAACCATTCTAGGTAGATGGAAACTTATCTCTTTTTCTATAGGAATCGGTGTGCCAATCTAAATGGTCTATTCATAAAAGCATGCCTAGCTCAGGTGTTAGAAATAACATGATAGTTGTCACCATATCTCAGAGTCTATCTCGACCATATCACCTTCTGTTTTTATTTTTATAATTTTTGTGTTTCTCTAAGTGATTTGGTGGGGTACCAATATCGAATTGTTATCGCCGTCAGGACGAAGTTGAGTGTTTGAGATCAAGCTCCATTATTGTATTATTTAGACCATTATTAAAAAAAATAGTAATCGAGTATTGACACTTTGATAGCAATATATGTGTGTTCTCCCTTTCTCCGTCGCTTAAGCACACGTGGAACGCAGGATCCATGAGAACTATCATGTAAGATGCTGATAAGGAGCATGCGCTTGGATTCATTTGATCCAATCATGTTGTCAGTACATTTAAAATAAATAATTGTTTTATTTTCAATAAATCGACCGCTGAACCCTTGTATATACCAGCTGAGTCGATATTAGTATAAGGAGTAAGACTAGTGGGAGCATATCTTAATCCATTAGGATTCATCCTGGCACTGACCTTCAGACAGATATGGGAAACACCCTTCACCTTAGTCAACATGCGTGAACTTCATTTTGTCCACATCCATTTTCTAAATCTTTTCACGTGATTGTAGTTTGATAGATTCTGAGTATCATGGTTGAACGACTATCTAAGTAGAGTTTTGAATTCTTGTATGAATTTTAGTATGCTGAGTGCAAACTCGTATACAACAATTGGACTCATATAGGGTAATGATTCCCATAGTCGAAGAATTTAGTATGCCAACTAAATAGCTTGTTTAGTGTTTACCCTCAATCGTTCACAAGTAGCTAGGGTTTGGAGTACAAGGTTTTGTGGGTACACCTCTTGTAAACCCTCACGAGACTAAAACTCGTCTTATAAGGACACCTATGGGTTTAAAGGATTATTGCACACACTAAGTGCAATCGCGATGCCTGCGAAAGTGAGTTAGGATTTTTAGATTAGATTTGCTCGAGGACTAGCAAATAATAAGTTTGGGGGTATTATGATAGACACAGTTTTGTGTCTGATTTGTCTCAATTCTAAATATTGTTAGTTCTCATTTACGTACTTATATTGTGATTTTATTGTATTTGTAGGTATTTTTGGAGAAATAAACATTTGGGAAAAATTGTCTCAAAAAAATACTAAAGGCGCCCACCCAAAATTGATAAAGGCACCCGAGATTTAGTTCAACGCACCCTAGCCCATTTTAAATTCAATTTGGCGGGAAAAGAATTCTATTCATCTGTATGAATTTTTGATCGAGCTTTGAAGAGATTTTTAAGGATTTTAAGACAAGAAATATTCTTGCCTTATTAAAGAAATCGTGAAAAACTTAAATTCAATCAAGACAACGTCAACTCTCATGAATCAGTGGAAAATAAATCAGTTGGAAAGAAGAGAATTATTCTCGGATTAAAAAGAAGTTATTCTCACGTATCTTCTCTAGTTTCAGATTAGGAAACATAATCATATCCCGAGCTTCTAAAAGCAAGAGATTGATCCGAAATTAAAAACAAAGAATTGAGAAAAAGAAAATATAAACCGAGAATATTTCTTTGATTGAATGAAAAGATTTTGAGGATTTGTGATGAGATTAAAGGTGCATTTAGGCCATATTATAAATAGATATCGAAGATAACAATTGGGGGGGGGGGGGGGGGTGTTCGGGACAGGCCAGAAACGAAGAATTAAAATCCAGAAAAAATGCTCGTAATGAAGAAGATGAAGAAATCCTTGCTAAAAGGTTGAAGTTTCCGTGGCCACAAAGTTGAAGATTATGTGGCTAAAGCTTTTAACTTTGCAACAGTTATCTCCAGTGAAACAGTTTTCCCTCTGTAACAGTGAGTCTGTAACGCTTATAAATATTGCAAATTTCATGTTTTTCATTATTTTCACTATTTTTCTTCATTTGTAAACACTTTTAGCAATGAATCATTATTTTGAGCAACTGATTAATATGAGGAGCTAAACCCCTTTGCTGAGGCGATGTAGGAAGCCTTTGTTCCAAGAAAAGTGCTACTTACTATTTTAATTGATTTTTGCAATTTCTTTATGATTATTTGCTTTGATTAAAAAAATTGATTTAAGGATTTTTATTAAACAATTGTGATTTCTTTTGATAGAGCATGCTTAGCCTAGGGTTTTTGATGTTATATGTTTTTGATTTACAATTGTTATTTTGAAAATCTACTTTTGCAACATATTAGAATCATTTTAAATGTAACGAATTGCATGGATATTGATTAGATTGAATCATTTTAATTGGTTAATGGTGAAATCCATAATCTCAGTATTTGTGAATATATGTTTTTCATCTTTTGTGTATATTTTCTAGTTTAAAAATTAGTTTATTAAATCAAAAATCAATCTTCACAAGTTCGAGAGTTTGAAACCCATTCTTAACTTATCAAGTGTCAGCTGTGAACACTAAGATGAGTGTTGAGGCAGTGATTCTGCCATCAAACACAAAGATGAATGTTATCCGTGAACACTAAGATGAGTAAGGAGGTAGTGATTCTCCCGTCAGAAACAAAGATGAGTGTTAGCTGTGAACACTAAGATTGTTAGAACTTGAGCATTGATATTCAAGGAATTCAATCCATGGAATTTATGTGACTTGAAGCAAGTTCATTCATGACATGAAGTGCTTAACTTTTATACAGTGCATACCGAACATATTCAAGAGATTCATCAATGGAAGGTTGCAACTTGAGATAATGTTCGATACGGCTCTGCAATTAGATAGTATGTATCTAATTTGCGATCTTTATTCAGGAATGGTATATTATCCATTCTGATTGTTCGAAATTTTGTATTTTAGATGGTATGCATCTAATGTAACGATCTTTTTTCAGATACAGCATAACCTCTATTCTGAATGTTCGCATTTTTGTATAATCAGCGTATTCTGATTAATACAAATAGTTTGTGTGGATGCACATGAAATAACAAGGGTATAGCCGGGTAAATCCCTGAAATTTCTACGGGCGAATACATATGCAAAAGATATGTGGAACGAGTATAAGGAATTCAACCATACAATTATTGCAACTTATAACTGGTTCAATGTTATATATTGTCAGAGATTACCTGGACAGGAACTGCAACCATCACCAGTGATATTCAGAAGACGTTATCGCTCTATACTAGTGGTCGATCCATCTAGGAGCTTGAGATCTGTTTATACAAAGTTGTATAGGTAAGTCAATACTATTCAATTGTAATGGATGTTGCCATAAGGCAACTTTTGTGAATTCTCTTGCAGAATTATGAAGTTTAATGTCTCTGAGACCGTGGTGAGAGACGCAATGTTTTACTTTTTTAGATAAAAATAAAATAATACAACTTTAGTTGTTAGATATTACCAGAGATATTGCAGTAGGTTTGAACTATGAATATCGTCACGTTGATGGATATGGTATGCCAAGTAAGGGAGGATGCCACAGATGGGAGGACAAGCAAAGGGTCTTAACTTGGACGAAAAAGTGAGAGACCATATCCTTCTCGAACTTGGTAATTTTAGGAATAACTTTTTTTTTTTTTTTTTTTGCTAGTATCGTCTTCTCTTGGGAGGATGAATTTGATTCCATTGTTTGTCTCCAATTGTCTGTCTAGTGTTGTTGAAGGAGATATAAGCGGTGGTGTATCCCCATTCTTGTTAGGATGATGCGAGTGGGACGTCTTGTTGCTACTACCGTTTTTGATCAAATACTCTGGTCGAAGGAAATGACTGCGTTAAATTTCTAAAACTGGAGAAGCCTTCAGTCCCTAGGTGTATCTACTTTGGCCTGCTACTAGACGGAGGATGATTTGATAGTATCATCATCAGTCCATGACTTTAGGGTTTGATTAGGCGAGGGAAAGCCAGGGAGGTTGATATCTCCTTTCGTTGTCTTTGTCGTGCCAAGGCTAGATCAAGAACTTGAATTGAAGTTGGAGCCATTGTTGGTGCGTGGGTCTTGAGTCACAACTGGGACGTTTTCGTGAGCATTAAATGAAGTTGCGTCTTATTCTGACCCCTTGTGTTTGTACCTAAAAATTGCTCATAGGAAAAACAATGTACTGTTGAAGTGATTTTTAGGTTCGAGGATCAAAATCGTACAAAAAAATCCAAACAAGTAGAATGTCTGTATACGTTCTTCTTCGGTTATAAAGAGAGGGGATGGGTTGATTTTAGGGGAGGGAGGCAAAGAAAGTTAAAGGAATTGTGTATAAAATTGTGTGTTGTGGTAGAAAAATTACAGAGCTTGAGAATGATTTTATATCTCTTTTCCGTATGTCGCTTGTTTCTTGTTGTTCTGTTTTGAGATTGGCTAAGCAGCCTATTTATAATGTTTTGAGACCACACACATTCCTTGTAAAGTACTGCTAGTTGTGGGGATATGGATAAGTGGAGGTTGTGGGAATAACCGTCCACTTTGTCTCTAGGAATTTTCTGGAAACTTCTTAGACCATGACTCCAATATCTCTTCAACCGCTCCAACTTACCACTTACTCTATAACTTCCTTGTCATGGGGTAGTGCTACACCCATGTTGTTGTAAACCGCCAGACCAAATCCCCATGTTTTATCCCCCTATTGTAATATTATTTGATATCTCGTAAGAGTTGGTGGAGTCATGGCTTCAAAGTCATGAGCCTTGAAATAATATTTCTAGTAGACTTTATGCCAATTTTGTCGTAGTAATGGATTAAGTAATAGTACTAGATTGAGCGAAGAATTGTGCTAGCTTGAGCGAAAGAATGGTGCGGCAGAAGCGTGGCACGGTGGCAAATGAGTGTGGTACCCAGCAACAATGAAGCGTGGGCTCAACAATGGTCGCGGCAGCAGAAATGGTTCTGGAAGGGGAGCGTGGGACCAACAATGGGTTGCACGAAGCATGAGATGCGGCCCCACTTTCTTTAGCGCCTTGGGAAGACTTATCCTTGGCTTCGTTGCTTTGTGGCCTTGGTAGCTCCGTGGCTTTGGTAGAATTTATTGTTTTTGTCTCCTTTATTATTTTAACACGTCTTTGTTAGAAGTGAGGCTAGGGATTACTAAAGCATGTACTGACATTGAATAATGCCATGACCATGATTATGGCCTATTTTGGGTTTCTCAGTCTTGTGAGATTTAATTGTTTGACATTTATGTTTAACTTTTGTACAGTGCATACAGAACACCTTCAAGAGATTCAACTGTGGAAGTTTGCAATCTTGAATTTATGCTTGATGAAACTCTGTAATTAGATGGTATTCATCTGGTTGGCATTTTCATTCGTATATGGCATCGCCTCTATTCTGAATATTCTCCTTTTTGTATAATCATCGCTTTTTGATTAATACAGATAGTGTGTATGGATACATTTATATTTATTTTATGTCTCTGTAGTTGAGCAAAGGTAATTTTATAATTTTTTCCTTTGTCAAAAATCCACCATCAACACCTTGGCTCATAAACTTGTTTTACCCTTCTGGATATGATGATGGTATGGTGATATGGGCGAAGTCTTCTGGAGACGTCGATGGCGAAGAGGATAAGCTGAAAGGTATCATGTTGACGACGTAATGTTACGGGTGTCTTCAAAGATTATGTTCCAAGAGGCGTCTCTTGAGCCATCTTCTGAATCCTTGATTGTTATAAGCTGTGTTGCGGTGAGCATTCCCCTGTCACACTTATCTTTGATTTCTGAAGTTATATTTTCTGGAGTAGGCTTGGGATGTGTCTCATCCTCGTCAGGGGTTGCAGGTGCCTATCAGATATGACGACGTAGTTGGGAGAGGAGAAGATACCTTTGTGGCATGTCTTTGGAGAGTAAAGGGATTTGTCAAGATTGTGACTCTCTGGTTGACCATTTTTTATAAGATGGAGAGGTTCCGAAAACGACGGGATCTTGTGAAAATATTCAGTTCCCAAGTGTGGTTCTTGTGATCTTTAAGATGCAGTTTGTTGAAGTTGGTTCTCCAAATGGTGTCGTTGCGTAGGATACCAATGCAAAAAAAACTGCATCAATTGAGTATCCGAACGCTTTAGTTGACTTTGAATTTGAGTTTGACAGGATCCGACTCTTGAAAGATGCCGAGACGGCTAATCTTGTTGTCGGATGGCTTTGTCGTCATATGAGAGCCATTCAGGAGAACTTGAAGGAAGTAGGTGCATCTTCGGCTTAAAAGTGATTACCAAGGCTAGAGGTGATGCTGAAAGACTGTCCTGAGAATTGAGGATTGCAATTGAAGCCATTGCACAAGTGGATAGAGTGTATGCTGATGGCATTGAATCACTCGTAAAAGATCCTTTCTAAGTAGCAGGTTTTGAGGGTTTTTATGTATTTTTGAGATACCCAAATTTTCTGTGGTTATGGGATTTTGAGTAGGTAGAATTTGAATGGTTTGCGATGAATTTTCTAGAAAGGTAAATAGTTGTTGTTCAATTAAGTAAATTGAAATCCTAAGTATGAATGCAAAGCACTGCAAACATTTTGAAGGAGTTTCAAATGTTGTGTAAAAGTAGAGAAATATTGCTAGGGGTGGTAAAGTGCTTTAAGCCTTGAAAGCTTTTTCATAAGTATTAAAGTGTTTAAGCCTTGAAATTTTTAAGCCATTTTTCCATGTACGACTACCCCTTTTGGCTTATCGGTATTGACGAGTTTGTAGCGTTCACCTAATAAAGTTTTAATGATCAGATGTGGTTTTTTTCCAGGAGAGGCAGTAGTGTCTCCGATTTGGAAAGGGTTGGGTTTCGGTATCTCAGGTTGATGACACATTATAAGGATGATTGGGTTATTGGTTTTAATATTCTCAGTAGAGATGAACCATATCCATTCGACAAACTTTTGAAAAGGATCAGCTTCCCATTCACATCGTCAAGGCACGGTGAGGTTGATACTCGGGGTCAAGTCCCCAAGCCTTGATGGGACGTGGGACAACTGGTTGTAAAGAGAGTTGCCGAACAAGACTTACTTGTAGGAGAAACCCACAGGTGTACGACATTATCTCTCCTCTATACAATTGTTAGCGTCCGTATCTGTTGTTTGGTGATGTTATGGAGATTAGCAATATTTAGGGTATGCTGGCTTGTTGGCGCCTACAGGTGGGTCTCTTGGTGACGATTTCTCCATATATGCATCGATCCTTGCCTTATTTTTGTAGATTCATAGACGTCCCAGAACCATGTCGTAGTCAGGATCTACAAGGTTGTTGCTGATGAGGTGGTAGTATACAGGCCATAAAATGGCAGTGGTAGTGGTCTCTCTAAATCTTTATGAATGACGAAGTTTGATTGCTGCATCCATGGTTGCTTTCTTTAATTGGGGATCTCGCCATTGCGTCGAATATCGATTATGGATGTGCTGACGTGGTAGCATCAGGAACGCCGGTTGGATCCATCTTTCTTTTCACGATGTGTAGAACCATACATGATTTTATGAAGAATTTTGGCAATTTTCGTCGTTATAAAAAATTCAGATTCAGGTCTTCTTGCCGTAACGGCCATAGAATCTTCGTCTGAAGTCAGAATGAGATGGTTGGCCTATCATTCTTTATCTAAGAGAAAATGATAAATTCTGAAAAAAGAATTTCTGGATCTCGAGTCCGTATGCTAGGTGAAAAGGACCTGACACCGAGAGTCCATAACTTTTCAGACAAAATTCTGTAGGTTTTCAGCTGTCATGTAATCGAGCATTTCAGCCGTCATTTATTGCTTGTTCATTCGATTGACGTGCTATTTTAGTATGTTGTAGTAGACATCCATACGAATCATTCGGAATATAACTCACCCTCAGATTCCTCACCAATTAGCGCTAGTTTCAGTTCTTCCAGTGGGAAGCGTAAAAAACGTTTCATGATCCGAATGGCGTCGTTGAGCAAGCTATCTCTGAGGCGATTTTTGGAGAAAGAATTCCGAATGCGTCGTTGTACAGAATGCTGATATAATGGAGACTGTTCCGGTTGAGTACCCAAACGTTGGAGTTAACTTTGAACTAGATGTAAGATCCACCCTATTTTCAAACGGTTGATAACCTGATTTTGTGACCGAGAGATTGATCTCCCATTGTGGTCGCCAATTGTTAGTACCTATAAATTTATTCTAGGCAAAACAATGTACTGTAGAAGTACTTTTTTAGATTCGAAAACCAAAATAGTAAAGGGCAACCCTAAACCACGATAATAGCCGTTCCGCCCTGCTTCGATCACAAGGAGAGAAATGGGTTGATCTTAGGGGAGGGAAGCAAAGAAAGTTGAAGTAATTTGTGTGTTGAATTGTGTGTATAAATGGAGAATAACATAGATTATAAGAATGTTAAGGTTGATCTGTTTTCTGAATGGTTTAAGGAGCCTATTTATAATAGTTTGGGAACACACGTTTCCTTGTAAAGTAATGGAGGTAGTGATGAGATGGAGAAGTGGGAAGTCGTGGGATTAATGGTTTAACCGCCTTGGAATCTTCAGAAAATCATTACTCCATTAATTGTTTCATCCTTACCACTACTTTGTAACTTCCTTATCATGGGGTGTTTCCACGCCCATGTTGCTGTAACCGCCAGACCAAAACCCCATGTTTTATCCCCCATGTAATTTTTTTGATTTCTCGTGAGAGTTAGTGGAGTCATGGACTCAAAACATGTAAGTTTGTTGTAAGATAATGATATCGATGAGTCTGAGCCAACATAATATAGTAATGGATAGTATTAGCGTTAATAGTAAAGTGGGAGGCTTGCACCCTAGCACAAAGGAAGGTCAGGGGAAGGATTTCACTCTAGCAAAAAGGAAAAAGAGCGGAAGGCTTGCACCCTAGCATGGGAAAAGGAGGAGAAGGCTTGCACCCTTTCCAGTGTTAGTGCTCATGCTACAACGACACTAGCATCAGCAGCGCTACCAGTAGCGCTAAGCTGAAGCTCCAACGATAGCGCTAATGTTAGCTATTGCTAGTGCTACCACTAACAATGCTAATGCTTCTTTGATCCGCGCTCTGTTATCTTTTGGCTTTTTGGCCTTTTCTTGGCCTTTTGGCATATGTGTGTGCTACCCATTTGTGTTGGGAGTGTGGCTATGGTTTTCCCAAGGCTAGCACTCGCTAAGGCCATGGTTAGTGCTTATGCACCACTATCTTTGATATTTATTAATGTCGTGGCCATATTTATGGCTTGTTTAGAGTTTCACAATTGTATGAGATTTAATGTTAGCATTTATGCGTAAACTTTATGCAGTGCATACATAACATTTTCAAGAGATTCAGTTTTGGAAGTTTGAAACTTTAGATAATGCTTGATGCTACTCTGCAATTAGATGGTATGCATCTAATTATCATTTTTATTCAGATATGGCATGGCCTCTATTCTGAATGTTCGCAACTTTGTATAATTAACATGTTTTGATCGATACAGATAGTCTATATGGATGCACATAAAATAACGAAGGTTTAGCTAGGTAAAGCCCTGAAATTTTGATAGTGCATATGTAAAGAGCTACAGAGCTATTGTAGCTGTGAGATGAATATGCATTCTTAATTCTCTTATGGAATGTAAGATACATATACATATCCACAATTCTGATACCGGGTCAGAAATTTGTACGTATTTATTTCATGCTTCTGCAACTTAGCAGAGGCAATATTAAAATTTTCTCCTTTGTCAAAAAATCCACCATCAACAACATCCCAAATGGTAAGTTGCTCTTCATAATGAGAAAAATGCTTTGGATGCTGCTGGTACATGGATTCTTCTTCCTCCTCATCCTTCTCAGAATGTTGTTGGTTGTAAGTGGGTATTTAAAATTAAAGAAAATTCTGATGGAACAGTTGATAGATGCAAGGCAAGACTTGTTGCCAAAGGTTTCAATCAATAGAAGGTTTAGATTATACTGACACATTTATACATGTTGTCAAACCAACCACCATTAGACTAGTTCTTTCTTTATCAGTTAATGCAAATTGGTCTCTGAAACAACTAGATGTCAGTAATGCCTTTCTTCATGGCAATCTAAATGAAGATGTTTGCTTGACTCAACCTCCAGGCTTTGTTGATACAGTTCATCCTGAATATGTCTGTAAATTACAAAAATATTTATATGGATTGAAGCAAGTTCCAAGAGCTTGGTATGAAAGGTTAGTAGATGCTTTGGTAGAGCTTGATTTTAAACCTTCCACAGATGATTCTTCTTTATTCATTCATTTCTTGGATTCTCAGCTCACAATAATTTTAGTCAATGTGGATGACATAATCATCACTGGTAGCTCAGTTTCATTCTGCAATGAAGGAATATCAAAATTACAAGCATAATTTCCTTTAAAGGATTTAGGTGAGCTACACTATTATCTGGGATTACAGGTTAAAAGGTCAGACAAAGGTATCTTCTTATCTCAAATCAAATATGCTCTAGAAATTCTTGATAAAACCAACTTAGTGGGTCGCAAACCTTGTTCTACACCTTGTCCTGATTTATTCAAACTCAATCCAAATGAAGGTGATCTTCTATCTAATCCAACGAAATATAGATCTCTTGTTGATGCAGTTTAATATTTGACTTGGACAAGACCAGAAATTTGCTTTGCAGTAAATCAAGTCTGCCAATTCATGCATTCAACAACTACTTCTCATCTTCAAGCTGCTAAAAGAATTCTGAGATATATAAAAGGTACTTTGGATCATGGAATTCTATTTGGTCATAGCTGCATGGCTTTATAAGAGTATACAGATGCAGATTGGGCTGGTGATCCAACTAGCAGAAGATCCACTAGTGGTTATTGTTTATTTTTTGGAGGCAATCCTATCTCTTGGTCTTCAAAGAGGCAAGCCACTGTTGCTAGATCAAGTATTGAAGTTGAGTACAGATCTTTAGCATCTGCAGCAGCTGAGATAGTTTGGTTATGTCAACTCGTAAGGGACTTACATATATTTGTTTCCGGTCCACCTCTTCTTCTGTGTGATAACAAAAGCTTCATTTCCTTAGCCTCCAATCTTGTCTTTCATAGCAGGATGAAGTATTTGGAAATAAACTTTCATTTTGTCAGAGAACTGGTTCACAACAAGTCACTGCAAGTTCAGTATATTTATACAGATGCTCAAGTTGCTGATATATTCACAAAGGGTCTTACTACTCCAAGATTTTAAATTTTAAAATATAAGCTCAAGGAGATGAAGCCCCTTGTTCTTGAAGAAGGGTAGTTGCAGTTATAGACGTTATTCTTCGTCACCATCTTCTCTGCTTTTTGTATCTGTCTCTTTTAAGTACTTTTGTAATCTCCCTTATCTTTTTGTAATGAATTCATTTATGATTTTATGATCTCAACTGACAGTAAACACAATACAGTCTCGTACTCATATCCAATTCCAGTCACACCATACTCGAAACCGACCCATTGTATATTTCTGGCCATAGATTCAATCTCAACAGACCCATCAATTAAGTTTCCTTCTTCTCTTTCTCGACTGGACCTTCACTTCTTCTTTTTTTCAGCTGGTTCTCTCAGGTCTATCTTCTTCAAACGCAACCATCTTTCTGCAATTTCAATTTATGTGCAAAACCCACCAGCAGATTTGAGTTTGTTTCTTGTTCTGTTGCACTCGAGCTTGACTCGAAACCATTCTATTATTCAACAACGTCAGCTCTTCCCCGACTTCTATATTCTCACTGTCTTCTTTTGTGATTCTCAAAATTCTTAGTAACAGACTACATCAGTTCTCAAACTCGAACCAACACTCGAAACCCATTCTTTCAAATTTTTCCTTCATTCTCACGGCTCTCTCAGTATTCTTCTTATTTCCTTCTTCGAAACCTCCACCAAAATTCTCATCAAAACCAACCCAGGATCAAACCAACTGAACTTCAACTCAAACCCATTAGACTTTCCCTAACTGTCATGGCTACCGGCGATAGACTTGGTTCAGCACAAGAAGAAGACGACGGAAGATCGAAAGTTGGTGAACTGGTCGTTGCAAACTCTACTTGCTATTAAAAACTTGACCTAGCTAGGTTTATGTCATAACGAATAAGTGGTGTTGGATGTCCTTACTCCTTAGTGAGAATCATGTCTAAGTTAAAATGGTTGCCCTTGAACAATTATGTACATGTCTTTATAAAATAGAAGTCCCTTTAGCACTTCTTTATAAACAGTGGGCCTCCCCTTGTAATTTATGTTTTGCACACCATTGAGACCTTGTGCTTCTAGCATTGCGCCCATTAACACCCACTGACTCCGAACAATGCCTTGAGCTCCTAATTCTAATCTTTTACCTCATGTGACTCCAAAATGCCTATCAATCTCAAATCAAGCATAATATACCAAAATCAAGAGAAATAACTAAGAAAAGCATAGAAAATTGATAATCAAATAATGTATTTTATGCACCTATCACTTATCCATATTTGTATTTATCTTGAAAGATCCTAGTGTATCTTCTCAAGATTTATGTCTATCCTGGAAGATCCTTATATATCTTCTTAAGATGTGTGTCTATCCTAGAAGATCCTTTTATATCTTCTCCTTATTTGAGTCTATCCTGAAAGATCATTGTTTATCTTCTCAGGATTTGTGTCTTGTATATCTTCTCAGGATTTGTGTCTATCCTGGAAGATCTTTGTATATCTTCTCAGGATTTGAGTCTATCCTGGAAGATCCTTGTATATCTTCTTAGGATTTGAGTTTATCTCAAAAATGACTTCCAAAATAAGCCAATTGGGCCTCTAAATTAAGCCCAGTTCAATAACCGAATTGACCTCTATAATAGGTCAACTGGGCTTCCAAAATATGGCCAGTATGTTTCTATGATAAACCAACGGGCTTCCATATTACGAACGATTTTTTGGGGACCCCTCAGAATTTGAAGGGACCACCCCCCTATTTTGCTAAGGTCATTAGGAAGTAATTCCTAGATCCCCATATCCATAGAATTTTTTTAATGGCAAAAATACCCTCACTTAATTTAAGTGAGGTGATAATTAGAGTTAGTTAAACTTAGTTAATTTTAAGTGTTATATGAGATTAAATATTGTTGTGTTAGAGAATTAGAGTAAGGAGAAGAAGAGTTATTGAAAAAAAAATTGAAACCTAAGTTTGGTGGTTGTTGAATTTAAAATGAATTACTCCAGTGCAAACAAGGAGGAATTTGAACCTTTAAATCATAGAAGAAACAAATTATTCGTCAATCTTCCAAACAATCTGGTAATGGATGATTTGTTAGATGGTGAATGTGCTCTCCCCAAACCCAAAATCAACCCCAAAATTAGGTTTTTTTTCGAGATTATCGAGACCACAAAGACCACAACGAAGAAGATGATAATTTTTGGGATACCCGAGTATATTTGTATAATGTGTTTTTGGCTTAAATTTGTTAAAAAACTCAAACTTTACAGATTGGCTTCGGCAAGCTCGATATAAGTTCGGCTAGTACAATGAAGAAAATAGATAATCGAACTATCTGAGTTCATTGTAGTAGCCGAACTATTAGTTAAAACTATTGGTAATATCCGAACTTAACTGATAGTAATACTAAGGGTTAATTAGACTTTGGTACTCAGGTTTTGACCAGGTTTAGTGTTTGGTCTAACATTTGTCCAACGTTAGTGTTTGGTACATGGACTGATGCTGATGATAGTTGACCACGTGAACTGATGACGTGTTTATTTTTCCGTCAATTAAATATTGAATTACTAAAAAATAATAAACTTTACTAACAATGACAAACCAAGTCCCTAACAGATTAGTTCATCAAACACGTGTACGGTTTACATTAGATCTTTTTTCATCTCAAAGATGAACGGTTATGATCGAGCTAACTATTATAACCATCCCAAAACGATTCCATACCCTAATCATTTTTTTTCTTATTCGCCTCCATCTATCAGAGAAGAAGATCTGAAAAAATGTTGAGTGTTTTCGGAAGTTGAAGATTGTGATCGTGATCCACTGATATTTGAAGAGATTATTGAGGTGTTATTGTCAGGGTTATTAGTAGTATGAAGTTATTCAAGGTTTTGTTACCACTGTTTAATCGATTTCAGTGGTAAGTGGTTCGATTTCTTTACCATTTGTTTTCTGTATGTACTAGATTCATAATTTATGATATCAATAGTAATTATAAGAGTACTTTATGTGTTGGGTTTTGTTTAATATCTTCAATTTTTCGATTCAATTAATTTAGGGTTTATAAAAATTGGGGATTTTTCGATTTGGGTGTTTTTAAATGATTGAAAAGGGGAAATATAACGTGGGTTTGTCGAATTTTGTTTGTTTTAAAATTTTATTTTATTTTCATAATTTTATCTTTATGCATTATTGTCATTGGTTTTTGATTAAAGTATGCAGTAATTTTAACTTTTGTGTGATGGTAATATGCAGAAATGGATGGTTCTGAATTCCCTAAGATTTACCCCACTAAAGATGGTTATCTGGTAGGGACAAGTAGGGCTAAGAGGGATCATAATAAAATTTTTAAAAGGGTTGATTGTTTGTTGGAAGAGGAATTAGATTGGTTGTCTCAGTTACACAAGTATGACACGCCAAGTAGTACTACAGGTAATCAAGATGGATCTGTTTCAAGTCAGGGGATGTTGTAAATGTGGGGGGTGTTGTAAATGTAGATGACAATGTAAGTGTGGACACAGATAGTGGGTCTAATACATTTGGATCAAGTACTATTGTAAATGAAGTTAGGAAAGGTGTAGAAAAGGTTAGTAGTGGAAGAAAAGTAAAGAAAGTTGTTAAGAAACGTGTTAAATTGGTGGGTGCTGTAAATGATTGTATTGGAAATGGTGGTACTGGTACTCAAGTAAAACCAGCAGTAAAAGTTGATGTGGATGTTACCCCTGTTGAGTCAGTTACTCAAGTAGAAACAATAGATGTGCAACCAACTAAGAAAAAGCTAGTCAACATTGATGATTATAGACCTGAAGAGGAGTATATCTCTGCTAGTGAGTCATACCAAGAAGAAGAGCAAATAATAGTTCCACAGGAAAACTCCAATGATAAAGAAGATGACTTGACTAAGCAGTTAGCAAGTGTGATTAAGAAGAGTGCAGAGTATAAGGATTATGTGAAGGAAACAAACAGAGTTTATGAAGAGGAAGAGTTGAAGACTTGGAAGAGTAACACAAAAATATTGGACAAGATATTTGTTGAGCAGGAATGGACTTCATATATAGAATGCAAGGATTACATCAAGGATTAGACATATTTCAGAATTTTGAGATTGTCCAGAAGAAGAATACCCATATTCAACAGAATTATGAATGCAAGAACAAACCAAAATGCAAATGGAATGTATATTGTTCCAGGATTTGGGATAAAGTGACATTTAGGTGCAAGAATTGTGATTTTGAGCACACATGTACACCAACACATGGAATCAACAATCCCCTAGCCAATTCAAGGTGTGAAATAACTTTTGGTTTGACTTTTTCTAATTTATTTTTTGATTTTTTTCCTAAGTTATTTTATATTTTCACAACAGTGTTATACTTATTTAGTTATTATGTTTTGCAGGTGGGTATTCAGGGTTATGTTAGATGTGTTCAAAGCTTATCCAAACTATAAACCGAAGGATTTCAGGGATGAAGTGAAGAGGTTTTATCATGTAGAGATCTCATACTGGACAACTTGGTATGCTTGGCATATGTGTATGGAGAGAGTTTTTGGTAACTATAAAGACAGCTATGCCATGATCCCTGAGTGTTGCAACCAAATACTAAAGAGGAATGCAGGTAACATTGCTAGTTGTGCAATAGATGAAAGTGGTAAGTTCAAGCATGTATGTATAGTTTATAAGTGTTCTATGGATGGTTTTAAGAATGGTTGTAGACATATTCTAGGTTTAGATGTGTGTTTTCTGAAAGGTAAATAAGGTGGTGTGTGTTTGTCTATCATGTCATTAGATGCAAACAGTGGATTGTTTCACATTGCTATTTTCTTGTGTAGAAAAGAAAACAAAGAGAATTGGACTGAGTTTCTTAGGATTATTGCACCTTATTGAAAGAGCATCCTAGAGCACTTACATTCATATATGATAGGGAGAAGGGACTTATATCATTTGTTGACACAAATTTTAGTGATGTGAACCATCACCATAGGTTTTGTGTTAGGCATATGTACAAAACATTTAAGAGGTATCACCCAGGAAAGCATCTAGAGACACTAATGTGGAATGCAGCCAGGTCATATGTGAAGAAAGACCATGATATTAATATGAACAAGATGAATAATTTAAGACCAGAAGTAGTGACTTATCTACAAAAAGAATATTTAGCACAATGTGCAAGAGCTTTTTTTGATACTTTATCATGTTGTGAACACATAACTTCAAATTTTTGTGAAGCTTTTAATGCCTGGATTATGGACATAAGAGGGTTTCCTATATACAAGTTTCTTGAGAAATATCACCTTATGGTGACAAGGTTGATGTTTGATAGGAAAATACAAGGTGAGGGTTATGAAGATGGAGGAGTGGTACCTAGGGAAGAAGAGATTTACAAGTTGAATAGAGAAAATGCAACTGCATTTGAAAGAGTACCTACTAACAGAGACCTTGATGATAGAAATGAACAATCTTGGGAGGAAACACTGTCCAAGCATGAATGTGACTGTAGGTTTTGGGATATCACTGGGATTCCTTGTGAACATGCAATCAATGCCACTTTTTCATCTTCCTTTATGATTCACAATGGTTTTGCAGGTTGTTTGATGATTACCACAAGGTGGACAACTATAAAGCAACTTATGAAGGAATGGTTGGTCCTATGGATAATGAGTCTAAGTGGATGGCAATGGATGACATACAACACAAGGTTGCACCACCTCCTTTTGAAAATAAAAAAGGCATACCAAGAACACAAAGGAGAAGAGATGCAGATGAGGATAGAGGTGCAAATTTGCAAAGGAAGCAATGTTCCCTATGCAAAGAGTTTGGACACAACAAGAAAGGTTGTCCTAAAAAGGATAAACTTGAACAAAAAGAAGGTGACAAGCTTTATAGTTTTGTTTACTTTATCTTTTACTCAAGTGTACTTTATTTTTTTTTTGTCTCTAACTTTTTCTTTATTTGTAGATGGTGAACCACGTGTGAGAAGGAATCCAACAAAGGATTTTAAGGAGTACCAAAGTCAACAGCAGAACAATGGCAGAGGTGGGAGTAGAGGTGGAAGAAGTGATGGGTCTGAGGTGACAGGTGGACAGGCAGGTGAAGTGCCAGGTGGAGCTACAACTTCTACTAGTAGAGGTGGTCCAAGAACTAGAGGTGGAGGGAATGGGACCATGAGGAGGGGATCTGAGTACTTATTGTTTGGGGATAATGTTGAAGAACCAGAACCATATGCACCATCTGCACCAGAAACACCATCTGCACCACCAGTTTAGGTACCTCCTGGTAGATCTTCTATAAGAGGAAGAGGTGGTGTAGGTGGTTTGACTCCAGGAACTAGAGGTGGGGTAGAGGTGGGTCAGGTACTGTGTATAGAAAAAGAGGAAACATCGTTGGTATTGGGATTCCAGAAGTTGATATGAGAGGTGGCAATAGTGGTCCAAGAGGTGGTGGTGTTAGAACCAGAGGTGGTGTTGTACAACAAAAGAGGAAAAAAGTCACTGAGACTGCATCATTACCTGAAACTGCAGATTTTCCTGAGCCTGCAACGTTGCATGAACCTGCAGAACTGCTTCAACCTGATCTGCCTTCACCACCAAGAAGGAGCAGAAGAATTCAAAGGGATATAAGTAATGCCCTTAATGGAATTACTATTGACCTAACTGATGAATTATCATTTATGCTTTAGGTTGCTTAGTTATTATCTTTTGGACCACTGCAGTTGCTAAGGATTACATATTTAAAGGTTATGAACAACATATGCAGTTGCTAAGTTATTATCTTTATTACCTACTTATGACAGTATGACAGTATCTTAGTTGTCAGCTTTATCATCTTCATTACAACTTACTAGGTTCATACATCTTACTAGGTTTATACATCTTCCAACACTTGCTTACAAATTTATTGAAACTTAACCTTCTTACATGTTTGACATAAGTAGTATTTGTTTCCAATAGATTCTGGTTTTGTAGAAGTGAGCAGCTTCATCTTACCATCACAACATGGACATGTGCATGGTAAAGGGTTGTTTTGCAGTTATAAGCCATGTGATCATCTTCCCCGCATGAGTAGCAGTAAAAATGCTTCTCTTTTAACCATTTTTCATCATCTGGTAAAGTTGGTGGAATAGGTGGTGGAATACCTTGGTGTGAAGCTACATAAGCATCTAACCAGACAAAAACTCCACAGTAGTTGCAATTCACATAAAGTTGAAATCCATTTTTTCCTTTTACTGCTTTTCTAAGAAACAGGTTCCCCTTGCAATTGGTGAGTGTGCATTTTGTACCTTCCCAAGGACAATCTCTGGCAACATGACCAGCATCATTACATAGAGAACACTTGTTAATTGGTAATGGGCTTGAACCCTCCATTATGTATGCTTTTGTGTGAAAAAAATATTAGGAATTAAGTTGTTGAAGAAGAAAATGAGAATTTGCAGGTGATGGTTATGAAAGTGGGATATCTACAGGTGCTTTTATAAAGTCCAACCAACGGTCATGTTTTTTGAAAATCTAAAAATCCGACCGTTGGATCTGAAGAATCATAGCCGTACGATATATCAAAAGGCATGTGAGTTTTTAAAACACTCACGTGTTAACGACGCTGCTAACGGCGTTAACTAATAAAAAAATATATAATAGAAGTCGATATTTTAACATTGTCAACTCGGGTCAACCGTCAGTCCAGGCACCAAACACTAACGTTGAACAAATGTTAGACCAAACACTATTTGTTCTATTTGTTATGAACCGAATTTTTTTTCCAAAATTACGAAATTCATTAACTTAAGTTTCAAACCAGGTTACGGAGTATTAACGTCAAATAAAAACCAACTAACGAAATTCAAACCATGTAATTGTTCTAAAATGAAAACATATTGAATTCAAGCACTCATTCACCACGTCGACGAGTGTGACGAGCTCTTTTAGCACGTCCAAGTTCTTCGTCGGATGGGTCTATCTCCACTTGGTTCCAACATAGTAGCAGCAGCCGCACGTGAGCCTCCCCCTTGTACACGACTCCTCTTGCGCGCGTTCTCCTGATCGACTCAACCTCATTGTTCGTTATGACCTTGTACCATTTGTTGTAAAGGGATGTTTATTTTTCAGTTGACATAGGGTCTCCCGTGCAAATTTAAGCCATCATTTTCCTCAATAGCTTCCTACCCGCCTTAACCTATCCAAACTTAAACATAAAATATGTTATTTTAGATCAAAGCTTATAACACTTCGAAAAACTTAAAGAGAATAACATTATTTATTTACCGCACTCTCCAAAGCCTTTGCCATATCTTCGCCGCAAGTAGGTGTCTTCCCAGTTTCAACTCCCTTATCCTTCGCATTTGCCTTTCCCTTCGCCTTATCTTCCTTAGCCTGTTCAACATGATTTATAATATATGGATGAGTAATACCTAGATACCAATCCATGTACCCTTCTCCATAGGAACTTTAGGTGCCATCCTCCAAAGATATACACTCATTTTCATAGATAAGGTATTCATCCATGTTGTTCCACATGTCTTGCGTTGGATGTGGGTCATGACAAGGATTAAAAAAATTAACGGTGTTCTTCATACCCCTCTTCAACAATCTAAAATTTTTGTTCAACACAGTTTGGATAGTCTGCACACAAGCAAGTTGGAGAAATACTCTTCGAGGGTTGTACATCGAGTAACCGCCAGGGAAGAATAATGACCCATAGTAACCCGAAACTGGCGAAATCTCGACCTCATCAAAAGACTAGGGGTGAAAAACTACTTCATGCGCCCCTAAATCATCCAACACTTTCCTTGTGTATACCAGCGGATCCTCTTTAGCCTTCATCTATGTGCGCTTGAACTCGTACTTTTCGGTCGTCGGTTCCCCAGCAAGCCAACCTTCGCACCATCCAACTTCAGCTTAGGGAAGTGGTTGTACACCCACACCTAAGGGAAAAAATCCAGTTTAACAAAAGATCGGTTAGAACAAAAAATCAAATATCAACCCAACATAAGAAAGTTAGGCTACATATAAAAATTTATCAATCATCTTTCTTATGCAATTGATTGGAATGGTATGTCAAAGATTACCTGGAAGAGAATGTAGTAGCCTCTGATTTGTGAAGTATTAATCCGATTAGCGCTCCTAAGTTGGTCTTGAAGGAACGCAAGGACCGCAGTTCTCCAAGAGTAATCATTAACCTATT
Organism: Papaver californicum; assembly: GCA_023531435.1. NCBI lineage: Eukaryota > Viridiplantae > Streptophyta > Magnoliopsida > Ranunculales > Papaveraceae > Papaver > Papaver californicum. The sequence continues at coordinate 1,878,970 of JAJJMC010033717.1, read as the reverse complement.
CGAGTGGATGCAAAAGCTGGAGAAAATTGGCATACCCTGTTTCCAGAAGTGTCGGGAAAGATAAGGCTACCTAGATGATATAAAAAATAAACGGTGACATGTTGCTTAATTTTGTCCTTGATGCGTGTCGTAAGTGCAACAAATTACTCAAGATATTTCTCACTAATTAACTAGTAATATAGTGATAGTAAGGATCGTTCCCACAGAGAGATGTGTAATTGATATGTTATTTAGTTTAGCAAAACTATGATAAAAAGATATACTAAGGGAGATTGGTTTAATTAAATCAAACAAACAATAAAAAGATGATAAGAAATAGATGATTAGGGAGTCCTTCGTTGTACCAAACGTTGAATGAATTAGTATACTAATATATCTTTCGTTAGAATCATTCATCACCAACCGTAGAATAGCAGCTAGCGCAGTGTTATCCCTGAAACTCCTTGTATTACTGAATGTCGAAGCGCTCGAAAACCAGATTCTATCCAACTGAGCCACCATGTAGTAGCGCACTCAAGGTGTAACCCAATCAAATGCATTAGGGTTTGTGAATTTAGGTTATCCTAGCATCATAAATATTAGCGCAAGGTCCAGCTTACTAGTGTTGTCTCTACACACGATTGATCCACAGAATCCCTCTGCAAGATCTCACGTTTTCTACTTGTGTAGGAGGTGATCGACAATTACGGGCCGCTCAACTCTCTACTAGCAATAGAATGTCAATTGATTAATCTAGCATGCACACCAAACAATCTAAGAAATCAATCATAAACCCTAGATATAGTGAAAAAAAACGATGATGATAATAACTTCAAACAAACTTATATTAAATAATAAAGTTTCACGCTTAGAATATTGAATTCATCCTTAATCAACAAAGGTTTAGCTACTCATATTACAAAGATTAATGGTTTCCCCTTAAAGAGGTAAACCCTAGGATTTTGATGTAGAAGTTATGATATGAGAGGTAGAATATATGAGATTACTTCAAAGATAATAAGAGATATCTTGTTTGAGCCTTAGATGTCTTCTTTTATAGCCTTTAATGCTTGACCCTCAAGTCTCCTCTCCTACTAGGGTTTAGAATCCCATTGGAACAAAGTTTTCTTGATTTGGAAGTCAAAAACATGTCACAACGGACCCATTAGCTTTCTACAGTCAGCCTAGATATTTCCCCATTAACAATGCCGACAGTTGGTAAAACTTTCTGCCACTAACCTCTCTTTAGTCGGCATAGATTGGTTGTTGATGAGCAATACCGACTGAAGGTGGAACTTTCTGCCACCAAACTTGCTACAGTCGGCATAGATGTGCTGCTAATGAGCAATGCCGACTGTAGGTCCAATTCGTTGTCCTTTTTCATGTCACATCCGGCATAGATGTGTTGCTTATGAGCAATGCCGACTGTTGAGCTGTGAGTGACCTTTTCTTCGTCTCGACTGTGTTGACCATAACTTCTTCGTTCGAACTCGGAATGACCTCATTCTTTTTGTGTTCACTTAGTATTATTTTTATCTTCAAGATGGTACCAAGAAATACTGGATTTGAATGAGTAGAATTTTTTATTTAGCCCTTTTCCATTTGTAGACTTCAATTCCTTGTTACTTTTAAGCACTTTGTAGCTCCTTTTTGGATGATTCACCTAATATAAGACATAAGATAGCAAACAAGAGTAACAACAAGTAATATGCAAGAATTATAGATAAAAAATCATAGATTTGACACTATAAACATGTAAATTATGCGCTTATCAAATTCCCCCACACTTAGCTTTTGCTAGTTCTCGAGCAAACTACAATCTAAACTAAACTAAACTGAACTAAAACAAATCTATTTCGTCGAGGATACAGTTGCACTTAGCATGTGCAATAAGCCTTTAAACCCCTAGGTGTCCCTAGTAGACGAGTTATAGTCTCATGTGGCTTTACAAGAGGTATACCCACAAAATCTCAATTCCAACTTTTAAACATTCCAGAGCACATGTATCCAAAGAGCTACTAAGATATAAAGTTTCTGCACACTAACAATAAGAAGTTAGAAATTCCAAGGACCATTATTCTGATGCTTAACTCTTGAGTTAGGAGAAAACCACCATATGAAAGAATCCAGGTTCGAGAGCGATCGAATGACTTCTGCCTCACCAATAGGATTTTATGAAATTGATACTCAAAAGACGCACTTTATGGTTCTCATATGTGCAGGCAGGAGTGAAGATAGAAATCCTGCACACGTTGAATGGTGGGAAAAAAAGGTAACCTTCCGAATTATATGAAGATGTTATCCCAAAAAATGTGGGACGAAAAAGAAACCTTTGGATAACCTCTAAGAAAGGAAATCGACCAGTAAGGATGAGAACGTTTACATACTTTCTCACCCGGTCCACAATCAACACCACTCTCACATCATCCAATAAAAACTTCGTCGGTTTTCGGTCTTCAACTGTTGATGATGCACTCTTGAACTTCGTTGAACTTTAACAAATTGTAACTCTTTTCCTCAATTTCTTGTTGTTTGAAACTTCTTTATAGAGATCTTCTTCTCCACGGCGTTATTGAATGAATAAAAAAACAAATATATATACTAAAACAATATAAAACTTTTTTTTCTTTCTCTTTTTTCTTTTTTTTCTTTTTTTCTTTTTTTTCATTTGTAACTTCTTTTCCTTTTATTTTGGGTTTTTTGATATATTGTTTTTAAACTCCAAAATACAATTTGAAAAATGAATAAAATGAACAATGAAATTACTATAACCATGGGATAAGGACTTTACCACTTGATTCTTCACAACTTATATTGTCTCGATATTATGACCTTCACTAACTCTCATCTTTTGATTTTCCCATGCTCTTGTACATAAGTCTTCAACATGTATATATACTTCTGCTCATTGTATTGTTGCTTTACTTGAATATGAAATTTGATCTTTTTCTTATACTGTTACTTGTAAACCTTGAATGTCTTCAACTTTCCTTCAAATTTGTAATGCGCCGCTTGTTGATGATGATATGGTGTTTCTATGGACATGTTGTTGTCGAGAGAGAAAATGATGCCAACTGCAAACAAGACTATAAGATAGAGTTAAATAACACTCAAGAGATAAAAAAAGTAGTGCTGAAATTGGTGCGAGGTTGGATAGCTCATCATTCTACCCGGAGTTTGCGCAGATGAAACACTCTAAACGGAAATTGAAGGTCTGGTGCCTCACTCATGGGTATTGAATGATCAACAATTCTAATATTAAACTCTCTACCGGCGGTTTAAGTCCCTTTTGTATGTATTACCTCTCAACAACTAAGAACTCCGAATATAGTTCTCTAATACTTCTAAGTTCAGTTATTTCGGTGAGAACTCTGTATATAAACTTAGCTAGAAGTATACAAAGTGACTCTAAAATATCTAAAATTTGGAGGTTTTCATGCAACTACGTACAAAAAGTTCAAAATTCTACATGCAAAATATGTAAATACTCCCCCACACTTATTTTTTACATTGTCCTCAATGTAAATTGACTCCTCTAATGTAAAATCAAGATGGTAAATCCTAATATGATATGAAAAACTAATAAAAACTTAAAATAGAAGGGAAAAAATACAAAACCAATAGATTGCCTCCCATTCAGCGTTTAGTTTAACGTACTCAGCCAGACCTTCCGGTTATTGCCCTAAACTAACAATCTGGAAATCTGAGGATCCACCAAGACAACAATCTGCAGTTCTAATAGCAGCTTCACAAAAATGCTAGTAAACGAATAAAATAAGAAAACTATTATTTGGTGGAAGGTTCCCCCACACTTAATCTTTTCTACACTTGGAAGTGTATAAAGAACATAAAATACAAGAACTTCTTTGGGTTCCTCTCGGTGAACCTCCAGAGTGTTAGAATCAAACACATCTAGTGGAGGATAGTTAGAAGGAAATTAATTCTTAAGAATTTTAGTAGCACATACACCCAACCCTTTTGGGGAACTGTTTCGATTTGGGGATGATCAAAAGATATAAAATTATGCTAAGGATTAGACAAACCTTTCACGATTTCTTGTATTACGAGATCGTCATCATTCTTAAATAAATCCAATGAATTATTTACCTCATGTATATCATGGTCCTCTATTAAACTCTTTAAAAACCATTCCTCGTTAGTTTCTGCTTCAACCGAAATCTCAGCATCATTATAATCCTTGATAAGCTCAATTGGGTCTTCCAAGAAATCAATCAATTTGGTTTCATTGTCAATCTCCATCTCTTCAACACACTCATCATTGGAATCAGAGTCCTCTCCCAATAAGTCTAGTTCATTGGTGCACATCCTAATATCTTCGTTTGAGAACGTTACACCATTAATAAAAATAGATATGTCATATCCAGTATCCTCCTTTTGAATAAGTGAATGATCTTTATTATGATCTGGAGTTGGAATAACTTCATCATTGTTGCAAGAACTTTCCAAAGGTTGCTCATACTCGTAATCGTTATCAGAATTTTCGTCAACCTCATAATCTCCATTATCCCAACGGCGTTGGAATTCCATCTTTATGACCCTATTAATTTTATAAAGAGTTTCCTCTGCTGCTCCATCTTCTTCCAGTTGCTCATGTTGTTTAAAGAGTTTCCTGATGTTAATAAGTTTTTCCGTCGTTACTCACGATAGAATTTCCATACCACATATCTTCTTTTAGAAAGGATGAAGAGGAGTAGGTCTTGATTTGGTATCATGAGTTTTGAATTCCAAACTCTCTGACATCTGGACATTACTAGAAAACAATTGATCAGAAGTATAAATATCCTTCCATCCTTGTGATTGTTCCCTTACATACCCGTCATAAGGTTGTTGACATGTATGCGAATATCCGTAAGGTTCCGTATGGTATTGGTCATAGCCAAAAGATTGGTTTTGACTATACCCATGGTATGGTTGGTAGTTGTCATAATATTGAGATTGAAAACAATATTGATTACCGCTATCATATGATTGATCTTGTGCATCATACATATTATTTTTGCAAGGAAACATGACGACTCACAAGAAAAAAGAAAATATACTAAAACCTAAAATAAAAAATAAAAATAAAAGTGATACCTACAAACTGTTTTCATAATTACCTCCCGCTTTTTAAGAGAGTTGTACACCTTCAACGAGTTGTTAACACCATAAAAACCTAAAAATCTAAAAAATACTAAAGAAAAACGTGAAAAATTCTAAATTACTAAACGAATTAAAAAAAAAACAAATCAATTAGAAACTGCTCCCCTACATCGGCGCCAAAATTCGATGCGTGTCGTAAGTGTAACAAATTACTAAAGATATTTCTCACTAATTAACTAGTAATATAGCAATAGTAAGGATGGTTCCCACAGAGAGCTGTGTAATTGATATGTCTATGATAAAAAGATATACTAAGGGGGATCAGTTTAATTAACTAAAAAGAACAATAAAAAGATAATAAGAAAGAGATGATTAAGGGATTCCTTCGTCGTTACCAAACGTTGACTGAATTAGTATACTTATCTATCTTTCGTTAGAATCATTCATCACCAACCGTAGAGTAGCAGCTAGCGCAGTGATATCCCCAAAAATCCTTGTATCACCGAATGTCGAAGCGCTCGCACACCAGATTCTATCCAATTGAGCCACCAAGTAGTAGCGCAATCAAGGTATAATCCAATCGAATGCATTAGGGCTTGTGAATTTAGTTTGATCCTAGCATCAGAACTCTTAGCACAAGGTCCTGCTTACTAATATTGTCTCCACACACGATTGCTCCACAGAATCCCTTTGCAAGGTCTCATGTTTTCTACTTGTGTAGAACGTGATCGATGATAGGCTCTTAATTTATACAATTCTACCACCTTATTTATATTTTCTAGTCATCGTTATTGTATTAAATTTACATTTTTCATTGTTAATGGGTGGTTCAAATAAATTCCAAAGTTATAAACTAATTACGGCTAAATAGATAAAAAGTGATTTGAGGCAGTGTAGCTGGGACGGGATGGAGGACCGAGACAGCTAGCTAGAGTGGCATGTACACTTTGTAACATTTACGTGATGCAACATTGATGTAAGACAAAGGAAAGGAGTAAGCTTCACGTGATAAGAAGAAAGTACATCACAAAGTAATGACTTTAATTGCTTCTGTAGCGATGATGAGAGGGGAAAGGACGGCTTGAAGGACTGATTGGTGTAGGCGTCAGGTGTTGTTGGCAAGATGAAAGAAAAGTAAGAAGATGGCGTGACTTCTTGGAGTAGGCTACGGAGACTGTAAAGGAGGCGTGGAGATTAAAAAGAAGTAGGTTTTTACTTTTCCTTTTAGGTTTAGAAGAGAGAGGCGTAAGGCATCACGTGAAGAGAAAGTAGAGCAGGGTGGGGACATCCCCACGTGATGGTTTTTGGTAGGTTGACTATAAAGGCTAGAGATTAATTCCAGAAGAGAAAAAAAGTTCTGTTTTTGGGAGCTGAGGCATGTACAGAGTTATTGCTTTTCGGTAGGTTTTTCTGGGAGCAGTCCGGACAGGCAGAGTTTTTCTGGACGCGGAGGAGGCGTTCTGTGAGGAAGGGTTTTTGGACGCAGAGAAAGAAGAGGACGACTGATATCTTTACGGAACATTGGTTTAATCTTTTTCCTCTACTTTTCTTAGTTATTTTAATGGGTTTTAAGAAACCCATCTCCATGTTCTAATTAATTTGTAACTAGGGTTTGGTGTTGAAACCACTTACAGTTTTAGATCAATTAAATTAAATATTTGAT
>JAJJMC010033717.1:1833179-1858895 GCA_023531435.1 Papaver californicum | reverse complement strand
ACACACTCTTCTTCTCTCGACTGCCTATTTATAATAGCAACCCAACAGCTTAAAATCCCTTGAATATCTTCTCATTCAATGTTTTTATTCTCGGTCATTATTTTTTTCTCGAATCTGTTTTGAGAAACAATATTGATATTGTTTCTGTTTTAGCCTCAATCTTTAGTCCGAACAATTTAAATTTCCTTTTGCAAGAGGTTCTCACTACCTAGCGAGATATTATCTCAAATAATAATTATCTTGAGTCCGAGTTACGTTGTAGCGAGAAAAGAGATATGTTGATATCTCATGACTTCAAATCATGTACACACGCTTTTATTTGATAAGAAATAATATCACCTTGTCTTAACTGTCCAATTCTTCCTACAAATATCTCTCAAATTACGTCACCCATCTTCACAGCCGAGAAGAAAATAACTCCCTCCAAAACTCATTTGAATTTGAAATAGAGAAGTGGGTGTCTTTAACAAATTCTGGGGTGCCTTTAGTATTTTTTCCGGGTGTCTTTGCCACTTTTTCAAGCCAATTTTTCCATAATTTTTTATTTCCCAAAAGTACCTACAAACACATAAAATAATACAATTAGTACATGATCGAGTACTATCAATACAAAGAATTGAGATAAATCAGACACAAAAATGTGTCTATCAAGCCCCTAAGAGCCAAAGGCTGCATCCCCAATAATAGGTTTCATATTTAGTCCCACATTGCTTAGACTAAAGATGGATGTCCTCTTTATAACTAGGTTCACACATTGGGTGGGTACATTAGGGTGGTCGGGATCGTGCGAGCATGGGTGAGAAAAGTATAAATACTCTATCTTGGGCTAATGCGTGTGCGCATGTGGTAGACTTTCGCTGGCTTGTATTTGTGCATGTGCGTGGGTGTCAACCTAGATCAATTTTTTTCTTAAAAATTATTTTGAGTATTTCTTAAGGAAATTGATATTTTCTCTTAGTGTTTTATTTATGGGAGGATTATCTTTCCGTTTCCCAGTGAAATTTGTTTTACAAGAAACCCTAAACTTGATTTGCAAGAAACCTAGTTTTCCATTCTCCTATTAATACAGTCAAAATTATCTTTCCAACTCATCCTAAAAGCAGCTATTGTCCTGTCTTATTTTCCCATTTTCTCGCTTTGTTTTGTGTTTTGCTTCTCTATTTTCTTCAAAAACTGTTGCTAAGTTCAGAGAGTAGGTAGTTTGTGTTGTGTTGATACAAGCTATATTGGGCAGTCTTATCCTGGACACATATTTGTTGTTGGGTATAGCACCACTTATTCTTGAATGTACCCGCGAACTAATGTGTTAAGGACAACTTGTTGAACATGTGATTCTTCCTTCGTAAAGTTGTTTGTGTTAGAGTTGTTTCAATTCAGTATTTTATATATTTCATGATATATCTAACTTTGTTGTTTATTTTTGGAAGACTCTAATAGTTAAACCCATAAACTTTCTTGGTCAGGGTGGTGTATGGAGGACAATGATTTGGGTGGTATACGGAGGATATTGTTTAGCCTTATCCCTTTAAGGTAAGGGATTTTTGACCCAGTAAGAACATCGTTTGTTTGTGTATCACCTAGTGAGGGTCTTGTTTGTCTTGTCCCTATGTGTGGGAGAATATACCCAAACCTTGTAAGAAAATTTTCACTTACAAGGCGATTTATACCCATATATTAACACCATAAATCCATGTATGGTTACATGTTTTCAATCATTATTATATTTATTTGTTTTAATTTTTCCTTACGAATTTCCATGTTATAATGGGATGATTAAGTCGTTGCATGATAGGTGCATAGATTACATATTTTTATTATCAATTTCATGCTTTCCTTAGGTATAATTATTGTATTCTACTTGTTATTATGCTTGTTTTGCGTTTATGTCATTTTGTAGGTTATATCATACAAAGTCAAGGGAATTAAGCTTTTTGGTCGAAACAAAATGCAGTACTATCATTGGGGGGGAGCATCCAATTGTATGTGATGCATCAAAATCGAGATCGAGAAAAAGAGGACAAACTCAAAGTCGTCCATGCTCGGTCGAGCATAAAGGGTTCTAGTCGTTCAAACCTGAGCGACCAAACAAAGGTGTAGTCGGCCAGATTCGACCGACCATGTTCGGCGCAACTTCGAGGAGAAATAAAAGAGTTTTAGTCGGTCATTCCTGACCGACCAGAATAGGTTATAGTTGGCCATTCCTGAAATACCAAAATGGGTTACATTCGGCCTTTCCAGACAGACCAGAATGGGCTACAGTCGGCCATTCCTGATTGACTAGACACGAAAATTGTAGGCTTCATATTTATATGTACGAACTTGGTTTTTAGTATATTTTTAGCAATTTCGAAACTTACTTTAACCAGGATTCGAGCACGGGATCTTCAACATTTGAACTACTATATAAGACACATTTCTAATAAGGTGAATCTATCTTTATCATATCCTTTTGAAGAGGATTTCTACACAAGAAGAAAAGAGAAGGAACTTTGGAGTTGGAGATTCTTCTACAACCTAGGGTTTTCTTTATTGTCTGCTTATTATTTTTCCATGGGTTCTAAGAAATCCATGATAAGATAAGTTTCTCTTATTGGTTAGAGATCGATGTATCCCGAAGTCTAGAACATATTTATTAATTAAATCATTCATTCTTAGTATTCATATTTTATTTAATATCGCGTATGTTTCACCGCTAATAATGCATGTATAATTGAATTATTGCTTGTTTAAATCGTGAATTAAATAATCATGTATTCATATCTATAGCTAAACTAGGGTTTGAGATCCGGAATTGTCGAAAAAACACTTGTTACAAGCAATATAGCATAATTTCTCATGACGGGATGTTGTCATGCGTTTATGTGTAGAAATGTAACCTAGGTTAAATCCGAGTGGCTCTTGCGCCGGATTGCTTAGAGTAACCTCAACTCACAAATACCATTGCTTGCATTGGGTTAAACTTGAGTAGCTCTTGCACCCAGTTATCAGTGAAAAGGATTCAAAGAGTGGATATTGCGCCTTTGATGATAAAATGAGTTTTGCCGGAGTAGATCTGCGATAGGATGCTTTAGGGTTATTGATATTGGGAGAAATTGAATATTGAGTCGTATTTAGTTGATAACATGTTTGATGAACCAATATTCTTATTTTATTATTCACAAATTAAATTGTTTTCTTCTATTATTTTAGTTTAAATTAATTTATAATCATCATAAATGCCCCAGTTACATAAGTAATCAAAAAGTTTCTTAACAACCAATGTCTCCTTGTGGATCGAACTTGTTCTTTCTGCTATACTCTAATCTATATTTGTGAAGTAAAAATTTAAAATAATTTTATTTGGATGACAATCGACCACTGCATTGATCATTTCCTGACATTATTGGTACGATTGGATCATTTGATTATGTAACTAACTTAATGCTCGTTCTTAGCAAGTGTAGTTATAGTTTACCACTTCTTTTTTTTCATCACTGGATTAAGGAATTAAAGGATTCGTTATTCCCAGAAATTAATATTCCATGTTTTTGGGTTTTCTTGGATTAATTGTTATTGCTTACAAATTCGATATGTTGTTTTTGTTGTTATTCAATTTATCGAAATTGGTTATAATTTTACACTTGATCATGTTATTAGTAGTCATTGTTGGAAATCCTCAAAAATACTTATGCCGTTTAATATTTAACTAGATTTGTGTCCGTACTACACATCGAGTATGTGATAACTTTGCTCTTTATATTAGAATGAGATTACCAAAATCCAGGTTCTTATCATACAATCTTTTGGATCATTTCAACACAAAATAAAGTCTAACTCTCTTAGAGACTATATATTGCCCATTTGTAAGATTATCCCCTGCATTACTGTATGAGAGTCTACCTTGAGGTGTTACATTTGATTTTCATTGAGTAAATTTATGGAGATGATCCCATAACCTATATGGTGAATCAATTTGAGTAAGTGTACACATGAATTATAAACTACTCATGTACATTATAAGTGATCATATGCATTCTACTTCATTTTCTGTGAGAACATTTATAATGTATATCATGAAAAAAATCACATTATATGATGATTATGTGTATTATATTAGGATTTTTATATATTTTGAGTATATATGTAACCATAAAATTGTTAGATCATCACGTATAGTATAGGGTGAGGATTCGTCTAAGGTGTTACTTGATCATCTCGTAGAGTATAGGGTGAGGATCCTTTAAAAGAATTATTTACCAATCAACCTTCCAAAAAACCTAATGGGTTTCCTATGGTACTATTACATGGATTTGGGGCTTCAGTGTTTTCGTGGGATCGAGTTTTGAAGCATTTGGCTCAGTGCATTGGTTCCAAAGTGACTGCTTTTGACATACCTGCTTTTGGTTTGGCATCAAGGATATTCAATACGCCAAATACTATGAATGCATCAACTCAAACTTCAAGTGAAGGAACAAATTTGCAACCTTTGAGTCCTTACTCAATGACATTTTTTGTTATCGCTACCATGTATTTCATCAACTTATTAGTAGCTGAGAAGATAATTCAAGTGGGTTAGGTACTCAATCACTAAGCATGTGTTGATATTGCCTTATTTACTTCCACATTTTTCGTGATTCCATCGTTAAAGCTTACTTCCAACCTTGATATTCTCACCATTCAGTTTGAATATAAATTAAGTGCATTTTTTACTTTATGTATTTTTTGGTAAAAATAGCTGATTCAAACTGTCCAATTATGAATCAATTGAGGGCATACATCAGGCACTCATCGGGTTCTCTTGTAGCACTTTACATCGAAGTTCCCGAGCGTGTTGCTGCACTGATCCTTGTTGCTTCTGCATTATGACCTCATGGATAAATCCAAACGTTGCGCGCCCGCGGGTAAGCGTCAAAGACAAACATTGCTTCTTCAGGTAAGCATCACATCCAAAAACAGCACGATAGGCAAAAGCAGCTTCCCCGGGTAAGCGTCAAGGCCAAATATACCTTTCTATCCCAGCCAACGTCCCGTCTCTGTATATGTCTTATTCGTATTTCTACAAGTAGAGAATTGTAACCTTTAGGACAAAGCCAAATGCTCGCCTAGCGTCACAATTCTGATTTTATGTTAAGGATTTGTGACGTACATTGAACCAGATTAACTCAACGCCCAACATGCAAAGTTTCGTACCAAGTGAAACTTATAATAATTTATCTAGGCCTACTTCTGATCTTACTTATGATCATTCACCTATTCAACGAGAATAGATGGTGTCTGGAGAACCTATCGTGAGTACCGGTGGAAAACTTGTTAACATCAAAAAACTCTTTAAATAATTAGATCAATTGTAAAAAGAGGGAGAAACAATAGAAACTCTTCAAGCAATTTCTAGGGACATAATATGAATATTAGCAGCCGCGTAGATAATGAAGAAGAGCCCGATAAAAATTCCAAGGATGATGAACCCTTGGAAAATATTGATAATGATGGTGCTACTAACTCAACTCATGATCATGATAATGATCATTCACCTATTCAAAAGTAAGAAGTTGAGTCTAGAAACACTACAATTATCGATAGCAAGACTTATGTAATCTATAAGAACTATGATGATTGTGACTTTTTTGTGAATACCACGTCTAATTCAGAGATAGTAGATACTTTGAATGGGAAGTCAATTTGTGATGAAGACCATAAGGATTAGGATGAAATACTTGGAGAAGATTTAAATTCTGATGAAGAAGACTTTCAGGTTAAAGTAGAAACTGATGAATAATGCTTGTAAAGAGTCTGAATGAGAATGATGATATTTACGATGTAGGAACATCGATGGAATTTTCAGAAGTACTGAGGATCCCGTAATACGTGAGATTATGCAAGGTTTGTCTAACTTTTTATATGAATCTTTCTCTAATGATGATCCTCTCATACTGGAAGAATTTCTCAAAGATTTGTTACTTTAGGGCTGAAATTGAATGCTTCTAATGTTCTTCCCGTATTCCTTGCTTCTAATTAAGTATCCACCATATATGTGTGAATCTAGCGTCGTGCAGGTCTCCACAAGTGTTCCTTCTATTTATTTTTTGTATAGACTTTCGAGTGTAGAGAGAACTAAGTGTGAGGGTAACTCATATGTGGTGATGGTTTCACTATTTATATCGTATGCTAATATTCTTGTGAATCTATTGTTAGAATTGTAGACCGTTTTCAGGACGGATCCGTAAATTTTCAGGTTTTGGTATACGGGAGACCAGGAAATTGGGTTGAGGATGATAAACTAAGCGCTGCATCGGAGGCAGCCTATTGGTTATATATTTCTTGTATTTTTCTTAGTTTTTCATATCATTATAGGATTTCCCACCTTGAACTTTCCATTGGAAGAGTCAATTTACATTGACTACAATGTAAAGTTTAAGTGTGGTGGAGTGGTTAAGCATATAAAATTTTTAGTATTCACTTTTTTATGTAGAATTTTTTTTAGAGTTTTATACCTTTTCATGAAACTCCAACTTTTACATATTTTAGAGTTAATTTTTTTATGTTTAGCTAAGTTTACATCCACAACTGAATTTAGAATTGCTAGAGAATTTACATTCGGTATTCTTATCCGATCGAGAGAGTAAACCTGATGAACTTAGCCATGCCGGTGGAGAATTAGGTGCGAAAGGCTTGTAGTATTAGAGAGCTAATCAATCATTAATGGTGATTACTCGTATAAAAAATCTGAGTGAAGCACCAACGTTCAACGTATACCGTCCGTTTAGAGTGTTTCATCTGCGTAAACTCCAAGTAGAATGATGAGATACTCAACCTCGCACCCCTTCAACACTTCTTTTGATCTCTTGAGTGCTAATTTCTGTCAATCATGAGGGTGACATCATAATTGCGAATTAACCTCATTCTTGTAATCTGAAGGCATCACTACCCTTGAAGCATTCATCAATAGAAACCCATCATCAACAAGTGGAAGAAATTGAAATTTTTGAATCTTTGAAGAAAGTTGAAGACATCGAAGGTACAAGCAACAATACAAGGTGAAAAAGTCTACATCCAAGATACAGGTACAAGAAAAAGCAAAAGCAAAATAAGTGAACTTTTTTAAATGTTAGGTACAAGAAGATATCAAAGTTGTGGAGAATCAAGAGTTAAGTTTCTTTCCTATGGCCTTCTCATTCCATATCATATTTATTCTTGTTTGCACTGTAAACAAAAAAAAAACAAAAAAAAAAGAATTATTATATTCATTATTTGTATTCATATTCATTCATAAAGGTTGTAGAGAAGAAGATATATAAAAAGAAATTTCAAGACAACGATAATTTTAAGAGTACAAGGATTGAAGAATTGGTTTTAATCAATCGGGCGAGAAAGTGACAATTTGAAGAGTACAAGGTGCGAAAGTTCATTACCAAGAGTTGAAGCCGAAGACAAGTTGTTTATATTTAACGCTGTAGAGGGTTGTGTTTTTTTATAGCTTGGATGAGAAGGTGAGTGAGCATTCCCACTCTCGCATATGGTTGACTTCCTTTCTTAGAGATCAAAAGAAGTAAATGTATATAAAAAAAGTTATTTAAAAAAAAGAAAGAAAAGGTTTTAGCTCACCTTTCAGTATATAAGTATTTTCATCTTTATTTTATCTTGCACACTTGAGCGACCCATTTCTATCATCTTATGAGTGACTAACCGGTAAGGAAGAAGTCGAGGCTTATTGACTGCTCTCGAGGATGCATTCCTTCATATGGCGTTGGTTTGACACATTACACTCTTTTTCTCGTCGATTAAACATAATTATATTCGCAGTTCTCTTCAACTTCTAACTTCTTATTGTTGGGTGCAGAAAATTTATGTCCTCGTAGCTCTTTGGATGCTTGTACTTTGGAGTATTTTGGAGTTAAAGTAGGTTTTGTGGGTAAATCTCTTGTAAACCCTCATGAGACCATAACTCGTCCGCTAGGGAGACCTAGGAGTTTAAAGGCTTGTTACACATGCTAAGTGCAACTATGTCCTCAACGAAAAAGAGTTGTTGTATATTAATTTAATTTAGGTTAATTTGCTCGAGGAATATCAAAGTCTAAGTGTGGGGGAATTTGATAGGTGTCTAAAACGCCTTAATTATTATCAATTGATTATGCTTTCTTAGTTATTTTTCTTGTAAATTAGTGTATATTACGTTTGTTTTCTATTTTGTAGGTATTTTGGAGTGGTTTGAAGTTTGGAGCAAAAGAAGAAGAATTATCAAGAAGGGAAAAAACATCATTTCATAGGAAAATGTTATTCACAGTCAGCCATAAGTTATGGGACAACCTAACCATTTAGGTTTTATTGATGATTTTGGAACCTCACTGTTCACTCAGGGAAGATACAACATTTATTTTATTAGATTCCATAAATGGCAGATCTCATCTTTAGGTGCCTAAATCCACTATTTTATCTTAACCCTAATACTAGGTTCACCGAGCAACAAGTTCACATCTTAATATCAGTTTCACCCAAGGCCTCCCTCACGACTGCATCAAGTCCACTACCGGATAATTGAATCTGATGGGTCAGAAAAGGAAGAAAAGGCGTTTGTTGCTAGTGGGTCTGGTGGCTCAATTTGTGATGGGTTATGGCATTTGAATTGAACAAGAAAACAGAGAACTAGAGAAGATCGTGGAGAAGATTTTGGGTTTCTGCCATGGGTTTCAAGCCAAGAATCGACGAGAATGAGAAGAATATGGATCTGGTATTGTTGTGTTTGTGTCGTCGTGAAAAGAAAATTCAGGTAGAGTTGATGTTGTAGAACATGAAAGATAAAAGATGGAAGATATTAACGAGTATTTGAAGAGTTTTTGAAGAATTGGAAGTTGGGTTTGGTTAGATGTTTGAGTCTATAGCAAGTTAATAAAGGTTCTAGTTAGAATTCGAGTTGGATAAGAAGAGAGGAAGAAATAAGTTATAGCCGTGGTTTGCAGGTGAACGAATGGTTTTTGATGTTTATTGAATGATTAGAATGAGTGATTATGTCATGTACCTGATTGTACAATGACAAGAATTGGGGGTAACCTCTCTGATTCTGAAGAATCAAAGCCTATCTGGTTCTCAAGGAACACAACCTAATCAATTGAATCTATAATTTAGATTGATATTTTGATTACAGGCCTTGAGTTATAAGCCCAGAGATGTCACTATCCAAGTACCTTAAACCCAACAAAACAATTTTGACACAAAAACTCCATTGTAAACCAACTGTCCAAGTTATCCTTGCTCATAATTCAGCCCAAAAATATCATCTCCATCACGCCCGCACGCCCACCTTCTTTTGTGAACACCGAAAATTGAAGAACCCATTAACGCCCAAAAATCAGACTGTCTTCTTCATCTTCGTCTTCATCTTCATCTTCATCATCAATAGATTCATCATCATAGTCTTCATCTTCATCATCAAGAACTTCATCATCATCATCTGCACCATCTACAACTAGAAAATCAGAAACAAACCAATTTAGAAATATTGACGAAATTTTTGTTCATCATCATCAGTAACATTTTCAACCTAAAATCAAAACAAAATCATAGATCAAATCAAAATCAAAAATGGTTTCATCATCTGTTAGGTTTAACTATGAAATCATCATCAGTAGCTTCATCTTCATCATCATCGTCTTCATCTTCATCATCCTAGGTTTCATCTGTTTCGAAATCAATCTTTCATACTTAGGTTGAAAGATAGAAAGCTTCAATTCCATTTGTTTTCACCCTTATTTATTTATGATTCAATTATGTTCAATTTTGGTTTCATCTTTTTTTTTTCGTTCAATAAAATTACAGATGAAAAAAAACGATGAAACCTTTTGGGGTTTCATAGTTTTTTTTTCATCTGTTTTTCTAAAAAAAAACATCATAGATTACTATGAAACCTTTTGGGGTTCCATCAAAATATACATTTTCTAAAAAACACCAACAGTGTTGGCAACAAACATACACAGATAGGATGAAACCTTATAGGGATCCATTAAAACATCCATTTTCTAAAAAACATCAACATTTGTTGGTTACAAACATACACAGAATAGGATGAAACCTTTTGGGGTTCCATCAAAACATTCATTTTCTAAAACATCAACATTTGTTGGTTACAAACATACACAAAATAGGATGAAACCTTTTGGGGTTCCATCAAAACATGCATTTTCTAAAAAAACACCAACAATGTTGGCAACAAACATACACAGATTATTATGAAACCTTTTAGGGTTCCATCAAACATGCATTTTCTAAAAAAACACCAACAGTGTTGCAACAAACATACACAGCATATAAAAATGTCTCAATAGAAAAAGGTTTCATCCATTTCAATTACATTTTTCTGAAGAAAAAATGTCTCAGCATATAAAAAACAATGAAACCGAATAAGGTTTCATCCATTTCAATTACATTTTTCTGAAGAAAAAATGTCTCAGCATATAAAAAAACAATGAAACCGAATAAGGTTTCATCCATTTCAATTACATTTTTCTGAAGAAAAAATGTCTCAGCATATAAAAAAACAATGAAAACCGAATAAGGTTTCATCCATTTCAATTATATTTTCTGAAGAAAAAATGTCTCAGCATATAAAAAAACAATGAAACCGAATAAGGTTTCATCCATTTCAATTACATTTTTCTGAAGAAAAAAGGTTTTAGCATATAAAAAAACAATGAAACCGAATAAGGTTTCATCCATTTCAATTACATTTTCTGAAGAAAAAATGTCTCAGCATATAAAAAACAATGAAACCGAATAAGGTTTCATCCATTTCAATTACATTTTTTTGTTTCAAAAATGTCTCAACATATAAAAAACAATGAAACCGAAAAAGGTTTCATACATATCAATTTACATTTTGTGAAGAAAAAATGTCTCAGCATATAAAAAAACAATGAAACCGAATAAGGTTTCATCCATTTCAATTACATTTTCTGAAGAAAAAATGTCTCAGCATATAAAAAACAATGAAACTGAATAAGGTTTCATCCATTTCAATTACATTTTTTTGTTTCAAAAATGTCTCAGCATATAAAAAAACAATGAAACCGAATAAGGTTTCATACATATCAATTACATTTTTTTGTTTCATCTGTAAAACGATGAAACCTTTTGGGGTTTCATAGTTTTTCTTTTTTTAATTTAAATAAAATTACAGATGAAAACAAAATGATGAAAAAACTATGAAACCCCAAAAGGTTTCATAGTTTCCTGAAATTTCACCAACAAAAAACCCAAATTTCGACAATGATGATATATCATTATATTTTGTTGATGATTTTCAGCGATGTCGATCTGGAGATGTTGTTGATGTTTATAGAGGATAGAAAGATGAAGAAGAGGTGTTGTTGGTGGTGAATTTGGACATATAGTGGTGGAAGAGAAACAATAACGACGAGGAAGCGATGGGGAAGGAGGAGGTATTGTTGGTGAAGGATACGAAGGTGTTGTTGTGGCGTAGAAGGTACCGTCGCTGCTGGTGAAGGTGGCTGAGGCAGTATCGTTGTTGTTGATGATGGTGGTGGGGAGAAGAAGAAGAATAAGAAAGGTGTTGGTGAAGGATACGAATGTGTTGTTGTGGCAGAGGAGGTATTGTCGCTGCTGGTGATGGTGTCGCTGCTGGTGATGGTGGCGGAGGAAGTATTGTTGTTGTTGGTGATGGTGGTGGGAGATGAAGAAGAAGAAGAAGAAGAAAAAAAAAAATGCCCTAAAATTATAATACCTAGGTTATATATGGAAGGGCATCTAGGGTATATTGAAAATAATTAAAATCTAAATTTAATTAGTATTAAGTGAAATGGGGTTTTTGTCTCATTTTTAATAAAAATGATTTTTCTTTATAAAAGATAATATGAGAGGGTTTTATGCATGACAAAATTTGTTCACCTTGATTTTTTATACCATGTTTTGTTTTGATAAAGCTTCTCTTACAGATTCACTAGCCTTATATAGCTAGGTTAAGACACAACTGATATTTAGGCACTCGTGGTTATATCAACTCACCCTTACAACTTATAATAACAACTACTACTAACCTAACTACTAATACTAGATATTGATATCGAATATGATAAGGGACACCTCTTCGCCTAATCGGGTACATAACATTACCGACACCTTCAAAACATCCCATGTGTGGCCCGTAAATGCTTCATCACTAAACTCAGCAGACAACTGATCTACTCCCTACAGACTACATTGATCCCTTCCAGTTGTAGTTACTCTTTCAAAATGAACAAGTGAAGTAAACTGTGGAGTGCTTGTTTTTCCAGAATGAATTTGCCTTTTATGACCAGGAACAACCATAAGAATACCAAGAAATTTTCCTCTATCAAACAACCAACGACCACGATCCCATTTCCCAAACTGAAAGGTTCACTTGCAGCAGCTAAGTTCCAACTTGGTAATGTCATGAAAGTTGGAGACCAAAAGTAAACAAGCTCAACAGTCCACTGGCCTTTTCCCTGCGAGTTGCTTTGATCACATATGGTGGTAGTTACTCCCTTGCATTCAGCCAACAAACCTAACTTCCCTGTGCTTTTCTTCGAAAAGTAAATAGGTCTTCTTTCTCTACCACTCAAAGTTTGAGAAGCACCGATTGAAGTAGCTCCACCATCAGTACTCTCGACTATGATCTCATTGCCACCAGAGATAACTATTTCAAAAACAATGTCACTTGTAAATGCTGGATAAAAACTACTTACATAGACATGAATTTGCTGAGTACATAATATATTTCCTGCATTCGGTAGACAATAAAACTGATCTCCCTTTGGTTGAACTGCTTCAGGATTTCCAAGCAGCATCATATCCTCATTTAGATGCATAATAAACTTCTTGGGTACCATGAACTGAATGCTAATGCGCAAAAATTGGGGCAAGGTTACCCAAGCTTTTACCAATATCTTCATCACTTCAATTCAAACTGTAAATTTCACGATCACATGAAAAACTCCTACTTTCTTTAGAATATTTTCATATCCTTCCTTGGTAGCTGACATAGTGAGAACTGCAGCTTCCTTATAAATCCCCGGTAGCACTAGCCTCCCGTTTTCCATACTCCACAGACCTGTAAAAAACAACTTGTATTTCCACTTCAAAAAGAAAACCCACATTGACGCATTTGGATGTGGAGTCACAATCAACACTAGCTTAATTCCCATTGTCCATATACGAACCACCACAAACCTTCCCTGCAAAATTTCATTCAATCAACATAAATTTAATCACTTAATCACATTATAACCCATTCCATTTATTCTCTCTGTCCATTCAATCTCGGCGATGACAGACCATGGGTAGCAGTCAATTATCGCCATCACAGCAATCAACCACTATCGCTCCATACAAATCAAATCAAAACCCATTGCTTATAGCCACAATCCATTCTCTAATTCGACTATGTTTTGTCTACAATAAACCCATCTTCTTGTCTCAACTTCTTCATCTTGATTTCAAGAAAAGCAAACTCAAATTGAACCCAGTCTGTCTCTCGATTTCTCTGATCTATCTATCTTTTTTTGCCTTGATTTCATCTCCTATTTCTTCCTTATCGACATCAAAGAATCACCATTTTTCACCTCGACCCATTTCTATTTCTCTTGTCTCTAACAGTTCCTAAAGTAGCCTATCTCAATTTTAACCTAACAAGACCCATCAGAATCCTATTCACGGCATAAACCATAACCAGAAAACTGTTATTCTTGTGACGACCATTTTTGGGTCCTCACAACCAAAAACTTAAGATATTTAAAAATGACAATACTCCAAGTGTAATTGGTACAGAGAGATTGTAATGCATAGAATCATAAATTCAAATATAAATGAAACCAAATCAATATATAACGTGGTTCAGCTAATAAGCCTACATCCACGGGAAAATATGGTATCTTATTTATAAATACTTACTTTGTATACATACTAATATAAAGAATTATATAACTTAAGTTCAATAGAGTTCTTAACCTAGTCTTAGCTTTTTCCACTTCTTGATTTTCTTTCAGAGTTTTCCCTCTTAGTTTTTCTGTTTTTGTTCTTTTTTTTCTCTTTCTACTTAGGGATTGGTATTTATAGCAAAATATGATGGGTCCCTATTCCTTACTCATTCTTATCTCTATTTGACTTGTTTGATCTTATCTTGACTTTGGGCGCAGCTCACTTTGCTCCTTCCGTGACGCTTCTTACTAGTTTTGTTTGCTGATGCGCATCTCCTCTTTGGATTGAGCGATTGTTGATCCTTTTTCTTTATTATATGGATGTTGGCATGTGTGACATGTGGAATTTTAACGTGGAGCATGTCTATTCTTGCATGATTGAGATTTATAATGTGCACGTGATAGGGCGTAGATGATTGTCGAGCGCAAGAGATAGCGGAGCACAGATGATTGTGGAGCGCAAGAGATAGCGGAGCGCAGATGATTGTGGAGCGCAAGAGATAGCAGAGCGCAGATGATTGTCTTGGCTACTGATGATGTTTTTTCTTGTGCTCTTTCCACGTGTCTTATATGCATTAATCTAGTATGACTTTTCTGCTTCCGGTGTCAGTTGATGTGTGACAAATGTTTTATAGCTGTCTTCCTTTATCATTTATTTTGCTCTTGTACTTCTCGGTGTATCATAATATGATACTTCCTTCTTATGATGTTAACACCTGGAACTGATGAATTTATGTCCTTACAATTTGCCCTTTTTTTGTCTTTTGGATTTCTCTCCCACGTGCCTAGAATTCAAAAAGGCAAAAAGTAATGATTACTGTTGGGTTTTGTGCCCCTAATAAATTTGAATTTCGGCGGTTTCATACGTTTTCAAGAAGACACGTCGTTTGGATTCGCCCCTTTTGAGTTCTTTTTTCGGAGTCGTGTCAGTTCACTGATTCAGTATTTAAGATGAAGTTTTGTCATTTTTCTCATTATTTTTTGCTTTCCAAGTTTGTAGCTGATTTCTGATCTTCTATAAAAAAAATTGCATGTGGATTTTTCAGTTAAGTTTTGCATTATTTTGTATTGTTCATCATTGTAACCTTGTTTCTTCTTGATCTGCAGATTAATCATGTCTGGAAAAGATAGCAGCCGTGCCCCCAAACATACTTCCCATGGTGACCAACATTCTGTTCAAGAAAAAGGATGAAAATAAACCAGTGTATTCCAGGAGAATTCGCAGTCTTGCTCCGCCTCCTGTTAGGTCTACTACCAGAAGTGATCGTGTTCACGAGCTTATTAGTTTTAACAACATGAATATGGAGGAGTTCAAAAGGGAATACGGCCTTCAGGACTTTAAAGTTTCCCTTTACAACTCGCCTGAAGGAGATAAGATCTCCTTGAATATGATCCTGAATTTTGATTACTCTCCCACGAGACTGCTGGTTGCTGCTGGTGCAATAGACGCAGGGTTAAGGCTGCCCCTATACGACAGCCGATTCCCCTATTAGTTTGAAGTCCTAGCTAGCCGTGGCCAGGCCAAAAATAGTACGGTGCGTTCAATTGCACAATACAACGGAAACTGGTGGAGAATACTGAACGAATGCAGCATGCGCAGTGTTGGGTAAACAAAATTCACCTGCTATACACCTAATCCTGCGAACCACATCCATTATACAGTGGAAAACTTCCATTTGTCCTACACTGATTCTTTTGCTGATAAGAATTATATGAACTGGAGTGTTGGTCATGTAGGCACGAGAGGTGATGGAATCCATTTGCTGGATGATATTGATGCTACAAAGATAAATCTCATGCTGGGAACGGAGGAAACCTTGACTGAAAAGATGCGCAGGGATCATGATTACCGATGGTACCTTACTCCATTGGTGATTGAAGGGCTCTGGATTTATGGCCAGGCTTCGGAAAGTACCGTGCGGAGCCTTCATGAACGCTTCCCCTCCCATTGTCCGTGGATATTGAATTTCGAAGGATTTAATTTCTCTTATGGTGATGTGGTAAGTAATGATTTTTTAAATTCCCCTGATCCTTAAGTGTTGCGTAAGTTTCTTAAAAAAAAAATGTACACAGCCTCCAGAAGAGAAAAAAAGTTTCAAGACCGATGTAGGCACCAAGCGTAAAGCTACTCCTCCATTTGACAAGGTACTGCTCTGTCTTTTATTGACAAGGTACTCAGAACGTTTAAATTACGTGTTGTTAATTTACTTGAAAATGTTAACAGGGTCAGAAGAAAATGAAGGCTACTCCTCGTGCTTCTTCTATGAAGGTGGCTAAGGCTAATCCTCCTCCTAGCCAGCCTATTTTGATGATCAAAGGCGGCATGGTGCAGAACGCATCTCCTATAGCATCTCGTCCCGCTGCATTGAGTGATGTTGCAACTGAAGTTCCCCAAGTAGCAGATACTGAGTCTCCCTTGGATGCAAGTTCCGTCCTCTCTTATTTTCTATCTCATTCTCCTTTGTTTCAAGTTGATAACATCATGCTTTCTGAGTTCGTGGATAATTTGGCTGACAAGGAGCAAGTTGCGCCCCTGACGGAATTGAAAGGAGCTGTAATTGAATATGTTCCTACCAGGCTGGAGACCATAATTGAAACTGAAGTTGAGCATGCTTCTACTGAAGAAGACGTAGCTGCTAACGTAGCAAATCCTTCTCCAGCCATGGTTGCCAATGATGCGGATTCTTCCCTTCAAGAAAATGCAGTGGGTGCTATTGGGAACGCAGAAAAGTTGGTCTTCCGTTCTGTGGAAGAGGTCTATTCTGCTTCAGTTGCTAGTGGAGAGAGGGTTTCCCGTAGGGAAAAGGGAAAAAGCGTTTGCGAAGTTGACAATCTTGTTGGAAGAGAAAAAGATGTGTTTGATTGGTTCAAGGAAAAGGACCTGCTTCTGATTCCTAGCGACGCTCAGCCAAAGCCTACTGATTCCGCTTTTGTTGCTAAACTGCGAGCGGACATGCGTTCCGTTCCTTTTGACACGGTGATGAAAGCATGGTCAAAGGATAACGTAAGTGAAGCTTGCCCTTTTGACGTCGAGGTGCCCTCCACCCTTGCTGAGGTCCTCACAGTGGCAGATGGAGCTGTATATGCTTGTCCGCAGCAGGCTCTTATGCAGGTATATTTCTCATAATTTGTTTACTTATGGATTCTTATTCCTTTATTTCCTATGCAGGTATATTTCTCATAATTTGTTTAATTATTGATTCTTATTCTCATATGCAGGTATAATGAGAGCTGCTCTCTGATTGCATACAAGTTCTTCCATGCTCGTTCACTGATGATGGAGGATAAACTCAGGGGTACTGAGGAAGAACTTGCTGAAGTTAGAGCGGAGGCTAATACACTTCGTCTTTGACTATCGGAGGGTGGCGCTGCTGAGTTAAAGCAAGAGAATAAAATGTTCCGGCAGCAGCTGTCTATTCTTAAAATCCAAGGTTACAATACTTCATTTTCTATGTTATTTTATTTTTCTTTAGCACATATTTCTGAATTTCTTTATGGGATCAGAGGGGGATTCAAATCTTGTTATTAAACTACGGGCTAGAGCCACATCCTTACATGGGCATGTAATGGAAGTCGCCGAGGAGAATGTAGAGGTCAAGGAAAATTTCAATAAATTAGTGGATGAGAGGAATAAGATTCTTACTGCATACAAAAAACTCTCGATGGAGCACGCATCTTTGAAAAAAAGACTTTGCTGACAAAAAAGAGGAATTTGATGCTGCTATTGTATGTAATAATA
The DNA here is from genome assembly GCA_023531435.1 of Papaver californicum. Taxonomy (NCBI): domain Eukaryota; kingdom Viridiplantae; phylum Streptophyta; class Magnoliopsida; order Ranunculales; family Papaveraceae; genus Papaver; species Papaver californicum. Next base: position 1,841,234 of record JAJJMC010033717.1, on the reverse strand, counting down.
ACTGTGTTTCTGAAGCCATGGTGAAAGTAGAAAAATTAGAGGAGGAAAATCGAAAGCTTTGTGTAGAACGCAAAAGTATCCTTGCTGAATTTTCTCGATCTAGGTCGTAGCATGATTCCAGGCATTCAACTTTTGTGGTGCAGTACATCAAAGAAAGATATAACGCAGCTGCGGACTCTCATGCTAGAGGAAAAGCTCTTTTGGAAGCTCAAACTCAAGTCCGCAGCCTCTCAGATAAAGCTCTTTTGTAAACGTACTGAGAAGATCAATTTGCTGCGTGAGAGGATTAGCAGATGAAGTTGAGATTAATTTTTGTTGACCCAGCTCCTACCAATGATCCTGCTTCTTAAAGTTCCTCTTGTATCTGGTTGCTCCTGCGTATCATTTTTGTTCTTGTAAACTTTCATGAAATATAAATAGAAGTAATTATTTTCTGATATTCTCTTCATACGTTTGACATTTTACTTTTGTTCTTGCAATAAAATCATAAGACAAATTGATTAATGAGTATATAATTTGAAACCTCAAGGATTTATTGTACCTTGGGCTCCTTTTGAGGGTGGTGCGCTTCACATAGTAATTTCTCTCTGGCCAAGAGGAAATTACCTATGTGGACCCTGTTACTTGATATAATAATTATTGTCATATAGGGTATCTCTTGCTAGCGGATGTACCCAATAGTCAATATTCAAGACTTTTACATGGGTCTCCTTTGAGATTTTGCCTTTATTTGCTTTACCCCGTATGAGCATAAATTACTATACGATTGCATAGAAAATTATGGATAGTTTGGTTTAAGATATTGCGCATTCCAAGGATGTCGTAAAACTTCTCCATTCATATTTCGCAAATAATAGGATCCTTGTCCCGCAATGTCCTGTATGATATAAGAACCTCCCCAAGTGGGTGCAAACTTTCCTGACTTTTTATTCTTTTGATATTCCGGAATTTGTCGCAATACGAACTGTCCTTCAACAAAATGGCGCAGCTTTACTTTTTTTTTCCATATTCACTTGCTAACTTTGTTTGATAATTCTCCATCTTTTGTAATGCAACTTATCTTCTTTCTTCCATATCATCCAACTTTTCAAGCATTAAATCTTTATTTAAATTCCTTTCCCATGCCTCTTTCTTGGTTGTTGGTAATATTATCTCCGTTGGTATGACTCTCCACTGGAAGACCTCCTTGTGGTGCGATAGGCCCAGTGTTATGAAGTTGCTCACACCATCGCTTGTGATTCCCTTCCAGAGTCTTCTTGAGATTAAGTGCAATTGTCTTGTTTGTAGCTTCAGCCTGCCCATTGCTCTGGGGGTAAAGTGGAGTTAACATTCTATTTTGGATATTGAAGGATTCAAAAAGCATGTTAATATATTTTCCCTGCAGCCGCTGTCCATTGTATGAAACTAGTACCACTGGGATTCCAAATCTACAAATTATGTCTTCAAACAAGAATTTGAACACATCCGAGTCTCTAATGTGCGCAAGTGCCCTGGCTTTCACCCACTTGGTGAAATAATCTGTTGCTATAATTAAGTACTTCCTTTTCCGTGTTCCTTCAGGTAGGGGTCCGACAATATCTAGTGTTCACTTTGCAAATGGCCATGGACTAAGTATTGAATTGAGTTCTGTTGCCGGCGCTCTGATCTTCTTAGCAAAACGTTGACATTCTTCGCATATTTTGACCATATCTTCGACATCCTTTTGCATTGTGACCCAATAATATCCCTGCGTTTTTGCCTTGAAGGCCAATGATTGTCTCCCTCTATGATTTCCAGCGTCACCATAATGATTATCTGCCAACGATACACACCGAAGTAGTGGTCCCATGAAGAACTTTCGGTACAAAATACCATCCCTTAATTGATAGTTAACAGACTTTGATTGTATTTTCCTTGTTTTCTTGGCGTCCGCAGGCAATATTTGTTTTTAAAAATAATGATGTAGCGCAATCCTCCAATCTTCTTTTACGCACCTATCCTTTGGTTTTTGGGGTATATTTGCGTCATTCTTTGTGGCCGAATCCTCAAGATCTTCACTTATTTCATCTTCCATATTCTCAACTGCCCATATTTTAATTGATGGTTCATAAATGCGTCCAATTTTGACGGCAGATGTATTCGGATCCTTGAGGAGATAAATGCTAACGCATCTGCATGACGATTCTTATCTCTGGAAAAATAGTGAAAAATGATGTTTGGAACTTGGTATGCTAACTTTTGCATGAGGCCTTTGTATTCAATCAAGTCTTTATCAATTGCTTGATATTTTAGCTCAACTTGTCGGATTATCAATTGTGAGTCACTTGTCAACCGTACATCGGTAATTCCTAGTTCAATAATTAGCCGGAGTGCATGAACCACAACCTCGTATTCTACTATATTTTTGGTGTGCTCTCCAAACTCTAAACGAAAAGCATGTATCAATCGCTCCCCCGTGGGTGTTGTTATTACAATACCAATTCATGCCCCCTCTTTATTTCGGGCTCCATCAACAAAAACTTCCCATCTCCGAGAATTGACAGGGTCCAAAATGTCGCGAGAGTCATCCTCTTCTACTCCTGGTAACCCCTGGATTTCAAAATCATCATCTAATGGCAAATATGCAAGAAAATCCGCTAAAAATCTGGGATTTTTGAGCAGTTTGCATTTCAAAAAGAATGTGAAATTGTTTCAACTGAGCATTCCACTTTGCAATTCTTCCCACTTTTCCTGCATTTTTTAACACTGATTCCAGCGGAGCCTTGCTTGGTACTCGTACGTAGTATGTTAGAAAATATGTGCGCAGCTTCTGCGTGGCAAATACCAGTGCTAATATTAACTTTTCAATCTTGGTATAGTTCCTCTCCGCAAGGTTGAGAGTCTTGCTAATGTAATAGATTGGTTTTTCCACCTTATCATTTGTTCGCACCAGTACTGCGCTCACTGCATCTTCTGTTGCAGCTATATATAGGGCCAAGATCTCTTCAGGCTTCGGTTTCTGTAATGCGGGTAAAGTCGCAAGATAGATTTTGATGTTCTGAAAGGCTTGTTCGCATCTTTCATTCCATATAAACTTGGTTCCCTTCTTTAGAGTATCAAAATATGGTTTGCACTTATCTGATGACCTTGCAATGAATCTGTTAAGCGCTGCCAAGCATCCGTTCAGTTTCTGTACCTCCTTAACATTTCTTGGGGATGGCATATTTACAATAGCCTGTATTTTTGCTGGATCGACCTCAATTCCTTTTTCCGTGACTAGATAACCCAAAAACTTCCCTGATGTAACTCCAAAGATGTATTTTTTCGGTTGACTTTCATTTTGTACTTGTGCAAAGCTTGGAAAATCTCCCTCAAGTCTTGTAAATGATCCTTTTCCATCTTGCTTTTTACCAGCATGTCATCTACGTAGACTTCCAATGTACGTCATATCCAAGGTTTGAAGATTGCATCCACTAATCGTTGGTAGGTTGCTCCTGCATTTCTTAATCCAAACGGCATTCTCGTATAACAATACAATCCTCGCGGGGTAAAAAACGCAGTATGCTCTTGATCTTCCTCGTCTAGTGCAATTTGGTTATATCCAGACTGTCCATCCATAAAAGAAAAGGCTGTGTGTCCTTCGACAGCATCTACTAATTGATCAATGCTTGGAAGTGGATAACTGTCTTTTGGACATGCTTTATTCAAATTGGTGAAGTCTATGCCAATTCTCACTCCTTCAGTCTACTTTGGGACTATGACCATATTTGATATCCACGTTGGGTAACGCACTTCTCGAATGAATCCTACGTTCATTAGCTTCTTCAATTCTTTTTCTATTGGATCATGATATTCAGGTGCTACTTTTCGCATATGTTGCCGAAATAGTATGGTGCCTGGATGTATACGCAATTCATGTTGAACAGTGCTTGGGTCAATTCCTAGCATGAATCCTATTTTCCACGTAAATACATCTGCATACTCTTCGAGTAAACTGATTAAATCTTGCTCCCTTTCTGAGCCCAGCAGGGTCCCAATTTTAATTGCCTTTGGAATTTCTGGCATTCCAATGTTGTTGTTCTTGGTTTCCTCTACAGCCGAAAAAAGCAGATTTTGAGGCTCCTAAGAATGTGGGATCCCCCTTGAGCTGTTGTTGCGAGGTTTTACCCCCTTTTCTTGTTCCTAACTCATCTCCTTTGACTTCAGAATCTCTTCCTTGTTCATTGCTTGACTTGCTAGCTGCGACTTCAGACAAATACTGATTTATTGCTCCTTCCTTAGCTTGGACTTTCCTTTCCTTCTTCTTTGCTTTAACTTGCTGGGCTCTTTCTTGATTTATGTGTGCTTCTGTGAGGGTGCACGTTCTCGCCATGCTCTGATCTCCTTTAATTTCCATTTCCCCCTGAGGCGTTGGAAATCGTAAGTACTGATGGTACGTTGATGCGACCCCTTTTAACTGATGGACCCAATGCCTCCCGATGATGGCATTGTAAGGTGAGGGTGCTTCTACCACACTGAACTTTGTTGCAACATTCAATGGTCCAGTCATTATTTCGAGTGTGACTTCTCCTCTTGGCTTCGATGCTACTTCATTGAATCCATAAATGGTGTAGCGAGATGGCTCAAAATGATCTTCTTTCAATCCCATTTTCAGAAATGTGTCATAGAACAACACATTAAGAGAACTTCCTCCGTCTATCAAAATTTTTGTGATATTCCAACCAGACACAGGCAGGGTGAGAACCAGCGGGTCATTGTGAGTTTCTACTTCTTAATCTACCTCTTCTGCTGAAAATGTTAGTGGGGAAGCCATCCATTCTTCCCATGTTTCAGTGATCCTCCCTGCAACTTTAAATACTTCATGGTTAATTATTCTCTTGTGCATCTTCTTGTCAATTGCTGCGTTCATCGATGATGGATTTGGTTCCAAAAATGAAATCATATTGATAGTCTGATTGTTGTGGGGGATATTAATAGCTTTCCCTTTATCAAGCCTTGACAGTGGTGTAGGTGATTGAATGAATTATTTTAACTCCCCAGCGTCAATCATCCCTTGGACTAGTAAAATTAAGTTTCTGCATCGATCGGTTGAATGCCCCCGATAGCAATGATACTCACAATATTATTTTGAGTTTCGAGTGTGCTCTGGTTGTCGCTCTTTTGTTGGTGGCCATTGAAAGTAAGGTATATTTTTTATTACTTTTAAATTTTCATAATATGGAGTGTTAATTTTTGTAAAAACTCGTTCTTGAAAAAATTTCTTCCTTCCCTCTGTCCGTGGACGCTTTGGTTCACTAGTTTCAGCTTTATTTGGAAATCTTTTCCCCGACCCGGACGACGGCTCTATTGAATTTGTTCTTTTTGCCTCTCCTTGCTGTTGCGATACTATCCTTGGACATTGCCCCTGTATGTCTTGCAGTCTTGCACATGTCTCGGTTATTTCTCTAAGGCGCCCCTTAGTTTTCGTGTTGATGTTATGAATATCAACAAAGAGCTGGCTTTTTCGGTCAGCTATTCCCCACTTGTAATTGTTAATGGCAGCATCTGGCTCAACATCTCCAATAGCCTGGAAGATTGCATGCCACCGAGTTGTATAGTCACGAATTGATTCTTATGGAGCGAGTGAATATAATTTATCCAATCCTGAGTCAACAGGTCTGTTGTACATGTATGCTTCCAAAAAATTTCGAATTCATTGCGCATATGAGTGAATAGAACTTTCTTGCAATTTATCATACCATGCCAGCGCCAATCCCTTCAAACTTGACGGGAAACATCGGCACATTACAGCATCATCTTGGTCCCAACGTACCATGATTCGGTTGTAATATTTCAAATGTGGGGTCGGATCCCTGGTACCATCATAGCACTCAAAAACGAGAGTGTTACATTCTCGGGGCATTGGTACAAATGCTAAATGTGGTGCCAATGGCGTTCGCCTGGCTTCCTTTAACACTTCCTCTATTCGCCCACCTTCTTTATTCTTTAGATTTCTTATTTCTTCCCTCATTTGCTCCATAGCTTCAAAGCATTTTTGCCATTGATCATGTTGTGGTCTTGGGTCTTCCCGATTCATCCTTTCTTGTCCAGGTTGCTGTGATGTGGATCTTACTGCTATTCTTTGATCTCGATTATTTCTTTCTCTCCTGCCTTCGAATCTATTGGAACTTGCTTCTTGTCCCCGCGTTCTTGTGGCAGCTGGCTCCGCATCCCGCTGGATTGCTTCTTTCAACGTTTGATTTTCTTTAATTAATCGTGTGATTTGTTCAGCACAAGCTCGTTGCTCTTTGCGCATCCTACTCATATCCTCCATTAAATTTTGTATATGTTCAATAGTGTCCTGAGTATTCTCTTGAGATGAAGAACGATTATGTTCATTATTGTTTTGATTATTCTCCTGAAATGAAGAATAACCCCCTGAATTGCTTTGCTGACTCTCTGGATTATTTACTATTTCTCTTTGTTGAAAGATTCCTCTTGCGTAACTCTCTTGATTTCGTGAATTTTCAGCTTGTGACATGTTTTCGCTTTGTTTTTCTTCCTTTTGTAATGTTCTGTTTTCTTCTAATACCAATCCTCTGTTACTTTCGAGAATTCCCTTGGTAGTATTCTATAAAAATTATATGATTTCAAAAAACTTATTTATTCAATCAAAACATATAAGTAATTCAAATCAATTTTAAATGAATAAATACTTCGTAAATTGAATAATTCTTTCATTTTCCTTAAATGTATACAAACTCATACAAAAAGGAGGTAACACGAAATTCTAAAGTTCAAAATATTTCTTACTCATCAATGCCTTTTGCATAAAACAAAGATTTTGTATAAATCAAAAAATTAATGATTTTTATTGACAAAAATTCATTTGAATTTAATCATTTCATTTTTCGGAATTCGAAATCCCTGTATCAAAACTCTCTCTTTTATTTTTTATTTTTATAAGGTAGGATAAATCCTTTACACCTTCCTGTTTCTAGCGCCAAATTGTGACGACCATTTTTGGGGTCCTCACAACCAAAAACTTAAGATGTTTAAAAATGACAATACTCCAAGTGTAATTGATACAGAGAGATTGTAATGCGGAGAATCATAAATTCAAATATAAATGAAACCAACTCAATATATAACGTGGTTCAGCTAATAAACCAACATCCACGGGAAAATATGGTGTCTTATTTATAAATACTTACTTTGTATACATGCTAATATAAAGAATTAGAGAACTTAAGTTCAATAGAGTTCTTAACCTAGTTTTAGCTTTTTCCACTTCTTGATTTTCTTTCAGAGTTTTCCCTCTTAGTTTTTCTGTTTTTGTTCTTTTTTTCCTCTTTCTACTTAGGGGTTGGTATTTATAGCAAAATATGATGGTTCCCTCTTCCTTACTCATTCTTATCTCTATTTGACTTGTTTGATCTTATCTTGACTTTGGGCACAACTCATTTTGCTCCTTCCGTGATGCTTCTTACTAGTTTCGCTTGCTGATGCGCAGCTCCTCTTTGGATTGAGCGATTGTTAATCCTTTGTCTTTATTATATGGATGTTGGCATGTGTGACATGTGGAATTTTGACGTGGATCATGTCTATTCTTGCATGATTGAGATTTATTATGCGCACGTGATAGGGCTTAGATGATTGTGGAGAGCAAGAGATAGCGGAGCGCAGATGATTGTGGAGCGCAAGAGATAGCGGAGCGCAGATGATTGTGGAGCGCAAGAGATAGCAGAGCGCAGATGATTGTCTTGGCTACTGATGATGCTTTTTCTTGTGCTCTTTCACGTGTCTTATATGCATTAATCTAGTCTGACTTTTCTGCTTCCGGTGTCAGTTGATGTGTGACAAATGTTTTATAGTTGTCTTCCTTTATCATTTATTTTGCTCTTGTACTTCTCGGTGTATCATAATATGATACTTCCTTCTTATGATGTTAACACCTGAAACTGATGAATTTATGTCCTTTCAATTCTCGTTGTTTCCTCCATTGGTGTTTCTCATTGTTGCATTCTCTTGAACCATTCCTTGGTTAGCCGGCGTTGGGAACTTGGTGAATAACTGGTTGATTGTAAAGAAGCCTTGGTCGTGAATGAAGTGTTATAT
>JAJJMC010033717.1:1804357-1833169 GCA_023531435.1 Papaver californicum | reverse complement strand
TAGCTCGCTTCAGTAGCGGCTAACTTGATGCAAGATGGACGTAAGGTCCTGGTTGGATTCCACAAATCCTTCAGAGTTGTCATTGATGACACGGTCTCGGGAGTGACTATTTCACTCTCAGTTGACTTCTCAAGGTTAAGATGAACTACAAGTCCTTCCTTGAGGGTCTCTATTCCAAGTTCGCCTTAAGGGCGTTCTTGGCATGCAAAAATTAAATCCTAACAAGCAATTAATCAAACACAATCGTGCCCTGACTCAACCAAATCAAACCTAAATCTAGCAAACAACAAGCATGATGGCTCCACTTAGATTGTTTCTAGACCAGGTTCTATTCTTTCAAAAAGCAACTGGTTACAATTTTAGCAAACCTCTTAGAATGATCTGAATTAGATTAAGTCGAAGAGAAACAGGAGAAGCTCAATGGAGCTTTGATACCCCTGTCTCTTTGGCACTTTTCCCTGGGTTACAAGGCGGCTCTAATCAACTTAAAATAATCTTCATGTTCTTTGAGTTAGGCTAATAAAGTAACCCGTACAGTCCTTTTGAACGATTTTCCAATAAGCTCGATACCCTATAGGTCTCTTTCTAGTCAAGATTTTAGGCTTAGGTTCGCGTAGGTTTCGTTTTCCTAAGGCGGGCAAGAAGGAGACGGTGATGAAATCCGAAACCTTATCTTGTATGGCCAGGCCTTGCCCTTTACTATGCAAAAAATAAGTTCCGTATTCAGTCCTCAACATATATGCATACAAAGGCGTCCAGAAAACCCACTGACAGGAGATTCGTGGGTTGGTCGAAGTTTACCTCCCGTACTAGACGGGCGATGAACCGTTGAAGTCGACTCGGGCCACTAATATCCTTTTCAATAGTGTGCGAACCCGAGGGGCCGAGACAATATCATAATTGTCGTCCTTCCCTGCACACAGTTTGATATTTAACTACCCTTCCGTAGGGTTCAAAAACAATAAAAAGTCCAAAGTCCCAAAAATAATGTCCAAAAGTGTCCGAAAATAAAAGAAAAATTACAGAAATAATAAAACCCTAATACAATTTTCTAAACTAATTAAAACTAATTAAAATAAACTAAAAATCTAATTAAAAATAAGAATAAAATAAAATCTTCGATCTTGTTTTTCGTTCTTTAAGCTTTTCCCTTTAACTCCAAGTCTTTAGCTTTAATTCCAAAACTTTGGTGTACTTTCTTTTCGATCCAAAATCCAACCTGTAGCCACAAGAGAAATACCAAAAGAAGCGTAAAATAGAACAAAGTAAAATAATAAAACTAAAAATAAAAACCTAAAAATAAATCTAAAATCCTAAACCTAAAAACAAGTCCGCGTCGGCGGCGCCAAAAATTGATGTAGTTTTGAAAGTGGTAAATAAGGTGATCGTTTCTCGAACTTATAAAGGTAATGATCTTAGAAAATAATGATTTAAATTAACTCTAGAAAATTCCAGGAGTATGAAAAAGACTAAATAACCTAAAGATGATTTTCGAATAATTTTAAAAGGACCAGGAATCAGGAATCAGGTAATTCTAACAACCTATGTGATTAATCAGATAATTCTTTTTAAATTAATTGAAGCGCAAGTAATTGCCAAAATTGGTCTCGTTATGCTAACAAACAGAGGTAAATCACAAGCATGGACTATCAAAATTAATTAACCAAGCATAATCCATCAAGCAAAAGCACAACTGTTGAAAGAAAACCGTTTTCACTATTTAAAACTATGCAATTCTAATAACAAAAGAATTATAAATAATTATTAGAAAATAATTAAATCACATAAAATTGAGAAAAGTACCTTATACCTCATCCCAGTAAATAGACTTAGCTCATGGTGGAGAAAACTTGCTCAAAAGACCTTTTCATTGCTCAAAAAGTTGATTACAAGGTTAAAGAATAGTGCAACAGCTGAACAGATACGTTTATAAGTGTTGAAGAACAGGGTTCAGCCGTTACAGAAGTGTTTCTAAGCAATAAATGGTTGAAGGAATAGGCAACAGGAGCAGTTTGAATCAGCAACAGATATAAATGTTGCTGAGTCGTCTTCTCCGATAGTGGCTGATGAAGAACACGCTGGCCGGACCAGCAGCAGGTGACCGGCAGCGACCGGAAGTGGCCGGAATTGCTCTGATTTCTTCTCTAGGTTTTCTTAGTAGTTTTTCTTGTCTTCTCTTGGTTTATATAGGTAGTAGAAACCCTAGAGAGAGTTCTAAACCTAATAGAACTCTCTAAAACAACCCACAAATCTCAATCTTAATCGAATCATGATTCCGGCCAAATACATGATTTCTGAGCTGATTTCACGGGATCTTTTGATGTTTATGACTTGCGAGAGATAACTATTAACATTTGGAACAATCTAGAAGCAAAAGAAACTTGTTTCTCACGTGAATTCAAAGTGTGCAGTTGATTCAGTTGAATCCCGATGAGTTGGATCGGCCGATCCTGGGTTGACTCGCCTGGTTCGCTGGGTTGACTCGCCTGGTTGACCCGCTGGGTTGACCCGATCCAGCTCAGCCCGATCCAAGGGTGCCCCAATCCAAAGTGTGGGTGCCTTGATCCATTTTCCCGGGTGCCTTTAACACTTTTTGAGCCAATTTTTCCACAAATCTTTATTCTTCTAATGTACCTACAAAAGCATAAAAACACGTAATAGACACAAAATCGAATACTAACTCACTAGAAATTAAGGTGCAATTTAGACACTAAAATATGTCTATCAATGCGATGCGCCCTTGAGTAGATACTACTCATGTAGCTTCTGATAGTCCCCAGTCTATAAGAAAAGGATTGCGGGTAACAATTCCATATTGACTCTTCTGAGACTTTGGGAGATGTCGTGAATATAGAGGATGAAGATAAGTTGAAGGATGAAGAACTGGATGAAGCGTCCTACACTGAAGAACTTTGTGAAGAATATGATTGCATTGTTGTTGACGGAGAAGTAAGCAATGGATATGAAGTACCCACTGGGTTCCTCTGTTAGCTTGGATTCGTCTTGAGTAAGTTTCTTCTCTTTATGACTATGATGCAACATGTGAACCCTTCAAACTTCTCATGTGAACATAGTCGTATCCGAATTTATAAAACTTTATGGATTTTCGTCATCAAAAAATTTCAGAAGTATAGTGCTTGGGAAAAACGATGTAGAATCTTCATACGACCACTGTTTTGGATTATTGAACCCTCTATCCTTATTAGAAAAAAAAATTCTACATCCTATCAGGTAAAAATCCAGGTTTTGAGCTTAATTGGGGCGTCAAAACGAACGAAACAGTTGAAGTTAGGAAGTATCCAGGAAAATCCTGATAGTTTTCAGACTCGACTCCGCTAGCCGTTTTTGCCATAACTCTTAGCTCGCTTGTCCGATTGATGCGCACTTTTAACATGTTGTATTAGATATCAATATAAAACTTTTGAAATAAGAACCATGCCCATATTCATCATCAATTATTGTTAGTTTCAGAGTTTCCGGGAGATAGTGAAAACGGTTTCTGACGCGGTTTTTGTGAAACATCTTGTAATAGGTTGGGCTCATGAAACACCTCAAATATCACTCTATAATGAATGTATGTGACATTTGTGAATATGTATAGTAGTTTTTGTGGTTCATGCTTAAGAATCTTATGTTTGAGATGTTCTGACCTAATATGCCTGGATCCCCTCTACTTTAGGGGCGGAATGACCAAAATCAGAGAGCTGAGCTTGTTAGAGAAGGAAAAAGAGTTACCGTTGATTTTGATATGGGTAGTGTACTTCCCCATACTGAAAACCATATGCGATCTCCCCTTCGCGTACTTGTTGAGGATGATGCTCCTATTGACGTTGATGTACAAAATGGTAGTGTAGCAGGGAACGTGCTAGTTGGGTATCCTAATGAGGATATTTTCATTGATTCCTCTTCAGTAGGAACCTCCTAGGGTGCTCAGGTGATGTGGGTTTCACCATTCCATCAGTTTATGCTGATTTGTAATGATCCATCTCCCCCAAAGTGAAATCTGAATCGTTCTCGAAATGGGAAGAAGATGTAGATGGAGATGAGAATTCTGATCTTGGCATTGTATGGATTTTTCGTCATCTGGGAGCTTCAAGTGAGTGTGAAGTAGGTAGCACCTTCCTGAAGGGACTAGTATCGGAGTAAAGAGACTGGTGCCTGAGTGAAAGGACTCGTACCAGAGTGAAAGGGACTTGTACCTGAGTGAAGGGACTCGTACCTGAGTGAAAGGGACTTGTACCTGAGTGAAGGGACTCGTACCAGAGTAAAAGGGTTTTCTCGTGAAAGGGAAAATTTGAGAACGTCATAGCTGGATTTGGATTTTATTGTTGTAGAGTTTTTTCTGGGACGTGGAGCAGAGCTTGTCTAAAGGCTGGTGCTGAGGCTAAGGCTGGAGCCGGGGTTGAGGCTGATGGTGAGCGTTCGATTCGTGACGCTTGCTGAGATGAGGCCTCCCTCTTGAACCCTTTGTTCTGACAGGACCTCATGGATGATTCGATGTTGTAGTGCTTACTGACCAGAAGAATGCTCCAATAGATATCTCTACGACTTTTGGACCCTGAATCGGCATATGTAATCACCAGGGTATTTGTCGTTCATCTGGAACAATCTTTTCAGATATGAAATTTTTTTATCCCCCATTATAGAGAGAGATATCCCCTTGGTGAAATGATATTTTGGATGGCGAGAGGGTAAAAGGTTGGTGCTGATAGAGTGAGACCGCTTCCTCTTTGCTTTAAAATTATAAAAGTCTTTCCATGTCTTCATGGGAGATAAGGTTGGATCGTTGACTCTTTGATTGTCCTCTTTGAATGCAGATCTCGTCATCATCTTGAATATTTATTTTGGTATTGTTGACGTTGGTAGGCTTGGAATCGTTGCTTGCTGCAACTAGTGACTGATCTATTCTCGGAAGAATTGTTTTGTTGGAGTCATGAGGAAACTAAGTACCTCTTTTGAGTGGTATCCATGTCTTTCTGTGTTATGGAAGGAACCTTTGTTTTTGCATCAGATCGACCATGTTGAGTGTCTTTTGGGCGTTCCTGGTGTTTTTCAACCGTCATACAATAAGAAAGTCAGAGATAAGTAACCTCCTGGTAAAGGATAGCTTTGAAATTCTTGCGGGTAAGGAGGCCAATGTTGTTGGTCTAGGATGAGTCTTTTTTTCCTTGATTTCGTAGGAGTCTCTCCAGATCTTCACGGATGACAAAATCGAGTTGTTGGTACTTCTGTGGCGGGCGATCAGAAATGATATAAACTTCTTTGTCTTTTCGAGCCTCAGACGTTTCAGCATCAATAGCCGATGTGAAGTTGGTCCTGGTCTTCTCTGTCAGGCGATGGCGTTGTTCCGATAAGAGTTGCTCTGTTAGAGTTTTGAGGAAAGCAAGTACTTCCTTTTGAGTAGTGGCTATGTCCACATGTGTTCTGGCAAGGACTTCCTGTCTCTTCATCAAATCATCTAAGTTGAACGGAGATTGAGTATTCTCAGTGTCTTCAGCGGTTTTTTCACCAAAAGGAGGTATACTAGTAGTATTGGTAGTCGCATTAGTACGGGGAGGGTCAGCAGTAACATGGGTGTTTTCAGAATCACCACCACCATTGCTACCTGAACCGACTATAAGAGTTGTAACTGCTCCAGAACTAAGATCCACCATATTGAATAACTAAAAATTGGCTTTTGTAATTGAGAGGTTCATCTCCTGCTGTGGTCGCCAATTGTTTTAGGGTGAAAAAAAATGTACGGTAAAATCGTACTTTCAAGTAGGTTCGAGAGATCAAAATCGAACAAGACGAGCTTAAACCAAGAAATGGTCGTTCAAGTCCTGCTTCAATCACAAAGGTGGAGAATATTGGGTAGGTCTTAGGGGAGGGAAGCAAAGAAGGTTGAGAAATATCAGTGTGATAGGTAGTATGTGAAGGAGAAAGGATTCTCTGAGACGAATTGCTAATTTTGTTAATTTCTCCTGACTGATTGTCATGTTTTTGAATGGATGCAACTATATATTTATAGTTTGAAAAAGACACACTGATTTCTTGTAAGTCGTAGAAGTTAGGGAGAGGTGGAGAGGTGGAGAAGTGATGATTGTGGAGATTGTAGTGGGGTGGGGTCCGGAAAGTAAGGAAGACTTGTCAGGCCACTAATCATCATCCTCTCAACTAGTGGGGTGGATCATGGAGGTGGTGTCACCACGCACGATTTTCATAGACCGCCAGACCAATACCCTATTGAGAATCCCCCCATGTGTTGTATTTGATCTCGTAAAATAGTGGAGTCATAAGCCACTATTGTTTTGATTGAGTCAAGTTAAGTCAAGTCAAATGACCTGCTAAGTCAGTGAGGCAAGTTATGCAACTCACTGGATTGATAATCAGACTGATTAGTGTCGAGTCTGGGAATTTCAGTGGCCATGTACTTGCTTGGGAGTAACGTGGCATATTTAATGGCTAAGTATTAGCCTAGATAACATAAGTCTGAGAGGCATTCAAGGCCATATGTTGTATAGGGCTTCTTAAGCAGGGAGACCTACTAAAATTCATATAAGATTTGATATTGAACCAATATTGAGAAGAAATACATATTTCTAAGGGAAATAGCTAGCAAAGCTACTTAGCACAGATAATAATGTGCTAGCTCTTTAAATATAAAAGGCTAATGCGCTAACGTCTCAGGAGTGAGACCACTATGCATAGCTTCTATTAAATATTAATTATATTAGGGCTAGGAAGCTAGTGTCAAGGAGGTTTGAAGTTAGCACTTCAATTAGATAGTATAGTTAGCATTAAAGTGAATGTGCTTGTGGCTAATTTGCTAACTATGGTCGTGCTAAGCCAAGGGCGTATTGAACTAGTGACGTGCTAGACTAGAGACACACTAGATCTAGAGATGAATTAGCTAATCATGGGATGCACCAGGCCAGAGCTAGGGAGGTGTTAGGGTTTGTAGCGTGTCATGGGCAATGGGACGCTCTAGACTGCTAGGACGCGCTAGGATAGGGCACCAAGGGACGCATCAACGCTAGGGTGTTATGGCCAAGTGTTGATGGTGAATTTTTGACAAGGGAGAAAACTATAATATTGCTTTTTCCCAGCTGCAGAAGCATAAAGTAAATATGCACAAATTTCTGACCCAGCATCAGAATTATGGATGTGAGAATTGAGAATGCATATACATCTTATATCCACGTTTTCCCTGTAGCTCTTTTATATATGTATGCGCCTCCAAAATTTCAGGGCTTTACCCGGCTAAACGCTCGTTATTTCATGTGCGCTCATGCAAACTTTTTGTATTGATCAGAACACGATGATTATACAAAATTACAAATATTCAAAATAGATGCTATATCCTTTATGAACGAAAACGCTAATTAGATGCATACCATCTAAATAACAAAGTCGCATCGAACATCATTTAAAGTCGCAAACTTCCATGGATGAATTCCTTGAATATGTTCTGTATGCATTGCACAAATGCCATAGCTATGGCCACGACATTAGCAAATGCCAACGCTAGAAGCGCATATGCAATTTTCATGGCACCAATAAGTGTCATCCCTAACAAGCCTTAGCCATACTCCCAGCACCAGCGCCAACACCAACTAATCCATGTGCCAAACCAGCCAGTTAGCGCCCATACGCCAACACCAAAGCCAACAGCCAACAAAGCTAGCATTAGCGTTAATGCCGGCACTAGCGGTGTCAACAACGCCTGGCTATTATCAGCGCTAACACTTTTCTGTCTTACCTTTCCCTTAACGCCAATGTTTGTCATCCTCACTTGCTTTTGAACGCCTTCTCACCCTTGTTTGTGCCAGCATTGTCCTTCGCTACTAGCATGCACTATTATTGCTAGCACAAATTGCATGTTGCAAAGATGCAACAAATATGCCATTGCATGCTAAGTTGGTATAAAACTTACTAGTAGCACTATTATTCACGTTCTTTGAGTCCATGACTCCACTAACTCCTACGAGAAATCAAAAGAACTACATGGGGGGATTCTTCATGGGGTTTTGGTCTGGTGGTTACAGCAACATGCGGTGTGGCAACACTCCATGATGAGAAAGTTAAAAAGTAATGGTCGGTTATAGCATTTGAGGAGATAGTGGAATAATGGTTTCCAGAAACTTCCCTAAACATAATGCATGGTTAGGCCATTATCCCCACAACCTATATTTCTCCATTTCACTACTTCCGCTACTTACAAGGAAATACGTGTGTTCCCAAACTATTATAAATAGGCTACTTAGCCATTCAGAAAACAGAACAAGCTTACCATTCTCTCATAAGCTCTGTTATTCTTTATAGTTCAACACCTTTACACATAATTCTTCACACTTATTTTCTTCAAATTTCTTTTTTTCCCTCCCCTAAGATCAACCCAGTTTCTCTCCTTGTGACCGAAGCAGGACGGAACAACTACTTTCGTGGTTTAAGTTTGTCTTGTACGATTTTGATTTCCGGATATAAAGAAAGTAATTCAACAATGTATTATTTTTCCTATGAGTAATTTTTAGGTACTAACACCAAGAGACGTGCTGGAGAGCAAAGGGCGTTAAGGAGCAAAGGACGTGTTAAAGAGTGGGACGTGCTGGCTAGGCATGGGACGCGCCAGGCTTGTGGTGCATCAGGCACTAGGGACGCGCTAGGCATAGCTAGGAACACATCATCTTTGTGATGCGCTAGGCATAGCTATGGATGCATCAGGTAAGGGGCATGTTTGCTAGAGGCGCACTGGCTAGTCCTATTCATGAGAGGCGCTCTTGAGGACGCGCTAGCTAAGGTACTTGGTCGAGAAGAGTTGGTGTTTTTGGCGCTAGGGTTAGGGTAGCACTTTTAGCGCTAAGGATAAGGTGCTAAGGTAGTGACGCGCTAGCTAAGGCCTTATCATGCCTAGATGTGCTAGCTAAGACTATGTTAGGTTAGTTGGCGCTTCTCAGGTACTATAGCTATTGCCAGAGAAACTTAGCACTTTTAGTGCCAAGGTGGTGCTAAGCCAAATAGCTAGTGCTAACTTGGAGCTGATAGAAGAAAAGGCTAGGGTTACCCTAGCTTAGAGGTTCAATGCATTTTTATGGCATTGCTTCTTGATGGTGGCGCATCCCAGAGGAGTGGTGCATTATTTGTGGCTTATATTTAAGTAAAGTGCTATGATAGCATACTTAAGATCAGAGGAGCAATTTGAGAAGCATTCATTACGAATGAAGCGTTAAGCTAGAATGTATTTTGGGGATTAAGCATTAGTTATTGCTGAATTAAATAGATGTTACCAGAACATCGATGCGCACTCGAGAAAAGTTCAAGGAATTCATCCGTGGAATTTTATGCGACTTGAGACTAGTTCGATATGGCATAAATATTGTGAGTACTGAGGAGGTTGCAAGGCCAGTTTTGAATATTTGTAGTTGTTTTGAGAAGACTCAAGTTGCTCTATACTATTGGGCAACCCATCTAGGATCCTGAGACATATTATGTAGAGATTATACACTACGTTGTTAGCATAGCATGTGGCCTTTTGTAGAGACTGTATCCTCAATTCGCTTGCGGAATATAAGTAGGAATACAGTATTTTTGTATTTTGATATGAAGTCAGAAGTATGCGCACAAGTATGTGCGGATATTTCTATGTTCCTGCAACTATGCAGAAGGGTGATTTTACATTGTCAAAAACTCACCATCTACAAAGGGCTGACCAGAAAATTTGGTTCGTACGATAGACTCCAGGAAAAATTCATCTATGGGATGGATTTCCGTATGTATATTAAATCTGGATCGTCCAAAATTAACAACACTTATTACTGTTGCTAAACTGTGGCAAAAGCATACGGTCGCAAAAATTTAGAAACCCAAATATGAGTGTCTAATTTGATCCTTATCTCTTCTGTATGCATAGACATGTGCCCCCTAAAATTCCATGTGGATTATGAACGTCTCTTTTGGTTGCAAAATTATTGTTGCAAAAGAACCGATGATGAAAACATTCGGCAAAATTTTGACTTTGGCCCATCTAAACCGTCGGATGGGCTGAACAAAAATTCAGTCGTACGATGGATTTCTGTGTGTACATTGAATCTGGGTCGTCGACCATTAGCAACTCTTATATTTGTTGCTAATTGATAGACACATTTTAGTGTCTAAATTACACCTTAATTTCTAGTGAGTTAGTATTCGATTTTGTGTCTATTACGTGTTTTTATGCTTTTGTAGGTACATTAGAAGAATAAAGATTTGTGGAAAAATTGGCTCAAAAAGTGTTCAAAGCACCCGGAAATATGGATTAAGGCACCCACACATTGGATTGGGGCACCCTTGGATCGGGATGAGCTGGATCGGACCAACTCAGCGGGTCAACTCGGCCCAGTCAACTCGGTCAAAGTCAGTTGACCGAGTCAAAGCTTCATCGGGACAGCTTCATCGGCAGCAAGATTTCGATTCAGATTTTCTAGCGATTTCATCGCAAATTGATAGGTACCCAATCTAATTAAAGGTTCGTAAAATCGATTGGAAGCTCTAGAAGCCGAAGATAAGGGTCAGAGGAGCATGAATTTGGACGGGAATAGGAGTACATCCCTGTTTTGGATTGCTATTGATTTCTCATCAAATCACCGAGTTATAATGGGATTAGAACATCCTAGAAGATTCACAGGGCCTATATAAAGAGTTTACAAGCCTCAGAAATAGATACAAAACCCTAGAGAGCGATTCAGAGAAAATCCGGTGAAGTTCCGGCGCCGCCGGTGACCTGCTGGTGCATCGCCGGCACTGTTCTTCACCCACCATCGCTGAAAAAGACGACTCAGCCACACTTATAACTGTTGTTGTTCCACTGTTACAGCTCTGCTCCTGTTGCGTTAAGTTTTGAACGTTTCTGTTGCTTAAAGCTCTCTGTAACAGCTGAACCCTGTTCTCTGACACTTATATACGTATCTGTTCAGCTGTTGCACTATTCTTTAACCTTGTAATCAATATTTTGAGCAATGAAATCAACTTTTGAGCAAGTTTTCTTCACCATGGGCTAAGTTTATTTACTGGGATGATGGATAAGGTATTTTTCTCAATTTTGTTTTATTTAATTATTTTCTAATAATTATTTATAATTCTTTTATTATTATTTGCATGGATTTAAATTAGAAAAAAAATGGTTTTTATTAAATAGTTGTGTTCTCTTTTGATGGGTCATGCTTAGTTAATTACTCTTGATGTCTCATGCTTAGGATTTACAATTATTCTTTTAGGAAACATATTTTTGGCAAACTTGAATTGAATTGTTAAAAAGAATTACATGATTAATCACATGAATTGTTAGAAATAACTGAATCTTGATTCCTAGTTTTCTCCGTATTTTCTAAAAATCATCTCTAGTGTATTTTCCTGATTGTTATTAGTTTAGATTTAGTATAATATTTTCTAAAATCGTTACCTTCACAAGTTCGAGAATCGAACCTCTTTTTACCACTATATAAAATCACATCACTAATTTGTAACGTAAGATGACCGTTGCAAAAAATAGAAACTGAAATATGCGTGGCTAATGTTATCCTTGTCTCTTCTATGTATAGACACGTGCCCCTAAAATTCCACGTGAATTAGGAACATTTATCTCAGTTGCAAAATGACTGTTGCGAAAGAACTATCGCTGAAAATATTTGGAACAGAAATATCAGTCCCAAAAATAAATCAGGAATGACTCCAGTATTTGTGAAAAGCTGAATTGGGCCTACACATGCAAATAAGGAACGATTTTTTGGGGACCACGGGGTTTTTAAAGGGACCATCTCTCAAATTGGGATAAAATCACTATGGAGTAAAAATCAAAACCTCTTATCTATATATTTTAGTTAATGGACAAAATACCCTTTGTATATTATTTTTTTCGTCTTTTATTTTTATTTTTATTTTTATTTTATTTTCTATTTTTTATTTTTT
Source organism: Papaver californicum (assembly GCA_023531435.1). Taxonomy (NCBI): domain Eukaryota; kingdom Viridiplantae; phylum Streptophyta; class Magnoliopsida; order Ranunculales; family Papaveraceae; genus Papaver; species Papaver californicum. The sequence continues at coordinate 1,821,247 of JAJJMC010033717.1, read as the reverse complement.
TTGGATTTTTTATTGGGTTTGGTTCGCTAGGCTTTTTATTTTTCTATCCGAACCTCAACGACGACGAACAGACTAAAGTTCGGCTAGAAAAAAAAACAGACGAACCTCAATATGCCGTTCACATGTCAACCGAACCGATAGAGGTTCGGTTAGGACAAAAAACTCAATAAAACCTTAATATGATCTTCATATTGAAATTTGGCTAGGAAAAAAAATGAACCTAGATTCGGCTAGGAAATAAAAATCGACTTAACCAAACATATTGAGGTTCGGTTAGGAAAAAAAATCCAGACGAACCTTAATATGATCTTGATATTGAAATTCGCATAGAAAAAAAACAAACAGAACTTCGGTTCAGCTAAGAAACAAAATTAACTTAGTCGAAGAAAATATTAAAATCAAAATTAACGGAACTTTAAAAAAAATATAAAAAATACATAAAAAAAATATCAAAAAAAGTATATATATATTTATAAGATAATAACTAAATTTAAATAGAAAGAGTAATTAGTCATTTACTAACACCTGGACACCCCTTATCACTTTATAATGGATGAACTAATCACCCACAGCCCCTCAAAAATTTCATGGTCCCAAAAAATCGTTCCAAATAAGTGGACTCTAGTAGAGAGATGGGGTAACTTTGGTTTTTAGGCCCCATAATTTTCATGCTTCCTTATATCACATGCGTTGAATTTAAGCCAGTCTCTAGTATTCCTAGAATGTAACCCCATCTTATGTCTGCCTAGTCACACCAATCCGCAATCCGCAATCCCCACCCTCATCTCTCTCTAGATTCAAAAGTGTTTCTTAGCAGCCAAGTTCAGTTTCAGCACATCCATGCATGATGACATCACGGGTCTCTCTCCCTCTCTAATCTCTAGGAATGTTATGCCATTTAGGTGACAACCATGTTATATTTATTCATAGGGTTTGGAAATGGAGATAACTTTCGACAAGAAATACGTACATAGTAAGAAAGAGAAGGTGAACAGACCCCCAAACCACATTGCTTGTGCATTCATCCAGTTCATTAGAGTTTCGATTTAGGTTACCTAGAAAAAACTCTAGAATTTTTCATTGATTGATTGTTCCCATCTAATCTTGATTAAGTTTTTTTTAATTAAAAAACTTGTTTTCCAGCGGTAGACATTACAGGGAGAAAGTAAAGTACACTAGTCACCTCCTAAACTCAAGTCATTCCTTAGGAGGAATTTAGGGTTCTTTGATAGACCAGATGTTAGACTGCTTTTCACAATTTCTGTGACACTCTTTCTTCATTTTCACTTAAAGTCTTTGGACAAGAAAAATAAGATGCAGAGAATTGTGCGGTTGCTAGTTAAGTTAGTTTTCCTTAAATGCACGTAGAAATGTACTACTTCCTCCAAATGTACTACTTTCTTTGTTCCATTCTAGACGAAGATTTAAGGTTTCTTTTACTACGTGTTTGTTTGGATGGAATGGGATCATTTTTTTAGAAATATAATTTTATTTTTATGTTTGATAAATAAGAATAGAGAACGGTTAGGAATATGATTCCCAAAAAATAAGAGAATAAAAAATCCATGAGGATGGTGAGTTTAGGATTCCCCTTCTTCTGGGAATACGATTTCTAGGAATGGAATTTCCTTCCCACCATCCAAACATGAGGTTTCATATTTTTCCATAAATTTTTTAACAATACCTTTACATTATATCTTAGAGCTATAGGTTTTTATTTTAAATGTAGTAATAACATTTTATGTTCGAAGACTTTTGCCCAACATATATATGGAAAACTTATGCCTCTCTATTTATAATATAATAACATAGTTTTTTGAACGTTCTCATTCATCATACCTTTTAGTTGATTCTGGTCCTACCAGGTTTCTTTAAAGGCAATTTAAGTGACGTGGACCAATAGAAAATATGAGGGAAAATCTCGACCCAACGAGATTTTTTTTAAACGGAGACCGAATTTTTATTTTCCAAAAACAATTATCTCGAATAAATATTATTGCCAAAATTATAAATCCCGACCCACGAGATTTTTTTAAAACGGAGACCAAATTTTTATATTCCAAAAGCAATTATCTCAAATAAATGTTGTTGTCAAAATTACATAAATGAACAATTAACTACACATTCACGATTTCATCATGATTATCAAAAAAAAAAATCAATCATGCATCAATCACATGATTAACATATAATAAAAAAATGTAAAAAAAATATTAAATGTCCAATGTCCGTTTACAGTTCTCAAAAATCAATATTTTCCAATTACAACTCTATTCTATCAATTAAAACTAGAGAATAAACTATACCTATAAATTACACTTCCAATGAGGAATTGAAAAAAAAATTGAATTGATTAGAGTAGTCGTGGGTACTAACCTTTTGATCGGACGATGAAACTCTTTTACGCATAACTTTACAAGTGGTCTTGCACAACGATTAGAATTTACATAATTGTTAGGATCTTGAAAAAAAAAAGCAAAGATTATGATTTAGAATAAGCTAATACAAGAACGAGCATGAAAAAAAACACAAGTTGTATCAGAATAATGAGCTTGATTTTAATATTACTTTTCTTAATTTTATTTTTGTCATAATTAAAAGTAAAATAGATTTAAAATAGAAAATAGTTTAAATAAGGCGCATTTTTAAATTTATAATGTCCTGATATGTTACCTATTTTTTGTACAAAAATATATGCAAGCACTAATTGCAGCAATACGAGGCTATCCAAATTTGTGGGGGGCTTTACCACTTTCATGTTATTATTTCCTAGATTAAAAAACAAAATCCCGGTACGTTTAGATGGAAAATTTTATGGCTTGGTTGCTCTCTATATTTTAAAACGCTTTAGCAGAGGTGGGTTCTCTCATTGTTTTTGCGGTGATTTTTTTCCCCTGCTAGGGTTTCGATGTTATTCTTCTTGTTCTTATGTTTTTCGGTTCTATTATTATTGATGATAGACGTCCATGTCTTTATGCAGATGCTAATGATGCTTCTTTTATTACAGTGGCGATGAATCAGTCGCTAGCGATGCCGATATTGCTCGATATTCTGTTCTACATTATCATTTGTGTTTTGGGATTTTTTTTCGTACTCGAGTATGTGTTTTTCATTTTGCAAACATTTTTGTTTGGCAGATGCGCTAGTTGATTTCCACTGGTGTTTATATCTGGTGTCCCAGAGTTTTTTGGCCATGAATGGATGAGGTGATGAATTTGATATTTGTTTTGTGGTTGTTTGGAAGCTTCTGGTGGTCATAATAATTGATTCACACAAGGTATAATATTGTGAAACTCTGTTTTTGGTATTCTTGGTTTTTTTTTTTCACCTTTGATTCGTTTAAATCGTGTTTTTCTGGTATTTTCGTTGTTTTTTTGTTTCGTTTTTTTGTTATGTGAAAGAGTTCGATGTTGTTTCTTTTTTTGCTACTGATTTCTATTTATACTTGTATACAGAAGACTTTGATTCAAGGCTAAAGATTGATAGGTGCACCGAGATTTTGCTTCTGTTGGTTTAGCCAGAGTTAATAATAGTATAAGGACAGAGATTTCAGAAGTCCTCTTCTGTGTTTCTGCTTTTGTTACCATTCTAGATATTTTTTTCCCTTTCGATGTAATGTAAATATATCATCAGAGATCTGAAAATTCTTTTAGTGTTTGGTATAACATCTTATCTAAGTCAGTAAATCTCTTCGTTTAATCTTTTTGTTCGATTGATATTTACTTATTTGCTCCTGAAATGCCGTGGGAGTAGTTTATAGAGGTAGTACCAGTAACATTAGTCATGGTGCTGATCCTTTGTTGCTATGAACATTAAATGGAGTTTGATCTGAGTACATGCTACTGAAGTCCATCTAAGATTCGTGATATTTATGGTACTCCTGCTACTCATATGTGTTATGCGTTAAGTTACGCAATATTACTGTAAGGACATAAATTCATCATTTCCAGGTGTTAACATTATAAGAAGGAAGTATCATATTATGATACACCGAGAAGTACAAGAGCAAAATAAATGATAAAGGAAGACAGCTATAAAACATTTGTCACACATCAACTGACACCGGAAACAGAAAAGTCAGACTAGATTAATGCATATAGGACACGTGGAAAGAGCACAAGAAAAAGCATCATCAGTAGCCAAGATAATCATCTGCGCTCTGTTATCTCTTGCGCTCCACAATCATCTGCGGTCCGCTATCTCTTGCGCTCCACAATCATCTACGCCCTATCACGTGCGCATTATAAATCTCAATCATGCAAGAATAGACATGCTCCACGTCAAAATTCCACATGTCACACATGCCAACATCCATATAATAAAGACAAAGGATCAACGATCGTTCAATCCAAAGAGGAGCTGCGCATCAGCAAGCAAAACTAGTAAGAAGCATCACGGAATGAGCAAAATGAGCTGCGCCCAAAGTCAAGATAAGATCAAACAAGTCAAATAGAGATAAGAATTAGTAAGGAAGAGGGACCCATCATATTTTGTTATAAATACCAACCCCTAAGTAGAAAGAGAAAAAAAAAGAACAAAAATAGAAAAACTAAGAGGGAAAACTCTGAAAGAAAATCAAGAAGTGGAAAAGGCTAAGACTAGGTTAAGAACTCTATTGAACTTAAGTTCTCTAATTCTTTATATTAGCATGTACAAAAAGTAATTATTTATAAATAAGACACCATATTTTCCCGTGGATGTAGGCTTATTAGCTGAACCACGTTATATATTGAGTTGGTTTCATTTATATTTGAATTTATGATTCTATGCATTATAATCTCTCTGTATCAATTACACTTGGAGTATTGTCATTTTAAACAGCTTAAGTTTTTGGTTGTGAAGACCCCAAAAATGGTCGTCACAGTTTGGCGCTAGAAACAGGGAGGTGTAAAGGATTTATCCTACCTTATCAAAAAATGAAAGAGAGAGTTTTGATACGGGGATTTCGAATTCCGAAAAATGAAATGATTAAATTCAAATGAATTTTTGTCAATAAAAATCATTAATTTTTTGATTATACAAAATCTTTGATTTATGCAAAAGGCATTGATGAGTAAGAAAATTTTTGAACTTTAGAATTTCGTGTTACCTCTTTTTTGTATGAGTTTGTATACATTTAAGGAAAATGAAAGAATTATTCAATTTACGAAGTATCTACTCATTTAAAATTGATTTGAATTACTTATATGTTTTGATTGAATAAATAAGTTTTTTGAAATCATATAATTTTTATAGAATACTACCAAGGGAATTCTCGAAAGTAACAGAGGATTGGTATTAGAAGAAAACAGAACATTACAAAAGGAAGAAAAAGAAAGCGAAAACATGTCACAAGCTAAAAATTCACGAAATCAAGAGAGTTACGCAAGAGGAATCTTTCAACAAAGAGAAATAGTAAATAATCCAGAGATCAGCAAAGCAATTCAGGAGGTTATTCTTCATTTCAGGAGAATAATCAAAACAATAATGAACATAATCGTTCTTCATCTCAAGAGAATACTCAGGACACTATTGAACATATACAAAATTTAATGGAGGATATGAGTAGGATCCGGAAAGAGCAACGAGTTTGTGCTGAACAAATCGCACGATTAATTAAAGAAAATCAAACGTTGAAAGAAACAATCCAGCGGGATGCGGAACCAGCTGCCACAAGAACGCGGGGACTAGAAGCAAGTTCCAATAGATTCGAAGGCAGGAGAGAAATAAATAATCGAGATCAAAGAATAGCACTAAGATCCACATCACAACATCCTAGACAAGAAAGGATGAATAGGGCAGACCCAAGACCACAACATGATCAATGGCAAAAATGCTTTGAAGCTATGGAGCAAATGAGGGAAGAAATAAGAAATCTAAAAAATAAAGAAGGTGGGCGAAACTAGTGAACCAAAGCGTCCACGGACAGAGGGAAGGAAGAAATTTTTTCAAGAACGATTTTTTACAAAAATTAACACTCCATATTCTGAAATTTTAAAAGTAATAAAAAATATACCATACTTTCAATGGCCACCAACAAAAGAGCGACAACCAGAGCACACTCGAAACTCAAAAGAATATTGTGAGTATCATTGCTATCGGGGGGGGCATTCAACCGATCGATGTAGAAACTTCATTTTACTAGTCCAAGGGATGATTGACGCTGGGGAGTTTAAAGAATTCATTCAATCACCTACACCACTGTCAAGGCTTGATAAAGGGAAAGCTGTTAATATCCCCCACAACAATCAGACTATCAATATGATTTCATTTTCGGAACCAAATCCATCATCGATGAACGCAGAAATTGACAAGAAGCTGCACAAGAGAATAATTAACCATGAAGTATTTAAAGTTGCAGGGAGGATCACTGAAACATGGGAAGAATGAATGGCTTCCCCACTAACATTTTCAGCAGAAGAGGTAGATTAAGAAGTAGAAACTCACAATGACCCGCTGGTTCTCACCCTGCCTGTGTCTGGTTGGAATATCACAAAAATTTTGATAGACGGAGGAAGTTCTCTTAATGTGTTGTTCTATGACACATTTCTGAAAATGGGATTGAAAGAAGATCATTTTGAGCCATCTCGCTACACCATTTATGGATTCAATGGAGTAGCATCGAAGCCAAGAAGAGAAGTCACACTCGAAATAATGACTGGACCATTGAATGTTGCAACAAAGTTCAGTGTGGTAGAAGCACTCTCACCTTACAATGCCATCATCGGGAGGCATTGGGTCCATCAGTTAAAAGGGGTCGCATCAACGTACCATCAGTACTTACGATTTCCAACGCCTCAGGGAGAAATGGAAATTAAAGGAGATCAGAGCATGGCAAGAACGTGCGCCCTCACGGAATCACACATAAATCAAGAAAGAGCCCAGCAAGTGAAAGCAAAGAAGAAGGAAAGGAAAGTCCAAGCTATGGAAGGAGCAATAAATCAGTATTTGTCTGAAGTCGCAGCTAGCAAGTCAAGCAATGAACAAGGAAGAGATTCTGAAGTCAAAGGAGATGAGTTATGAACAAGAAAAGGGGGTGAAACCTCGCAATAGCAGCTCAAGAGGGATCCCACATTCTTAGGAGCCCCCAAATCTGCTTTTTCGGCTGTAGAGGAAACCAAGAACATCAACATTGGAATGCCAGAATTTCCAAAGGCAATTAAAATTGGGAACCTGATGAGCTCAGAAAGGGAGCAAGATTTAATCAGTTTACTCGAAGAGTATGCAGATGTATTTGCATGGAAAATAGGAGTCATGCCAGGAATTGACCCAAGCATTGTTCAAAATGAATTGCGTATACATCCGGGCACCACCATACCATTTCGGCAACGGATGCGAAAAGTAGCACCTGAATATCATGATCCAATAGAAAAAGAATTGAAGAAGCTAATGGACGCATGATTCATTCGAGAAGTGCGCTACCCAACGTGGATATCAAATATGGTCATAGTCCCAAAGAAGACTGGAGGAGTGAGAATTTGTATAGACTTCACCAATTTGAATAAAGCATGTCCAAAAGACAGTTATCCACTTCCAAGCATTGATCAATTAGTAGATGTTGTCGAAGGACACGAAAACTTTTCTTTTATGGATGGAAAGTCTGGATATAACCAAATTTTACCCCGCGAGGATTGTATTGTTATACGAGAATGCCGTTTGGATTAAGAAATACAAGAGCAACCTACCAACGATTAGTGGATGCAATCTTCAAACCTTGGATAGGACGCACATTGGAAGTCTACGTAGATGACATACTGGTAAAAAGCAAGATGGCAAAGGATCATTTACAAGACTTGAGGGAGATTTTCCAAGCTTTGTGCAAGTACAAAATGAAAGTCAATCTGGAAAAACCGCATCCTGAAGAGATCTTGGCCCTATATATAGCTGCAACAGAAGATGCAGTGAGCGCAGTACTGATGCGAACAAATGATAAGGTGGAAAAACCAATCTACTAAATTAGCAAGACTCTCAACCTTGCGGAGAGGAACTATACCAAGATTGAAAAGTTAATATTAGCACTGGTATTTTCCACGCAGAAGCTGCGCACATATTTTCTAACGCACTACGTACGAGTACCAAACAAGGCTCCGCTGGATTCAGTGTTAAAAAATGCAGGAAAAGTGGGAAGAATTGCAAAGTGGAATGCTCAGTTGGAACAATTTCATATTCTTTTTGAAATGCAAACTGCTCAAAAATCCCAGGTTTTAGCGGATTTTATTGCAGATTTTCCATTAGATGATGATTTTGAAATCCAGGGGTTACCAGGATTAGAAAAGGATGACTCTCGGGATATTTTGGACCCTTTCAATTCTCGGAGATGGGAAGTTTTTGTTGATAGAGCCCGAAATAAAGAGGGGGGAGGAATTGGTATTGTAATAACAACACCCACGGAGGAGCGATTGATACATGCTTTTCGTTTAGAGTTTGGAGAGCACACCAAAAATATAATAGAATACGAAGCTGTGGTTCATGCCCTCCGGCTAATTATTGAACTAGGAATTACCGATATACGGTTGACAAGTGACTCACAATTGATAATCCGACAAGTTGAGCTAAAATATCAAGCAATTAATAAAGACTTGATTGAATACAAAGGCCTCGTGCAAAATTTAGCATCCCAAGTTCCAAACATCATTTTTCGCCATTTGTCCAGAGATAAGAATCGTCATGCAGATGCGTTAGCATTTATCTCCACAATGATCAAGGATCCGAATACATATTCCGTCAAAATTGGACCCATTTATGAACCATCAATTAAAATATGGGCAGTTGAGAATATGGAAGATGAAATAAGTGAAGATCTTGAGGATCCGGCCACAAAGAATGACGCAAATATACCCCAAAAACCAAAGGATAGGTGCGTAGAAGAAGATTGGAGGATTGCGTTACATCATTATTTGCAAAAACAAATATTGCCTGCGGACGCCGAGGAAGCAAGGAAAATACAATCAAAGTCTGTTAACTATCAATTAAGGGATGGTATTTTGTACCGAAAGTTCTTCATGGGACCACTACTTTGGTGTGTATCGCGACCAGAAGGACATCGAATTTTGACAGATATACATTATGGTGACGCTGGAAATCATAGCGGGAGACAATCATTGGCCCTCAAGGCAAAAACGCAGGGATATTTTTGGGTCACAATACAAAAGGATGTCGAAGATATGGTCAAAATATTCGAAGAATGTCAACCTTTTGCTAAGAAGATCAGAGCGCCGGCAACAAAACTCAATTCAATACTTAGTCCATGGCTATTTGCAAAGTAGGGAGTAGATATTGTCGGACCCCTACCTGAAGGAACACGGAAAAGGAAGTACTTAATTGTAGCAACAGATTATTTCACCAAGTGGGTGAAATCCAAGGCACTTGCGCACATTAGAGACTCGGATGTGTTCAAATTCTTGTTTGAAGACATAATTTGCAGATTTGGAATCCCAGTGGCAATAGTTTCAGACAATGGACAGCAGCTGCAGGGAAAATATATTAACATGCTTTTTGAAGCCTTCAATATCCAAAATAGAAAGTCAACTCCACTTTACCCCCGGAGCAATGGGAAGGCTGAAGCTACAAACAAGACAATTGCACTTAATCTCAAGAAGACTCTGGAAGGGCATCACAAGCGATGGTGTGAGCAACTTCATAACACTCTATGGGCCTATCGCACCACAAGGAGGTCTGCCACTGGAGAGTCCTTGTTCTTACTTACCTATGGGACAGAAGCAGTCATACCAACGGAGATAATATTACCAACAACCAAGACAGAGGCATGGGAAGGGAATTTAAATGAAGATTTAATGCTTGAAAAGTTGGATGATCTAGAAGAAAGAAGAGAAGTTGCATTACAAAAGATGGAAAATTATCAAAGAAAGTTAGCAAGTGAATATGGAAAAAAAAAGTAAAGCTGCGCCATTTTGTTGAAGGACAGTACGTATTGCTACGAATTCCGGAATATCAAAAGAATAAAAAGGCAAGAAAGTTTGCACCCACTTGGGGGGGTCCTTATATCATACAGGACATTGCGGGACAAGGATCCTATTATTTGTGAAATATGGATGGAGAAGTTTTGCGACATCCCTGAAATGCGCAATATCTTAAACCATACGATCCATAATTTTCTATGCAATCGTATAGTAATTTGTGCTCATACGGGGTAAAGCAAATAAAGGCAAAATCTCATAGGAGACCCATGTAAAAGTCTTGAATATTGACTATTGGGTACATCCGCTAGCAAGAGATACCCTATCTGACATTAATTATTATATCAAGTAACAGGTTCCACATAGGTAATTTCCTCTTGGACAGAGAAAAATTACTATGTGAAGCGCACCACCCTCAAAAGGAGCCCAAGGTACAATAAATCCTTGAGCTTTCAAATTATATACTCATTAATCAATTTGTCTTATGATTTTATTGCAGGAACAAAAGTAAAATGTCAAACGTATGAAGAGAATATCAGAAATAATTACTTCTATTTATATTGCATGACAGTTTACAAGAACAAAAATGATACGCAGCAGCATCCAGATACAAGAGGAACTTTAAGAAGCCGGATTAGAAGCTGAAGCAGGAGTAGCACGGGGAGCAGGCTCAAGAACAACCCTGCGTGGATAGGTTTTGGTCCAACCATCCTTCGCAACCCTGTCAAGGGTATTATTAATCGCCAGAGCAATACCCCGTTTCGTCTCAACTTTCATGTACTCCATCTTTTCAAGTGAAGCAATAAGCGAATCCTCCTACGCTTTAATCTTACTATCAGCTGATGAAGCCCTGCTCTCAGCCAAAGAAGCTTGATTCTGCTAGTACGCAAGCTTTTCCTCCGCCACGGCCAAGTCATCAGAATAAGCTTTGACAGCAGTCTGCCAGTTAACATCTGTTTCTTCCGCTTTGGAAGTAATCTGAGTAATTCGGTTTTGCGCCTCAACCAATTTAGTTGTGGCTTCTCCAAGTTGTTCATTTACTTCCTTTAGCTTGTCAGTAGCTTCAGAAAGCTCCTTCTCAACCTTAGCGGACAAAATCTTAACTTTCTTCAATTTTTTGTCAGACTCTCAACCTTGGCAGCAGCTCTCTTAAACTTTCCCTCAAAATCTATATAGCAAATAAAAGGTTGTTAGATCGTGTAAAAAGTAAGTAAGAAAAACTTTTTGATATAACATAAACTACCTATAACAAGGGACTCAAACTTTTGTAAATCCTGGACATTTTTGTCATTAGAAAGATCAAGAAATTCAAATTCACTCAGAAGTTTAGCATAATCTTTCGTGGATTGCTCGATATCTTGTTTATATTGCGCAATCTCAACTTCATATGTTAATCCTCTCTCACGCAGCAAATTGATCTTCTCAGTACGTTTATAGATTTCTCTTTGTAAACGCTGAATATCGATATCTCGATGAAGAAATTTATCTGAGAGGCTGTGGACTTGAGTTTGAGCTTCCGAAAGAGCTTTTCCTCTAGCATGAGAGTCCTCAGATGCGTTATCTCTTTCTTTGATGAGCTGCGCCACAAAAGTTGAATGCCTGGAGTCATGCTGTGACCTAGATCGATAAAATTCAGCAAGGATACTTTTGCGTTTACACAAAGCTTTCGATTTTCCTCCTTTAATTTTTCTACTTTCACCATGGCTTCAGCAACGCAGTCATTATTATATAAAATAGCAGCATCAAATTCCTCTTTTTTGCTAGCAAGGTCTTTTTTCAAAGATGCGTGCTCCATCGAGAGTTTTTTGTACGCAGTAAGAATCTTATTCCTCTCATCCACCAATTTATTGAAATTTTCCTTGACCTCTACATTCTCCTCGGCGACTTTCATTACATGCCCATGTAAGGATGTGGCTCTAGCCCGTAGTTTAATAACAAGATTTGAATCCCACTTTGATCCCATAAAGAAATTCAGAAATATGTGCTAAAGAAAAATAAAATAACATAGAAATGAAGTATTGTAACCTTGGCTTTGAAGAGTAGACAACTGCTGCCGGAGCATTTTATTCTCTTGCTTTAACTCAACAGCGCCACCCTCCGATAGTCGAAGACGAAGTGTATTAGCCTCCGCTCTAACTTTAGCAAGTTCTTCCTCAGTACTCCTGAGTTTATCCTCCATCATCAGTGAACGAGCCTGGAAGAACTTATATGCAAACAGAAAGCAGCTCTCATTATAAGCAAGCTGTGAAATCAAAGATGAGCATCATGATAGGAAATAAAGGAATAAGAATCAATAAGTAAACAAATTAAGAAAAATATACATGCATAAGAGCCTGCTGCGGACGGGCATATACAGCTCCATCTGCCACTGTGAGGACCTCAGCAAGGGTGGATGGCACCTCGACGTCAAAAGGGCAAGCTTCACTTGCGTTATCCTTTGACCATGCTTTCATCACCGTGTCAAAAAGAACGGAATGCATGTCCGCTCGCAGTTTAGCAACAGAATCGGAATCAGTAGGCTTTGGTTGAGCGTCGCTAGGAATCGAAGCAGGTCTTTTTCCTTGAACCAATCAAACGCATCTTCTTCTCTTCCAACAAGATTGTCAACTTCGCAAACGCTCTTGCGCTTTTCCCTACGGGAATCCCTCTCTCCACTAGCAACTGAAGCACAATATACCTCTTCCTAAGAACAGAAGACCAACTTTTCTGCGTTCCCAATAGCACCCACTGCATTTTCTTGAAGGGAAGAATCCGCAGCATTGGCAACCATGGCCGAAGAAGGATTTGCTCCGTTAGTAGCTACGTCTTCTTCAGTAGAAGCATGATCAACTTCAGTTTCAATTATGGTCTCCAGCTTGGTAGGAGCATATTCAATTACAGCTCCGTTAAATTCCGTCAGGGGCGCAGCTTGCTCCTTGTCAGCCAAATCATCCACGAACTCAGAAATCACGATGTCATCAACTTGAAACAAAGGAGAATGAGATAGAAAATAATAGAGGACGGAGCTTGCATCCAGGGGAGACTCAGTATCTGCTACTTGGGGAGCTTCAGTTGCAAGATCACTTAATGCAGCGGGACGAGAAGCTATAGGAGTTACGTTCTGCACCATGCCGCATTCTATCATCAAAATAGGCTGGCTAGGAGGAGGATTAGACTTAGCCACCTTCTTAGAAGAAGCACGAGGAGTAGCCTTCATTTTCTTCTGACTCTGTTAACATTTTCAAGTAAATTAGCAACACGCAATTTGAACGTTCTAAGTACCTTGTCAATAAAAGATAGAGCAGTACCTTGTCAGATAGAGGAGTAGCTTTACGCTTGGTGCCTACATCGGTCTTTAAACTTTCTTTCTCTTCTGGAGGCTGCGTAAAAAAAAAATTAACAAACTTACGCAACACTTAAGGATCAGGAGAATTGAAAAAATCATTACTTACCACATCACCATAAGAGAAATTAAATCCGTCGAAATTCAATATCTACAGACAATAGGAGGGGAAGCGTTCCTGAAGGCTCCGCACGGTACTTTCCGAAGCCTGGTCATAAATCCAGGGCCCTTCAGTCACCAATGGAGTAAGGTACCATCGGTAATCATGATCCTTGCGCAGCTTTTCAGTCAAAGTTTCCTCCGTTCCCGGGATGAGATTTATCTTTGTAGCATCAATATCATACAGCAAATGGATTCCATCACCTCTCGTGCGTCCAGGACCAACACTCCAATTCATATAATTCTTATCAGCAAAAGAATCAGTGTAGGACAAATGGAAGTTCTCCATTGTATAATGGACGCGGTTCGCAGGATTAGGTGTATAGCAGGTGAAGTTGGTTTGCCCAACACTCCGCATGCTGCATTCGTCCAGTATTCTCCACCAGTTTACGTTGTACTGTGCAATTGAACGCACAGTACTATATTTAGCCTGGCCACGGCTAGCTAGGACTTCAAACTGATAGGGGAATCGACTGTCATATAGGGGCAGCCTTAACCCTGCGTCTATTGCACCGGCAGCAACCAACAGTCTCGTGGGAGAGTAATCAAAATTCAGGATCATATTCAAGGAGATCTTATCTCCTTCAGGCGAGTTGTAAAGGGAAACTTTAAAGTCCTGAAGGTCGTATTCCCTTTTGAACTCCTCCATATTCATGTTTTTAAAACTAAGAAGCTCGTGAACACGATCACTTTTGGTAGTAGACCTAACAGGAGGCGGAGCAAGACTGCGAACTCTCCTGGAATACACTGGTTTATTTTCATCCTTTTTCTTGCTAACAGAATGTTGGTCACCATGGGAAGCATGTTTGGGGGCACGGCTGCTATCTTTTCCAGACATGATTAATCTGCAGATTAAAACAAGGTTACAATGATGAACAATATAAAATAATGCAAAACTTAACACAAAAATCCACATGCAAAAATTTCTACAGAAGAAGTCAAACAGTCTCACCAGTAAAAAAGATGAAGTTAATCAGTGAAGATTTGATCTTGGGAAGTAAAAACCTTGATCAAACGAGGAATCTCAAAAAAGTTTAAGGAATAAGGACTTTAAGAAGAAGAAGACAGAAGATGATCAGAAATCAGCTACAAACTTGGAAAGCGAAAAGTAGTGAGAAAAATAACAGAACTTCATCTTAAATACTTAACCAGTGAACTGACACGACTGCGAAAAAGAATTCAAAAGGCGCGAATCCAAACGACGTGTCTTCTTGAAAACGTATGAAACCGCCGAAATTCAAATTTATTAGGGGCACAAAACCCAATAGTCATCATTACTTTTTGCCTTTTTGAATTCTAGGTACGTGGGAGAGAAATCCAAAAGACAAAAAGGGGGCAAATTGTAAGGACATAAATTCATTAGTTCCAGGTGTTAACATCATAAGAAGGAAGTATCATATTATGATACACCGAGAAGTACAAGAGCAAAATAAATGATAAAGGAAAACAGTTATAAAACATTTGTCACACATCAACTGACACCAGAAGCAGAAAAGTCAAACTAGATTAATGTATATAGGACATGTGGAAAGAGCACAAGAAAAAGCATCATCAGTAGCCAAGACAATCATTTGCGCTCTGCTATCTCTTGCGCTCCACAATCATCTGCGCTCCGCTATCTCTTGCGCTCCAAAATCATCTGCGCTCCGCTATCTCTTGCGTTCCACAATCATCTACGCCCTATCACGTGCGCATTATAAATCTCAATCATGCAAGAATAGACATGCTCCACGTCAAAATTCCACATGTCACACATGCCAACATCCATATAATAAAGACAAAGGATCAACAATCGCTCAATCCAAAGAGGAGTTGCGCATCAGCAAGCAAAACTAGTAAGAAGCATCACGGAAGGAGCAAAATGAGCTGCGCCCAAAGTCAAGATAAGATCAAACAAGTCAAATAGAGATAAGAATGAGTAAGGAAGAGGGACCCATCATATTTTGCTATAAATACCAACCCCTAAGTAAAAAGAGAAAAAAAGAACAAAAACAGAAAAACTAAGAGGGAAAACTCTGAAAGAAAATCAAGAAGTGGAAAAAGCTAAGACTAGGTTAAGAACTCTATTGAACTTAAGTTCTCTAATTCTTTATATTAGCATGTATACAAAGTAAGTATTTATAAATAAGACACCATATTTTCCCGTGGATGTAGGCTTATTAGCTGAACCACGTTATATATTGAGTTGGTTTCATTTATTTTTGAATTTATGATTATCTGCATTACAATCTCTTTGTATCAATTACACTTGGAGTATTGTCATTCTTAAACAGCTTAAGTTTTTTATTGTGAGGACCCCAAAAATGATCGTCACAATTACTTTACGGCACTCTTGCTACTTATGTACGTATTATACAATAGGGAGTGTTTGTACTTGAATCCATGGGTATAGAAAGTATGCGAGAGTTTAATCATCCCAATGGCATCCGTTTTTGTACATGAGATTATGATAGGGCATTGTTCCTGCCTTTTATTTGGTATTTTTATTTATCTATATACGTTACTTATGATCCATAATCTACGTCTTGGGTGGATCTATTTGAGTATTCTTTGTGAACTTTCCTCAACTCATTTTGTTGATTTTGTACCATTAATCACTTGATATATCCTCCATTTCTATGCAACTGCCTGTCAATTCAATACTTGCTGAGGCAGCCTTCGTTGATATAAGTTTATAGTAGTTAAGTTGTTTATTTTTTAACTGCATTTGACACAAGTGGTATTTTGATATTTGGACCTGGGCGTAACCTATAGGGTGGACAGTAATTGCAAGAGGATTGGCTTCCAACTGTACATTCGTTACTAAAACTATCATTATGCTGGGGTGTTTGTTTGTATTTTTTGAGAAATGTTGCTGGGTGTTAGAAGTCTTTTCATTATGCTGTTCTTATATGGATGGTGCTGTTTTCTTTCTTTTGCACAAATCTAGGTACTCCATCATAGGATTTTTTTTATGTATTTCGATTTGTATGTAGAATGATGGGCATCAGTGCGTCTAGGTTGAGATGTGGGTAACCTGTGTGTTTCTTGTTGGAATCTTGCAACAATGAACAACAACGTTAGATGTATCAAAATAATATATATAAAGAACTGAATTGAAAAACAACTCTACCACGGACAACTACGAGGGCAGAATCACAGGTTCAACAAGTTGTCCTTAACACATTAGTTCGCGGGTATACTCGAGAAGAGTAATGCTAAACCCCAACGTGCAAAGATGTGTCCAGGATAAGACTGCCCGATATAGCTTGTATTAGCACAACACAAACTACCCACTCTTGAACTTAGCAACATGGAAGAAAAGGAATTAATCAATCAAAAACGTTTTTGGATCGTAGCCACTTCTGGGATAATTTTAAAATCTAAAAAACCGTTTTGTATTTATATAAGAAATTAACCTTTAGGGTTTTAGAAACCTTTATGGTTTAGGATTTGTTGTAAAATAATGGATCATGGATGATGTCTAATTCGTAGGCCCAATACATGGATTAGCCCATTACATAAGTTAGCCCA
>JAJJMC010033717.1:1774178-1804347 GCA_023531435.1 Papaver californicum | reverse complement strand
TAAACTAAAGAGTTTCATTCACTCAAAACAAATGAGTGAGCATCCAAAACCAAAACCATTTAGTTTAAAACTCATTTTCTCCAACATTTCTGTGTGTGGAAAGAGGGGTTACGAATGTTGTATGTGAATGGCTAAGAGGGTGTGACTAAACTCGGCTGCACCTGATTTTGTTTGCTTGGGTGTTTAGTGTTAACCTGTTTGTACCTTCGATGATAATATAAATTTGTTGTTGGTGGTACATTGGAATATTTTTTGTGATGCCATTCCGTAGCATGCTATTGTTAAATATTCCACCTCAATTTATCATTTGATGTGTTCGTGCTCCGAGATTTAGGCCTAGAGTTCTTGATTACGTGAGTGTCGGTTTTGTATGCTTTTAATTGATTGATATTGGACGCGAGCCAGCATTCGTGTGGTAAATGCTCCTATAGTCTAGGAAGTGGCCATGTTGCCAGTGCTATTAGTAGTTATTGTAGATATTGAAGGAGGTGTCGTGGATGTCTTACGTCAGTACCGTCGAGTGTTCAGTGTAGTTTTTGCTGTGCAATAATTAGGTGAATCGTTGGTAAGATTTTTAATTAATTGGATGAGTTTTGGATCAAAATTATTAATATCTGGGTATCTTATCTCATAGTAGTATTATTGTTTGATGTAGTACCATGTTTTTTTTTATGCTTGGAGATAGATGGACAAATGACAAGAGCCGCATTCGGTGGAAGCGGATAGTGACGATGAGAGTGAGGGATTTTATATGCCGTGTGATGCAAAAAGTGGTATTGTTGCAACTCATCATCGACCACCACCACCTGGTACCAGGATAATAAGCTAGGTGATTTCTGGGGGCATTCAGGAACGGTGAGAATTGACTCACGTGACTATTTCATCAGTCCATGGAGCGACTACGAGTCCGACGGTTCCAATACAACGAATGCATGCAGTCCCACGACATTTCCTAATCGGGAGCCTCCAATTGCGATGAGGACCAGACAACGGGTGGAACCAGTGGCGCGCAAAACTCGATCAACAGCTCGACAGAAAGAGGCTGCTAGGATGGTTAAGTAGCTGGCTTATGATGATGAGGGAGCAGGATTTAATGAAAGGTTGTTAGAAAAATGTATGGATTTTCATCTTGACCCAGTTTTGTAATAATGTGCACAGTAACTGAAGTTTCAGGTATCTTGCCAAGTTCCATGAGGTGGTACACACATTTTCTGAAAGTTTTCTAAGTTTTAACTCATTACTTGTGCTTTTGCCTTTAGCTTCCAAATTTGGCTTGAAATTCAGGTATGCTGGCATTTTATGAGAAGAAACCTTTGTGGTGGTAAAGTCATTTCCATTACGATATTTTGGTTTATAGTGTGCAAGATGATCAAACTCGATCAACTCTGCAACTCTGAAATGCAAGATGGACGGTGGTTGGTGTCAAAAACCAATTGACTAAAATTATTTGGGACACGTCTTCTCTGTAAACCCCTATATACTAACCTTGTTTTCTCTAAAAATCCCATGTTCAAAAATTTGGCTTTCAATTATTCGAAAGAAAAATGACAATCTTGAGAGAAAATGGCTTTCAATTTTCTCCGGAATTCATATTTGTTTGAATGTTGGTTGATTCTTATTATTCACCTAATCCAACCGAAACATCTGAAATCTAATTTGCTACAAATGGATACACAAAACCAACAATCTAAAATCGAGACGAGGGGCAAGATAAAACTTGCAACAAATACACAGAACCAACAGGCTGTAGGAGGCAAGAGCAAAAATTATTGATGTACGCCGAAAAGCTATTTCAGATTCAAAGCGAAAGGAAATTCGGTCAATAGGAAGTAAAGTTAATCATATAAGGACTGCCCGTTCTTACTCAATTGTACATACTGATGGATCATTATAAAATACTAAAAACACAACTGTGAGCCCATTCTATTCAAGTGCAATGGCCAATGGGAATAACAAAATTTAAGTCCAAAGCAACATGTGAAGTATAAATCTTACACTAACTTACAAGATAAAATTTCTAACGTCGTAACATGACAGTATCGATATATATTCCATCCACCAGTATGTCTGACAGAAGGAGAATCGATCCAAAAAAGATCAAAAAGAAAGGAGATACTACATGCCATAAGATCATCTTCGCAGGACCTAATTCAGTGTATAGTGATGAAACTTTTAGTTTATAACAAATTCAAGTATTGATTCATACATGGTGACACATTATATGCATAATCAAGATTTACATATTGTCAACTATAGAATTTCAGTAATGTAAATGATTTTAGGAAGTACTGGTTGGCGGTTAAATTTCAACTTATGCAATCTTTTGTATTATATCAGATCTGAATTCCATTAGTGGCATGCAAAATAAACATAGCTAGACAAACTGCACTATATCAACGTAAGATGCAATTGCAAGTAGCAGATCAGCCAAGGGGTGCAGACCTAAACGAGTATCAAATTCCAAGTGAGTGTTGAACGATCCAGCATTGTCACAGCCAGATTCAAATCATTTTACTTAAACTAACCTATATTTTTTACAGGATCAATAAATAGGGTATGAAACTTTGTCCCTCCACCATATACATGCCCTAAATGTAACGAGGAGAGGAAAATAAGAAGTATAAAAAATGAACCGGAGTTCTCAATATGTTGTTCAAATGGAAAAGTACAGCTATCGTTATATAGAGAACTACCCGTTGTTAAAGAATCTGCTGCACTACTAAGGAGCCTATTGATCTAGACACTCCATGGATAAACATCAGAGCATATAATTCTATTTTTGCATTCACATCAATAGGTGGCAAAATAAACAAGAAGATTAATAATGGCCATGCACCATACGTCTTCAAAATAAGTGGCCAAAACTACCACATAAGTGGCCAAAACTGCCAAAAAATTGGAAGTTTGTTGCATGAATCCAGAGCCAGGGCAGATTAATACTAACCCAATTCATATTTATTACAGGTCAAACTTTCTATGAGTCTAATTTTTGTTTTTATTTTTATTTTTATATATATGATATATGATACAACAATCTACATAAGCGAGTTTCAGAAAAGAGGTCTTCCACATGTATCCTGCTATTCTTACATGAAAATGACAAACCAATAAGGCCATCATATATAGACAACATTATAAGTGCAGCATTACCCGATGACAAACAAGATCCACAGGCATTTGAGATTGTTAGCCAATGCATGATTCACAAACCGTGCAGACCTGCAAAACTAGAATGCATTTGCGTGATTAATTGTTGAATACAACAGAAAACATTTATGATAATGCAGCAATAATCAATATTAGCTTTAGTTTGTTGTTCAACGGAATACCATAAAAAATAATTCTTCTCTTTATGTATCTTTGTTACTCTGGATTATTAGTAAAACTGATTGTACTAATTTTAAGTTATTGTTCAAACTTCTGTTATTACATTAAGATGAATAATAGATACTTTACGTGTTTTGCTACTTTAAGACTAATGTTAAATAAATTTACCCTAATCATACAACTGTCAAATTTGATAGTCAACAACATATGGCCATGAATGATGTGCTACATGTATATGTCAAGTGTGATTTTCAACTTAAAACATAAAACCAAGACTTACAAGGTGTAAGAAGACTTCCGCGTACCTTATCAAAGAAAAGAATGTAGGGATAACATGTCCTAGCACTACTGAATATTGTTCAAATTTCCAACTCACTCTCTCCCACGTACATATTCAGAAGTTCAGCGCCCTAAATGTTCACCATAATCTATATATAATTTTTTTAAGTCAAATATTAAATAGTGAAACAACACTAGGAAAATCAGAGAGTACGAGATACAAACCTTAATGTGGATGAAGTTTTCCCTGCCTCATTTGCTACAACCTTTGCAGTTGAAAAAAAATCCTTCCTCAAATCCTGAAGGATCCAAGCATTTGAAAAATAGAAATTACGTACTTAGATTGTGTGTAATGTAAAATAATAAGTGTTAGGAAAAACAATTAAACAGCGAGAGCATCATACAAAATCTACGGTATCAATTAAATTCAGATAGGGTATCTACTAAAATGTAAAACTTCAATATTGAATTATTAAAGATACTTGATGTGTGGATTTTGGAAGGAAGCTAACTTCAAACTGAACAACTTAATGGAGCCTACCCAAACGTTTAAAAGATTTGAAAGACCAAGATCAGTGAAATATTTCAGGGCCGCACAGCTAAAATTAACATGATATCACAACAAAATTTCCAGAACCCAAATTATGCCCTAATTACATATATCACCGAATTCAATTACTAATTATATATAAGATAGAAATTGAACTTACCGAATTTCCAGAACCCAAATTATGCCCTAATCACCAATTCAATTACTAATTATATACTATGTGACAAGTTTTTGGAAAATTTTAGAAATACAACTCACCGATGGATAAAATGTAGGAGAAAAATCACCATGCCCAATTTGCTTCCGAAAAACGTGAAATTTGAACTCCTCGTGGAGCAGATCAAGTGTGAATAGACAACAAATATCTTAATTTTAAATCTTAATTTCAAAATACATATACTTCTTTTTGTTCGTTCTTATATATTTCTTAGAAATTGAATTGGGGGTATTCGCTTTTATAATTTAAGATGAAAGAGAATCAGATTTGAATTAAATTTTGAGTCGGAGTTGTAAGAAGTAAGAAAAAAGGAACAAAAACATCTTTCTCGAATATGCGATATCTACGTGTAGCACTGATATGTTACAAACAGACGCAACTATTAAAGTAGGTAACCAATTGATTGCTTATAACTTAAACGTGGACTATGAATAGAGGTATAAATTGGGTCGTGCCAACATGAGCATTGTCCATCCCAGCATGGCAGCTTCATGTGTTGCTGGGTCAGATAAATTGGTATAGTAGCACAGCATAACACGTGACACGGATAAACACGTGGAATAACATAATACAACACGTTAAGAAAGCACGTCATAACATATATAAAACACTACATAATATGGTATAATACAATACATTTTGTAAATATTTTATAAAAGAGTGTTTATTCTAACCAATTTTGATATTTTATCTTCTTTATGTTGAGGTATTTCTATAACAACACATATAATATCTAAATATCTGGAAAATATCAACTTTAAAAATAAAAAATAAATGTGTCAGACACAGTACGGTACAACACACCCCCAAACATGGCACAACACGGCATGTCACAATCTCTGGCAACGGTACTGCATAATACGACAGGTAGCACGCTGGGTTCCCCTCTTAATGGGTTGTGTCGACCCGTTTTACACCTTTACCTATGAATACCGTATATTTTAAGCTTTGTCTTGACGTCCGTCGGTATAAATTTTGTCAATTGGGAAATTGAATACCTTTTTATATCTATCAAAAAAACGTGAAGCAAGTTTATTACACTAGCTAGTACATTACATGGGCATAACAGACATTGTATGTTAATAATTCTTATTCTTATAATCAAACCAAAAACGAATAAAGAAATAGAGAACAATCAGAACTGGATAACTCGATAGAGTAATTTGATGAATTAGCATCCATACATAAGTCTAATTGTTGATATCCTCTAAATACAAGCAAAACGGTCAACCTAGTTATTACGGTTTTAGTATAATAATAAAATGTGTTGCTAAGTGTTTTGACTCCTTCCCAAAACTTTAACATATTTTTTTATGCTATTGATTTACGTTAATTTGAAGAATTTAGTTTTGTTCAAAGGATTTTGAATTTTGATTTTATCCCTTTTAAAATCAATAAGTGTCTAATTGTAGCAGTGGAGTTTACACTATGAGAAAGGGTGTAAAACACATTAAACAGCTGAACATCATCTGCTTGAGGATAAAAAAATATGTCAAGCGGTTGAACATCAACTGCCCAACCCATTTTTTTTTACTTTTTCAAAAAAAAAAATTATTTATTAGTGGATTTTTTTTTATAAAGCGGATGATGGTCATCCATTTTTGCTTGAGCGGGACATGTTGACCTGGTTAGACTCCCCTATCACACACTACTTCGATTAAATGAGTGTTTGGTGGAGTTTTGGAGAAAATGTATTTTTCTTTCCCATAGTGGAGCAAAATTTGATATTTGATACTCAATTTCTTCATTTTGAATAAATTCCCTCACTCCTTATCCCTTGATCTTAGTAATTAGTATCCGCTATAGTTTTTTTGGTTGTCGTTGTGACGTTGCTATTATTACAAAATTTGGACTTCTCATATACCGGTTGTTAGATGGCCACAAATTCGTCCATATGGAAATTATCTTTCAAGTTGACATAAGTTGAAAATCTAAAAAGAAAGAGATTTACTTGGTCGAATCTAAACAAGAGGATCCTTTACTGACTCGACCATTGATGGATGTCGCAAAGACATGCTAATATCTTACCTTTCACCTTCTCAAGATCAAGTTATCCAGCAAGACACAACTTACTGCATTCATCCATTAATTTTAGATATTCCAAAAAAAAAATTACAGAATATCACTATTAAATTATTGAAAATGAATAATATGTAACAAATTATACCTTACGCGTCATAATATGTTGAATTTACTGTTTTTGCAGTTGTAACGTTAATTGCAGGATACAAATTCTAAACTGGCAATGCCTTTGGATATAAAATGTGGCACTGTAATAGATAAAATAAAAAAGGAATAATTATCTCAGAACTCAATTGGGATAATGGTGTATTAATTTTCCTCAATTTTGGGCATGACGAGTCCCACGCATAATACTAAACATTTTAAAGCCATTTTCACGGGCGTCAGACCCTTTCTCTTTTAGTGAAGTTTGAAGTACCCCAAGCATTACTTGAGTAAACGGAGTGAAACATACCTTGAGGTGCTTCCTGTTTCCAAGTGGTTTAATAAGGAACTCCTTGTCAATCGTGTTAGCACCAACATTTGACAACCATGGAACAACATTAGATATCGATCCATCCGCATGTCCATAATTACCGACTCCAACTGACATGATTACAGTGATACCATGTTTCACTGCATGAAATAAACCAATGAAAATACCATCACAGAAGTAACCAAAAGTTACTCCACCAATAGCTTCATTCAATTAGGTATTATCAATGATGAATATTCCAAGTTGTTTGCATGTCTCTGTTTGGATGTTTATATACTGGCTTTTTCACTTCAAGAGCTCATGTAGTCCACAACCGTTGGCTACTGAGTTTCTAATGAATTATATCATATTTCCTGTGCACATCTTTTTTCTGACCCCAAGTACGGAAATTAATTAAAAAATTTATACCAAAACAATTAAAGAATGAAAAATCCATATTCTCTAAATTATTTGTTATTATTGTTTATTTACCGTACGCTTAAAAACTTTTTTATCTCTTCTCAAAACAATTATTAGTTTAAAATAAAGTTTTGACCGCAATAAATTTCCTATAACAAAACAAAAATTTTGGTGAAAATTTCAGATAACGCTAGGTGAGATTTGTGAATAAACAAGTTTTCACCCGTAATAGGTTTTCTTTAACAAAACTGAAATATTATTAAAAAAAAACAAGTATCACCAGTAGACTTTCAGTAGTAACCCTAAAATGTGTAAATGGGAGATACGTGAAAATTCCAGTTCTCATATTACATGTAGAAAAAATATGAGAAATATGTGAAAATTCTAGTTTTACCAATAATAACCATAAGGGATATTGGCGAAAACTTGGTTTTCACCTGTAATATTGGAGAAAATTCTAGTTTTTACCACTAACATCGCTAGATGAGAGATTGGTGAAAAATAGATTTTTCACCTTTAATTAGTTTCCTATAAAAAAAATAGAAATATCGGTGAAAACTCAAGTTTCAATTTTCAAAGGAAAATATAGGCCCGTCCTTTAACTAAAAATGCATTTTACCAATCAAACACGCATTACTGTGGTTACCAAAGATGATGAAAATATTTCATTGCATAGTTTAATTTTAGTGAACTAGAACATATTCTAATGTACTATGCAGGTAATTTCTTATAATTATTTCTATGTTTTTATTTTATATTTGATTCTATTCTCCCTCTGTTAAATTGTAAGTTATTCCTAATTTGATAATTTCCATGTAAAAATATTTTTAGATTTGTGTAAAAATATTTCCATTTAAACAATTTGATTCTATTATTTTTATAGGAACGTGATCGATGAATAGAAATTTAGAATTTTATTATTATTATTTTGTTGTAATATATGATGTTTTTTTCTTATGAGTTAATTTGTTTGTTTTTCATGAAATAAATTCAATTTATATTCGAGTTTTTATAATTTTATTTCTATTTTTTAACAATATATTCGATTTTGGAGCAAAAGGTGCACAACCAAGATAATTTTTTTGAGTCCAAATTTATGCATATATAAACTTTATTCATGTTAATATACTATTCTATTCAGAAGTTAATACAAATATAGATTATATTCAAATACGATAACGAAATAAATAAATTTCCAAAATTAAATTTTATCCAATCTTTTTCAATTGAGGTAATCTTAGCCGAGATTTTCTACACAACTGTAAGAAATAGACCCCGTACATCGTTCGGGTGATGGACTATTACTAACTCTTGCTATTTGCAATCCACTATTCTTATTAACCAATCCATATACTTAAACCAATCCAATTTTTTTAACATTTTTATTAGTACAATCCTATGGATTGTATTTAGTTTTTATAACTTTTAAAAACACACCTAATCTAATTTCTTCATCTTCTCCAACACATATATGTGTTGAAGAAGATTTACCTAAATTTGGAGAAAATTGCACCGCTGACCATTTGGTACGCACTCTTATGATTTACAGGGTTTATGAACATGTTATTTATAGATTAGATATAAGAAACTAGAAATAGAAAAGGAAAAGGAAAAGGAAAATAGATTGGATTTGATTCATAAATTTTACTTTGATTTGGTTTTTAAAAAATAGTAAAATTTTGTTTAATTTTTTATTAGATTGTATTAATAATAATGGTGGATTGAAAATAGCAGGAGTCTATAAATAAGAAGAATCAACTTTTTTTAGAAAGAATAAGAAGCAATTAATCTGAGACAACTCTATAGATGTAAATGACATGAAAAAACTAGGAAACTCTTACCAAATTGATTTATAGAATAATGTTATAAAAGACATAATTAAAACATGACCAAGTAGATCAAGATGAGGACTTTAAAGAAAGAGACAACTAGATAGATGTAAAGTAAATGACATAACAAAACTAGGAAATTCTCTTACAAGATTGATTTATAAAATAATGTTCTAATTAACAAGAGGGTTTTTATTATATGTCATTGTCTTGTTCTAGTTCTAGTTATTATAGACAAGAGGTTTGCAGCAACATAACTTCCTAGTTATTTGGCAAAATCCTCACCAAAAAACAAAATTGGGATATTTCCATTCGCAGAGAGTGTCTTATATATCCAACTATTTATATCATTCACATCCTAATGATTTGTGGATTATTATTTTTGAATTTTCGTCTTCGATCTTCTTTCTTTAAATTATTAAAGTATCTCCAATAACGGATGTATAAAATCCTATGTGGAAAGATTTGACCAAAACCTTAATTTAATACCGTTTTTTCAGAAATTAAGGATTAGTTCCTAGACTTTCGATCAACTGTCAACCAACTGTCAACGACCACATCATACCTATCAACCATCATGTTTTTATGATGATTTAGCAAAATTACAGTAACTCACATTTTTTCCAGTACATGATCCTAGATACAAAATTGCTACTTCAATAGATTACGTCAATGTAAATAGTGTTAAGCGTGAATTTGTTGAACAAATATATAGCTATTTGAGCTGCTAACCAAGTTATTGAAGAGATTGCAATAAAAATTGTCGATGAAATCCTAAGTACTGCTAGTCCGCTATTGGTGCATATCATTAATGTTGTTTCTGCTATGATTTATGGTTCTTTGAAGTGAACTATTTTTTAAATCGTACGAAACACTCTAAACCTTCGTCTAAAATAAAAATATCAAAAGTTTACGATCCGCCACCTACACGTATAGGTGGAATCAACGACTGATCCAATAATCCTCAACAAGTGTGAGTTTCCAATTTCATCATTACTTACTAATTGTAATTAGTATTTTAGATACAACAGTTAGTCTTTAAATAAAAATTTAATTGAATGCGACTAACCTTTTTTTTTCTCTTTGTACCAAACAAAGTAAGTACGTGTTGATTCTTTTTATGCTTTTATAATCGTTCATAAAATTTAATTTCATATAATTTTCTCTAATTAGAATCTCTTAAGCCAACCAATTCAATCTATTAAAGCAACTATAGCGGGCAAGTAGACCAAAGAGTAAAGATTAAATTTACTCTTTGGTCGCCCAAAATCAACCTCAACGGAGGAGGAAATATAGGTTTGAGGCGAGTATAACTACTGTTCCAGATAACTTTTTCTCCAAAACTTATATATACTCGCACGCTCTTGTACGTGGGCGTTAACAAAAAAACGTTCCCTTATGAAAGCGTTTAGAAACACGGACGCAGGGGCAGAGAAGCGTTTGATGAGACGCTCATTATAGAATGTGTATGAAGTAACGGTTTACTAGGAGAACGCTGGTAGCATAAACGCAAGCTAGAAGAGCGTCTGTTTGAGACGTCCATTTACGAAAACGCATATATATCCAACGTCTCCATAAGAGGACGCCTAGGCCCGGCGCAGTCTTAAGAGGACGCGTACAGATGAAACATCTCCATAAGGGGACGCCTATAAATCAAACGTCTCCATAAGAGGACGTCCACCATAAACGCTCCTCCACACGGGCGTGGCAACAAACGTCCACCATAAAGTGCGTTTTGTTACCGTTGTTCATCTAAAATGTTCTTAATGCTTACCACCCTAACACGGACGCTCATCTACAAGGACATCAACATCCTAGACGCTCATCTACAAGGACGTTTTGTGTGGACACTATGTGGACGTCTTATTGACGCTCTTGTACGTAGGCGCTCAGCTAACGCTTCTGTGGGTGGACGTTTCAATAGTAAGCGCTATTCTAGAAGGGCTTCTAGTATTCAGACGTCTATTAGGAAGAGCGTTTATCACTAAACGTCCACGCAATACAACGCACAATTTCTAGACGTTCCTACACTAAGACGCTGGTACAATAGACGCTCATTAGTGTGGACGTTAAACATACGTTTGATTAAGGAAGCGTACGAGAATGCAAACGCTCATTTATAAGTGCGTTTGGTTCCAGAATATGAAACACTCACCCAAATGTGCGTCCAACAACATACGTCCCACTAGAGAAACGTCTGTGTCAGCTAACGTTCTTCTACAATAGCGTTTTATAACAGACGTCTAATTAAAACGACGTACGATCATATTTACTCACAAAACCGTTGTGTAAAATATGAAAAACGAGCAAATTTTTTTACTCCTTGGTATTTGGTATACTCGTACCGTTACAGTTGCCCTTAGTATTAATAGACGGTAATCTAATCAACCTAACTTCATTTTTTAAGTTTTCTCTTTTTGCCTAAGTGGCAATTTTAACTCCAAAGAAAAATCAACAGCAATGTGGTGGTAGAAATGAAGTTAAGATTCTGACCTGGTGGTTGAGAATTATGTTTTTTTTTAAACCCCACATTTTTAATCAGGTGGTATAATTTCTGTTGCGTCCATGTAGTCCACATTGCTGACTCATTTCCATGCTTGCACGACTCAGTTAGGTTTATTAGTCAAAGAAAAGACCCAACTTTTTAATCTTATAAAAGCTTAGATTTTTCTTTTACTTGTTTGCATATTTAGAGTCCCTGTATGTCTTTTTCCTTTAATACATCCACTTATGATAATTAAACTCCACGTAAACGCTTGTTCCTAATTTTAATCCTAAATAAAATGAGACGACGCAGGGATCCGAAAAATAGTTCTTTCGTAGGCTTGTTTTTTATTTGGGAAATTTGGATTTGGTCCTATTTCAGGTGGAAGTCCAGTTGTTACGCACGCATTTACGTGACAGTTATAATGAACCCGCATCACATGGTTGTCGGATGTGCTGTTGTTTACATTTGTAAACCAAGATCCGTTTTTAACATAATTTTGCTATTTTTGAAGTTTTATTCATATTTCAAGCACCTCTTATTAAGACTTTGAACTCGTATGATGCAGTCATTAAATCTGTTTTCGCATGATATAACTAAAGAATCATTAAATTCTAAAGTCTATCTTACAGTAATCAAAAGCTCGAGTCTTTTAGAAGAACATTAAAAGAATAGTTGCATCACACCATATCAACGACAACAGATAGTTGAACTACAACAAGTAACAAGGAAAAAAATTTGAAAACCCAGATTCAAGTTCATAAATTAAGCGAAAACTCCTAAGTAGTAAAACAACAATGGACACAAATCATAGAAACTTATGGAATCAATATCAAACCCACTAATCTAGATTCTCTAGTATCTCAACCTATGATTCATAAAGTATAAATATGCGGAGCTGAGTTGCAATCCTAACAGCATAGAATTTTGTTAAAGATTAAAAATTGTAGAAGAAGTAGAGACAATATAAGAATCAAATGATTAAAGAGGTTCATTGAGGAAGGCTTCTTCTAAGAGGAATGCAGTCCAACTTTGATGGGTTCTTCATAATAGAAAAGTAAAGAAAAACCAGGAATAAAAATCATATTAAGAATTTCTAGTAGAGATTTTATTCAGGAGCGACACAAATTCCTGAAGAGGTGGAAGTAACACTAGAAATAGTTTTCATCTCCGAATGGGAAGCCAATCTGCTTCGCTTAATATATTTGATTACCCTAATACTATAGCACGGGGATACAAAGAGAAAAATCAATTTCAGAAATTCTATGAAAACGAGTTTAGATCAGTAAAGAGTTGATATACACAGATTTAAGAAGGATGCATGACAAATAAATCATAAATTACAAGGGATTAAAAGATGAATATAACTTTAAGAATAACAAACAAAATAACGTTAAAAAGCGGATCTTGATTTTCATACTCGGCAACAGAACATCCAATAGCCATTAGATGCGGGTTCATTTTAGCTGTCAAGTGAATTCGCGCGTGATAGCAGGACTCTTTTAGGTGGTCCAAATTAGTTTTGTCCACCACAAACTAGAGAGTTTAGTTTAGTCTTTATTTCTTTAAAAATATTTAAATAACTTAATGGCGGGTTTTGATGCATAATTTTAAAGCTTTTGGATTTCTTTAAAAATATTTAAATAACTTAATGGCGGGTTTGGATTTATGGGTCCAGGGGATTTGGTGGAATTACATTTTCCTCGGTAGGTTTGGTTGTCCAAATCCCCTAAAATCACGTTTTCTACATGAATCACTTTTCCAACAAATCCTCCATATGGAGTCCGACCCCTCCCCTTAAGATTTGCTGGGAAACTTATCAAGGGATTAATGGACCCACTTTTCTTAATCCTTAATTTCCATATATATATAATTTTAAGATTTTGAGGGTAATGTCAAGTAGTACATGGACTTTAAAACAAGAGAATTCTATGAATCCTATGTATATTAAGTGAGTTACCAAACACACGAGGGATCTGCATGAATCCCGGGATTTGTAATTTCATGGAATTATAAATTCATCGGAATTGTGAATTCTGCGACTAAAACCACCATAAATATATTATTCTCTCTCTTATATCTCTTTTCTTAAAAAAATTTAAAAAAATCGAATCATAAATCAAAAAGTTAATAAATTTTATATATTCGGAAAGCTCTCGATGAGATTTATACAACTAGTACGTATTTCACTATTTTCGGAGCTTAAACCTTTACGATATTGGTAGCGGTAGTTTATACTCAATAATGAACATCATTATAAGGTTTATTTTGTAGAATGAACTCGTAATGGTAGTTCATTCTAGCATGTATGTATAATAAACTCGCAAAGCTAGTTCATTATAAATGGTAGTTCATTCTAGCAGTTCATTTTGTAGAATGAACTCGTAATGGTAGTTCATTCTAGCAGTTCATTTTGTATAAAGAAATCATAATGGTAGTTCATTCTGGTATATAATGGTAGTTTATTATGTAGAATGAACTTGCAAAGTTAGTTCATTACAAATGGTAGTTCAACATAACATTTCATTTTATAGAATGAACTCATAATGGTAGTTCATTTTATAGTTGATCTTTACCTACACAATAACATAAAAATTAAAGCTTCAAAAAATAATGAAATTGGTATTCGTTGACGAGCGGAGGCAGTTTAAAGCAAGGGTCCAAACTGGCTCCTAAGCCTAAATTTTTAGAGATTTTGGGCTCCCAAGCCCATTTTTGCTATCTTGCACCCCTTAACAATATTCTACTTCTTCTTTATAGGGTTTCCGGCTCCGCCCCTAGTTGTATAGATCTCGTCGAGAGCTTTCCAGATATATAAAATTTGTTGAATTACAATTTGTAGTTTGAGATATATGTTATTTTAAGTCTTTTTCTTTAATTTTAAGAAGAGAGAAAAAAGTGTATTTCTAACGTTATTTTCAAAAAAAAAATAATGACGTCATCCTGCGTGGGTAACGTCACACTATGACCAAAAAATATTTTTTTGACCAACTGATTTTTATTTTATTTTTAATTTAATTTTTTATTTATTATTTTTTAAAAAATTTTAAATTTTTTATTAATCCAAAAATAAATAAATAAAGTAATAAAAAACTAAATAAAAAAAAAAACTAAAAAAAAATCAAGCTAGCCTACTATAATCGGAAGTACGGGATTTATATTAGCTTCTGATTATACTACAATCGGTTGCTAATGTAAAACCACAAATTACCAATTAATTTACCAAAACTACCAATTGTGAAAGTAGAAAAAATTAAAATTTTCAAAGTTTTGCAAAATTTATATTTGGGCTACTTTCATAATCGGTAATTATATAAATTGCCGAAACTACTAATTGTGAAAATAGAAAAATTCAAATTTTTCAAATTTTTGCAAAATTTATATTTGGGGTTACTTTCATAATCGGTAAATATATAAATTACCGAAACTACTGATTGTGAAAGTAGAAAAATTCGAAATTTTCTAAGTTTTGAAAACTTCATATTTAAGTTATTTTCACAATCTGTTGATATATGATTTATCAAAACCATTGATTGTGAGGTAGAAAAATTCGAAATTTTATAACTTTGGAAAAAATTTATATTTGGGGATACTTTCATAATCGGTAGTTGTTGAATTTCGCTAAACTATCAATTATTGAAAGAAAAAAATTCAAAATTGGGAAATTTTCCTAATTTGGGGCTTATGTATAATCATTAGTTTCAAACTACCAATTATTTTATTTTTTAAAATAATTGAAAAAAAATTGGAAAAATTATTATTTTAAAATAAATAAATAAATATTAATTAATTATAATTAAATTAATTTAATAAATAATACAATTAATTAACACTAATTATACTATGTGGATAAGGGGATTGTCAAATTACTTTAAAATATCCTTATTTTATTTTATTATATAGCTCGCCTAATTTGTCGGTGTCTTAATTTAGCTTCGCTTTACCAGGATTGTACCTGTAGTCCTACAAAATCCTATCACTGGTAATCTCTAAAACACCATTATCAAGCCCATTGTACCAAATAGAGAAATCCTTCTCACCGTCAACAACAACATGTCTACCCAAATACCACAGGAAGCAAATCTCAATCTTCATATGCATCGGTATGAAATATCCCATACAAAAGAATCCATTACAATCAACAGCAATCATTACTGTTTAACTACCTTCGAAAATTCGAAGAAGACCCGATATCTTCAACACCTTAAAGCCAGAAGCAGTGACACCTCGGCCGCCATCGCCAAAATCAAAATCACCAACTGATTAATATTAAAAGATCCAATTTTAATTTTATCTACCATAAAACCATTAACCATAATTAACCGCAAAATTACCATTACCATCATCAATACCATCACCAAACATAACCACCAGTATCAAAGACAGCGCCACCCGGCCTGCTGCTGCCAAATTCCAAAATCATTACCTACTTCGAAACCATCAATCAGTTTTACTAATATTATCTCATGGCATCTATTTTTATGTCCCACGAGATTATTATTTCCATTAAAGTTATAAAGGATTTTGAAAAAACATAAACTGTCAAAGAAAAAAAAAGTTTAATAAAATACTAGTAATAAACTAATCTAAATGAAAAATAGAACTAAATTCTTGTTCAGAACTAGTCTGATGACTACATCCGAGCAAAAAAGGGTAGGAAGAGATTTTCTAAACCTGGGGTTTGGAGAAAGTAAGAGAGATGTTTTTTTTAGATAAAAGTTACTATATTAACGATGAAATTTTTTGACTAGCTCCATGTTGTTGAGGATTGATTTGGGTTAGTTAGATTAGTAACTTTTTTTAGTGTTAGGATAATCCTTGAATCAAAATGATTTTTTTCAGAAGTTGGAATACAATCATACTCAAGCAATTTCGTATTTTTTTTATTTTATTTAAATACCTAATTATTGATAAATTTTTAGATTCACCAAACTAAGAATGTATATAAAATTGATAGGAATATATAAGATTGACAGAATTTTATGAGCATGTTCTATACTATACATATATTAGAGACCTTGGCGGAACCGGATTTCATAATGGAAGAGCTAAATTTTCTTTATAAATATGTCGGTTTTTTATTTTATTTTAAATACTTACAAATTTGATGATATTTTCTTTCATGTTATTAAGTTCTTGCGAATTTGAAAATTGATTTTCGTTATGTTTAAATAATAAAAAGAATTATAATCCCATCCAAATTCTTGTGTAAATGATTTATTTTTTTTACCTAATATTTGCAGAGAGCTACAAACTTAAAAGGTGTGGAACAAATAAAAAGAATTTGGCAAACTTAACTATATAAATACCGTTATTTGTGTGGACCAAACTTTATAGATACTCGAGAATAGGTGGACCAAAACATAAATATAAGATGAGCTAAATATAAAATACGGAGAAAATGAAAGAAGGAAATTCCAAGCTAAAATTGTGCTTGTTGAATAATGTGAAAACTAACATCAACCCTATACTATATGAGT
This sequence comes from Papaver californicum, assembly GCA_023531435.1. Lineage (NCBI taxonomy): Eukaryota > Viridiplantae > Streptophyta > Magnoliopsida > Ranunculales > Papaveraceae > Papaver > Papaver californicum. The sequence goes on along the minus strand of JAJJMC010033717.1, from coordinate 1,787,284 downwards.
TATAAAATAAAAAAACCCAATAAAATAGATCATTTATGATTTATTCCATATTTTAAGAAAATTAATATTATTAGGTCCAAAAAAATTTAAATTTGGGGCTTAGTTTTGAGATTTTCCTAGTTGTTGATATCATCAATTATTCTAAATACCAAATTTAACCCTTCCTATATACATAGCCAAAATTTAACACTAGAAAACTCGGTTACACAGAAAGAAAAGTTTCAACAAAAATTCGTTTACAAATCAAAGATAACAGATTCAAGTGTGTATCAAGAGAAACTATAGCAGTTGAAGATCGAAATATTCCAGAAAACTTTAAATTAGTTCGAACTCCTTTGATCTTGGTTTTGGAAGAAGAAGATCTCAATCGAGGAGGAAAATCGGAAGATTAATAGTGAATCCCTATAATTTTGAATCAATTTCATCAACAAATCTGATAAGACAGATAAGTTTTCCTCTTAAACTCAGTTTTTCTTTTGATTGAGGTGATAATTTTGTTTCTGAGAAATCAGATTTACGGTTGCAAATACATAAAACTCTTAATTTCTAATCAAAATTTTCATTCTATTTACAATTGGAGTCTAGATTTATAATACTCTCATCTCAATCTTGGTTTTAAGATAAAAATTTTGAAGAAATTGCTCAATTATTTTTTTAGGGTTCGTGACTGAGATTTGATCAATCTCTTGATCCTCTATCCTAATTGAAAATCTAACTTCAGATTAGCATCAAAGCATCTTAATCTTTATTACCCACCTAATATTTCGAGTTGGAGTTACTTTATGTTTTCGCCATAACCCAGAACTTCCATTAGTTCTTAAATGATTGTTGTAGCTCTAATCGAATGATTGCATCTAGTTATTCCTGTAATTTCAATGAAAAAATAAGGTTTTCAATATATGATTTCTTATAACCGATGAAAAAAAACTTTTTTGGCCTTTTTCAGTTCTTAAGCTTCAAGGCTTCTCTTCTAGATTTGTTTCAACAAATAAGTTTACTGTCATACTTATGATTCTATTCATAACCTTACATTTTTGTTAACGAATAACATGGTTGTGGTAAATAATACATACGTACAGTATCTGACTCTCACAATGTAGATAGCAATGGATCGTAATCGTCCTTAACATTGATTAGTTGTTATGTTGAGTTTCAGTTTGTGGAAATGCGTTTAACTTGTGTTGTTTGTTTTGGATACTCCTCTCAGTGAGTTTTTTAATGTGAGTTTTATGTTAAACCTTCAAATTTTACAATTTAAGAAACATATTGTTATTATATATTTGGATTTACAAAGAAAATAACTTTTTCTAAATTGGCTGATAAATTGTCTCTTTGGATAAAATTGGAGGTCACATGCTCACAGCTTTATCTAGTTACGAGAAGAAGGAGGAGCAGTTCTTATGCAGATGAGCAGGCTATAGCCTATTTGGAGGCTAAAGACCCGAGTGTCATAATTTAGCTCAAGAGGGGTCCATTTTGATTGGAAACGGGCCAATCAAAATTTAAGAGTTGTAGAACCTGATGGAAATAAGAGTTGTAGAACCTGATGGAATTTATCCTCCTACCTCATCTAAATTTAGAGATGTAGTTTTAATTGTTATTTCAACACCCCTTATTTCTGGTATCTATGCAGCCAATGCTACGGGTGTTACAAGATGGGTAGGATTTTTTTTATGAAAAAAACAACCTTACAGACTTTGTCAAAAATATAAAGTTCCAAATCATGAGGCTGTCTCTTGTGCTGATATGACTCGGATAAGATAAGAAATGGAAGAGTTGGTTCTAGGCTTTGGATTTGCAGAACCTATTCTACCACAATATAGAAATCCTCAAGAATAAGCACAACTCATTTTGCAGCATGGTTCTCAGAGAAGATCTAGATTGCGCCAACCTAATATACAACAACAGCCTACGCCTTTTGATGGTATGCATATCTCCTTATTCTCTGCAACTGATTCTGATAATATCTCTCTTCTTCAAATGCATCACCTTTTGCTTCTAGACATGCTTCAAGCTCTAGACGTATATCTACTTTAACAAGTGAAGTAGATAGTAACAGTGGAAGTATGGAAATAAGAAAAGAACTAAAAATATAATTACTAAAATGATTACTGCTAATAAGCCAGATACTTCTATTGTTGCTTCTCCTAATTTTACACCAGAAGATAGTGCAAATCAAGACAATGCTTCTTCTTCTCATTATTCTAAAGGAGATAAGATATGGGATATTGTTGTTGAACAAGCTTTACTTGCTCAAAATCACACTGATGCTTGGCAACAGGTTCTAATAACTATCCTTTTTATCTCTTCTATTTTCACTTCTTTTATTCCTTTTTATACTTTATTATAGTATTTGTGGTAAATTTTTTAGTTGTGTTTTTAAAATGAAAATAATTTATTGGAACTGCCTAGGTATAGGGAACCCTCATATAAGATATTACTTGACATAATATGACTTTGATGTCTTTTTTCTTTCTGAAACCAAGGCTCAACCAAATAACATGAAGCTTTATCTTTACATAACTAAATAACCTAATAACTGGTTTTATCCTGCTATTGGTCGTTCTGGTGGAATTGCTATTGCTTGGAAAAATGTTGTTGATCTAGAAATAATGCATACTACTTCTGACAGAATACATGCAATAATTCATACTCATGACAATAAATTTGATTTCTTAATTACTTTCATGTATGGTGCTTACAATGCTATTGATAATTTTATTCAGTGGCAATATCTTTTAGATATGAATAGCTCTTTTGATCTACCTCGGGTTGTTGTTGAAGATTTGAAATTTATACAATACATGATTCAGATACTCATAGTTAGGTTAATCATCCTCATAATTCTAGTAATGTCAGAAACTTTGTTCACCAATTAGGCCTTATAGACTTAGGTTATACTGGTTCGAACACCACTTGGTCTAATCATAAAACTGGAGATGTTCATGTCTCATTTAGACTTGATAGAGCTTTGGTTAACAACATTTGGATAAATAGTTATATTAATGCTCACCTTCAATACATCTTGTTCCTATTGCATATGATCATAGTCTTATTCTTTTACACACCGTTCCTAGATCTAGTAAACGCTCTCCTTTTGAGTTGTATAAATATTGGTTTCGAATCCCATCCTGTAATAAACTTATTAATCGGATTTGGCAATTGTAATTTTTGGGTTCTCCTTCTTATCAATCTTCCAGTAAGATGAAATATATTAGAAATCAACTTCAACAATGGAAAAGACTTTATTTTGAAAATATTGAAGCTTAAATAAATAATATTCAAAGTCAGAATCATCGGTGTTATGAGACTAACTTGCCTTCCTCTCATCCTGATGTCAAACAACTTAGTACATCTTTGCAGAATTGGTTAACCATTCAGAAAGAATATTTTATACAGCAGGCTGGTGATAAATTTTTAGAGGAAGATAAGAACACTTTTTATTTGTATACTCTATCAAATTTTAATAAGAGAATATCTAATATTCAAGCTATTCAAGGTCCCTTGGGATTATGGTATGATTCTAGAAATGAAATAGAAGATGTTTTTCTCTCTCATTTCTGCTACTTCTTAGCCTCAAATTAACCAAGATATAATTCATCTTTTTGAGCCTTGTATTATTGCAGAAGAAAACTATAGTCTTACTCATTTACCAAATGCTCAAGAGATTAAAGAGGTTTTTTTTAATATCATACCATGGGCTTTTCTTGGGAACGATGAATTTCAAGCTGCATTCTATCAACAATGCTGGGATACAATTAGCAGTGAGGTAATTTCAATGGTTCATAAATTTTTTACTCATAAACACGCTCAAGGCTATTAATCACACTTATTAAGATTTAATCCCTAAAATCCAATACTCTAAACTCCATCAGACTACAGATCCATTAGCCTATGCAATATTAGTTACCAAATAATCTCAAATTTCTTGGCTAACCGTTTGAAACCTCTTTTGTCTAAAATTATATCTTCAAATCAAACTGCTTATGTTCGGGGTAGACACATCCATGATAATATGATCTTAGCACATGAGTTATTGTATATAATGAAGAATAAAAAGATTATACAGGATCTTATTGGTTTAAAGCTAGATATGTCGAAAGCATTCGACATGGTAGAATAGTCTTTTTTAATATATATTCTTCATCAGCTGGGATTTCATTCTGATTGGATCTATTTAATTGAACAATGTATTTCTACAACTAATATTTCTTAACTCATCAATGATACTCTTAGCCAGACTTTCTCTCCAACTCGTGGGCTTTGTTAAGGGGACCCCTTGTCCCCTTACTTATTTTTATTTATAATGGAAGTTTTTTCTAGAATGATACAAAGGCAAGTAAATTCAGGTACTCTTCAAGGTCTTAAAATTAATAAGTGTTGCCCTATAATCAATCAACTAGTTCTTGCAGATGATTGTCTGCTCTTTTTTCAAGCAACAACAACACAGATGCAACATCTTCAGCAACTGCTTCACATTTTTGGTCAAACTTCTGGTCAAGTGATTAACCTGCAGAAATCCATAATTTTCTTTGGTAAACATTCTTCCCAAACTTAAAAACACAATATCACTAGCATTCTTAATATGAAACTAATGGGTCTTGGTGAAAAGTATTTGGGTATCCCACTTCTGATAAATATGTCTAGACATCAAAACTTTCGAGGAATTTTAGATGCTATGAAACCACAAACTTCAAGGTTGGCAAAGTAAGCTTATTAACCAAGTTGGTAGAACTACTCAAGTCAATTCTGTTTTGAGTACTATAGGATGTATCATATGTAAATTTTCAAACTCCCATAATCTACTATTCATCAAGTGGACAAAATTCAGAAGCAATATTGGTGGAATAACTACAACAATCACGTTGCTTCTCATCTCATCTCTTGGGACAATGTTAAGTTTCCTAATAGACTTGGTGGTTTAGGTCTTAAACATTTAGGTAACTATTAATCTATCCTTCTTAACAAAATTAGCTTGGCAACTGATTCATAATCAAAATGCACTTTGGGCAAAAATTTTAAAAGGAAAATATTTTCCTCACAATAATTTGCAGTTTTTCCCTCCTTCGGATTCTACTAATTCAAGCTGGATATGGAAAAGTATCAGTATTGGTCTTCTTAGCATAATTTTAAAAATGCTAAAATGTAGATTGGTAATAACACTACAACTAATATATGGACTTCTAACTGGCTTACATAAATGCTTACAGCTCTGCAAGATTGTAGTAATCTTCATCTCAGTAACCATCAATGGGTTTCTCGACTAATTGACTCTCATACAACACAATGGAACATTCCTCTCATTTAAAAACTTTTTTCCAGTACCCAAGTGAACTCAATCCTTACTATTCATATTCAATTAGAACAACAAGACATTCTTATCTGGCAATTTACAACATCTAGTGTGTTTACAATATCTTCAATATATAAACTGCTGTGTTCTTCAGATAATATCAATAATTCTAATATGAATTTGTCTCTTAAGTTTTGGCTTAAATTATAGAAATTGAAAATACCATATAAATTTCAGATTTTTCTTTGGAAAGGACTTCATAATGCTCTTCTAGTCAAAATTATATTATTTCGACATATGGAGCTTTCCAATCAGCATTATGTTATGTGCAATTCAAACCAAGTTGAGGATGTCGATCACTTATTACTTCATTGTCCTCCATCCCAAGCTATTTTGAAGAAAAAAAATTCCTCAACATTATAATTCTCTAATACAACATTCTACTCTTCTTTATTGGGTCCAGAGTTAGCAGCATCAAGATTCCCATATCAACATATTTAGTACTCCTATCTCCATATATATCATAGTCTGCATTATGCATTTTGTTTGGAAACACAAATGCGAGATAGTTTTTAACAATATTAATCTAATCACAACATAATAATTTATCAAGTTAATTACTATATCCCTCAACATCACTTAGTTTTAGATTCTGACAATGATAGGCAGTCTATTAGAATTAGATCCAATTTAAGTACTCAGAAACCTCCTCCTCTAAATGTTTTAAAGATTAATATTGATGCTTCTTTTAGTCCTCATTCTCTTTTAGCTGGTATTGGCATTATAATCAGAAATAATGCAGGACAATATGTGAAGAGAAATGGAGCAATAAAAAGAGCCATCAATGCTCATCAGGGAGAGGCTTGGGCTCTATTAGAAGCTATGCAAATTGAAATTACTCATGGTTGGAATCAGGTTATATTTAAGACTGATAATCTGAATATTGATTTTTATCTGCAAAATCAATTTACTCTTCTTCTTGGAAGAGTACCCCCTTTCGTAGAAAATGTGTAACAAAATATAATGTTAACTCTGTGTGGTCTTATGTTTTTGTTATAGAGAATGTAATAAGGTAGCTGATACTTTAGCTAAAGCAGCTCGCAAAGATAAACTACTGGGGAATGGTGGCCTAATCCACCCGAGTTGTTATTTCCTCGTCAACACCCTAAACACTCCACGTTGAGAGTTGGGCGGTCAACGAAACCCCAACTTCTGGTTGGCTGGAAAACAAGTTAGCCCCCTTATGTTTCGTGTCCGTTTAAATTTTATTTAATCCGTTTTATCCTAGGCTTCACATTAAATGGTAGCGGCCACCCTCTTATGTGTTGGTGAGTCGACGAAATCCTCTGTTCTGGTTGGTTGATATTTGGTTTATTATTCTTACACCATGTTTACACATTTTTTTTAAATTCTGGACCGTCAAATTTGTTTGAGAATTAAGTTAGAAAGTATCCAAATTGAGTAACTAAATAAAACATGATCGTTTAGTTATTTTTTTTATTTTATAATTCTGGGAATAAATATGTAAAACAAGTAGATAACTAAATTCTATATTTATTTTCTACGGAATAAAAAATATTTTGTCCTATATAAAAATAAAAATTAACAAGTTGAGAAATGTCATTTAGGAAATATTATTTTAATATTGTTAAGATTTAAATTAATGAGTAAAAATAAATTATGTATATCTAAAAAAAGGTATATACTTCTTAAAATATATTTTTTTATTGTTCTTTATAACATGGTGATTTCTATTAGATCTATTGGCTGAGATATATTCCTACCTTACAATTAACGGTTGTAATTTCTCCCACCCTGGACAGATAAAAAAAATCTCACAGTTGGTATCGTCCCATTTTATAACCCTCCTCAGAAATTTCATTATACGTGTTTATTATTTATATTAATGCAAATTAATCGAACGCCTAACTCTTTCATTACCTTTTGCCTTTTCTTCAATAACCCATCCAGCTTTCTTTCTTTATCAGAGAAAAAAAAAAGAAAGTCTCTTCATTATATGGTATATAGTATATAGGGCTGTACATCGGACGGTTGATTCGGTTTTGAAACAAAACCAACTACCAAACCGTCCATAGACGGATAGATTTTAAACCGACCCAAATCGGACAGTTCATATTCGAATTTTTACGGTTTAAACCGTATCAAATGTACATCTTATGATGTTCCTGATAGATCAAGTTCCAATAATCAAAGCATAATTTCATCCCTTAGGCGAGTCCTACCAAGGAGTGTCGAAATAAGAGTAAATTTTCATCTGACGAAGAAGATTGGAACTAACTGGCTTCTTGATCAGACATGATAAGAAGGTTAGTAGATCTCATGGGAACCAATGAGTTGAATCAATGATTGAATACTTATGGTAGCAATATGCATTTTCTCGAAGTATTTTGAGTTCATATAGTTCCTATTGTTTATTCTTAAACCGAATTTCGAGTGATTAACATGGATAGGAAAACATGAAACTATTTTGACTAATTTAGTTTGTTGACAGGATGGTTCAGCTTATATCAAGCTGTTTGTTAACATTTTACGTAATAATCCTTTCCAAGAAAATGGAATCATCTTGCGTTATGTATTTAAAGAGGAAACAGTGGAGTATGTTATAGCACTTATTGATGAAATGCTCACAGGTAATGGATGGGTTCTAATGTATGATTTCACTTCAGTTTCAGTTATCTTATGCAGTTTTAATGGGTTCTAATATATGATTGCACTTCAGTTTCAGTTATCTTATGCAGTTTTAATCTTAATTGCAGCAAACCCAAAGCGAGCCACACTATTCCATGATAAATCTCTTGCAAGTGAAGATACTTACCAACCTTGCTTAAGTTAAGTGTTTAACCATAATCACCACCATAGTTCTTGCATACCTTCTACTATAGAATCAAGCATTTGAAATTCACACTACCATGATTTTATCTGATTCCATGGCTTCTGCAAATGTCATATTACTCAGCCAGATCCCCGTTTGTAACCCTATAATAAACCTGATGAATTTGAGGGATAACAAAAATCATTTATGGGTTACTTTTTTAAATCCATCCAATGGGAGAAGCTAAGGGGTAAGCTAGGGGTATGTAAAATTATCATAAAATCTTTCATTAATCTAATTATTACCAAAATACCTTTCATTTATAAAACCTAAACCTATATCTATTTCACACTTTCACCATTCAAACTTCTGATTCTCTTCTTCTCCTCTCAATTTCAAAACTACCGGTTACTCTTCAAACTACCGATTTTACACCATTTTCTTCTCATCTTCAACCGATTAATCGTAAACCAATTCATCGTATAATCGTAAACCAATTAATCATACTTAATACAATCTAAAGATGCCTCGACAAAAGCAAACATCTTGTCAACATCCTAATGCAGAGTGGCCGCCATTTGCCCTATTTGTAGGAGATCGAGAAATTGTTCAAGAACAAAGCGATGAAAGCGATGAACGCGATGAGGATGAAGTAGACATGGAATACGAATACGAAAATCTGCCTCTCCAGCAGTTGATGGCTCCAATAAGGTTAGGGGTTTACCATAATTTGTGTTTATATTGCTTAAATCGCTTGAATTAGTGAGTATAATACCAAGGGTTTTAGGTTAGATTGCACAATCGGTAGTTTCGTGGTTGTATTAAACTACCGATTGTGGCAGTGTTCTTCACTGCTCATGAAAATCATGCACAATCGGTAGTTATCTTTAGGTTAAAAATACCGATTGTTCTTCTGCATAAAAATTTCGTAATAATCGGTAGTTTTGTATAGGCTTAAACTACCGATTGTGAGTGTTTAGTGAACCTCAAAAACACCCATCACAATCGGTAGTTAGATTTAGACATAAACTACCGATTATTCTACTGGATGCAAAAGTAGTGATAATCGGTAGTTTCGTTTAGTGTTAAACCTCTGATTGTGCTAGTTAGTGATCCTCAAAAACATCGATCACAATCGGTAGTTATTTTTACACCTAAACTACCGATTATTCTACTGGATCCAAATTTAGTGATAATCGGTAGTTAAATTTTTTATATAACTACCGATTGTGTGTGTGTCCATAGACTTTTATGTTCCCATTTTTTTTATGCACAATCGGTAGTTAATGTAGAGCCCGAGCTACCGATTGTGAACAATCGGTAGTTAAGTTATTTTTTGTACTACCGATTATACACAATCGGTAGTTAAGTTGTTTTATTTACTACCGATTGTTAATAATATGTTGAGTTCAACTTACTTTGTCTACCGTTTTATGTACTGAAATAATTGTTCTTTATCTTGTATCAAAAAAGGGAAAGGTGATCAAATCAAGCCCACGATACAATTCTATCGTGGCCTCGTCGTGGAGGCGGAAAGAAGGTTACCGCTAGTGTTAGACGACAAAAGAGCGCTAGCCAAAACGAAGAAGGAGGACCAAGTGCTTCTCAAGCTCAATACTTCGAAGGAGGTGGACCAAATGCTACAGAAAAAGAAGAAGAAAGTGGTACAAAAAAAACAACCAAGGAAGAGACGAGGGCACAAGGTCCCCGATTCTCTGAAGATTAAGGGTCTACGAGAAGGTCAAATCCCGGGGCTCCCAAGAGACGGAGGACGTCTATTGTTTGGCTACAAGGATTCTTGGGCCAAGGAAATATACTCTACCGAGGTAATAATTATTAAACACCATTCTTAACATATTTGGTCCACCAAATAGAAGTTTTAACTTTTATTCTAATTGTTTTATAGTTCGTCGTCTATATTAGGACCATTCTAATGCGGTCCGTCTACTGAAACCTACTGCCGCACCATACAAGATGAACGACTGGCCGTTGAAGGATGAGTGTCCTCGGTTCCAAGAAATTATACTGAGCTCGGGGCTATCTATGGCTGCCGAAAACTCCATGTTAAAACACGACCGTGTGTCGATATCGGCATTCATGGAGCGGTATTATCCAGAGACCGATACTTTTCACATGCCGTGGGGAGAGATGACCATCACTCCCGATGATGTGGTGCAGATTCTAGGTCTGACCGACCATGGTACGGAGGTCAAGTTTGATTATGTGAAGCAGTTAAGCTGGGACCAGCTTTATGCTTTGACCGAGAAGTGCTTTGGCTGGGACCGAGAGACCTCTAACGAAGAGTTTTACCGATTCGCTAAATACAGAACCAGGCAATTTAGTATGGTTCATCTGATGGAAAGGTTCAAAGGAACCTTGGAAAAAGAGAAGGCCAACCCAGAGTTCAGCGATGACCAGGTCAGAGCTGCAGCAACTGCATATCTTCTGTGCGTTTTGGGATGTGTAATTTTCCCAAATGCTAGTGGCAACCGGGTTGACGTCAACCTGTTACAACTTTTGGATCTCATCCATAAATTTAGAGACTATTCGTGGGGCACTGCTTGTATTGCGTTTTTGATGGAAGAGATGAGGAAGGCATCCCGGGAGGAGACTAGCCAAATAGCCGGGAACATGAGCTTATTGCAGGTATTTTAGTAACTCCATTGATGGTTTGATTGCTATTTATTCTTTATTCTTTTGCTCTTTCAATTTTCTCATACTTGGTTTGATATGTTCATTAGGCTTGGATCTACGATCACTTTCCCTCCCTGGAGTTGGCAAGACAGAAGCCGGATTGGGAGAGAGGCACAACCCGAAGCCAAAAATACATCTTTTTGGGCAACCATTCAAGGTTCAAGGAGCAGGAGTTGATTGCTTTGAGGAGGGTGACCTCTTCTCATTTATGCACCTCCAATACATTTTAACTCTCCAACTTCGAAGAAATTAGTGGCTCAACTTATTCTCAACTAAAACATCAACTTTTTTCATTTCTTTTCCTCTACCGATTCTTCTACTCCTTTTACCCTTAAGTACTCCATTGAAAATGGCTCCAAAATCTTTACCTAAACAACCAAAGAAGGGAAAGGAAAACATGGTGATAGAGGAGTCCAAAACCATTGAAATCAATTCGTCAACCGATTCCGAGATAACTTACTATGTTTTGGATCCTCGGTGCATTTTAAGGGACAAAGACTTGTCAAGCATAAACCCATACTACAATGAAGCTGGAGAGTACATAGGTCCATTTCGGGATGTATTGAGATTACTTCAAAATGACCTTATTTTATCTTATTAGTCGCCCCTAATTAATTTTTGGTAGTCCTTAAAAACGCCAGGATAATAAATAGATATTCCTAGGACACCTCATGATTTCTCATCAGCTAGAGAGTCGTTGGTGGATGAAAGAGTACATGGTGATTGTCATACATAGCTGGAATTTAATTATACTTGGTTTATGTTATAGGAAAGATAATTGGACCCCCAAGATATCGGTTTAGCTGTAAATTTCAGTTCGTCTTTGAAGTTGTAAGGATTTGGACGTCAAATTATCATCTCATGAGTCTTACATCTGTTTTGTGTAGGATACAAGGTTTGATTTTTCCTGTTATTTGTTTAGGTTGTTTGTTGGAGAAAATTATTCCTGTAACAGAAAAACAAACCAAAAACCAGAAGCTTCACATATTTTTAACGTTAGCGCAAATATCACAATCACACAAAGCACAGAGAGGAGGAGTCGCCTGTTCAACAGACTGCCCTTAACTCGATATTTGCCAGGTACACTTTAGAAAAGTGTTGATATACCTTTAAATTTGACAAATCGAATCCAGGATAAAACCTCCTGATACCAACCCAGTTAGCAAGACTCGTCGGCCCATTGTGAACTTAACAGAAGAATAAGATAAAAATTAAATCTAGTGCGCACAACAAAGCGAGAAGAGGGGAAAAGACGACAGGATAGTAGCTGCGTCTGGGGTAAGGAAAAATGAAATCCTTTTTCTGCTTTTATAAGAAAATTTGAGAGAAGAGAATTAAATTGTATTTATGAAAAATCTTTTTATTTAATTCCCATAAATTCCCATAAATAATAAAACGGTTTTTAATATTTATTATAGGAATTTAAATTGTATTTATGAAAAATCTTTTTATTTAATTCTCATAAATAATAAAACGGTTTTTTAATATTTATTATAGGAATTTAAAATAAAAAATAAAAGACCATTAAGTCTTGATAGGGCACATGCTGGCACGCGCTGCGCACACGTCGAGCTCACGCCGGGCACTCATCGCGCACACGCCAGCTCACGCAAAAAACACAGCAAGCATACGCAAGATCCGCCAGTCAGCGGCCGGCGTCCTTCGGTGCGAAGCACCGCACATGTGTGATTTTGCCCACTAGCCCATTCCCTTAGTCCATATCCAATGCACAAGTTCTTTCCCTTAGGTGCAACCTTTGTGGTAATATGGATATACTTCATCCTTGGTTTATCCCATGTGGGACAAACCAAAGGTTTCTCATTCACATAAAAGTGAAAAGTGGATTTGTTATTTCCACCCACAATATAGGCTAGTGACTCTTTGGTCCCATCAAGATAATTTTGGTAACAATTTTTTTTTTTGTAAATAAGCAATAAATTCACTTTTAAATTCTAACAATCCCCCACATGAATGAAGAAGGCGATAAATCAGAAAACCGGAAAACGAGAAATACCTCTTAAGCAATAGGTGACCATATGGAATTGAACCTTTGCTTAGTGAGAAGTACCGGAACTACTTGATGGACAGTGAACGCGATGTCTTGAACTGCCATCGTTTGGTGTAGTTCTTCAATAGATCCTTACGCGAGATATCTCTCAAGATTGCTGTTAAGTTCACGCCGTTGTGTCCGTTTTGGACCTGGACATATCTCGTTTCTCAGAATGCTCTAGAAAATCAGCTCAGTTCTCATAGGAAGCGACCCACTTCCTCATTCAGATAGGTGAG
>JAJJMC010033717.1:1707857-1754178 GCA_023531435.1 Papaver californicum | reverse complement strand
AGATTTTTAATTAAAACAAATATTTATGATTTTATTTTTCATTTAATATTTTAAAACGGTAAAATATTTATTTAAAATAAAGAAACGTTTTTTCATTGATGGGTACACGTGTGCACTCGCAGGCACACGCCAAGCACACATCAAACTCACGCCAATGGTCACTCCAAGGGTCACTCCAAGGCTCACTCCAATACTCGCGCCAAGGCTCACGCCAAAAACACACGCAAAAGCACACGCAAGCACCGCAAGCTCCGCAAGCCCGCAAGCCCGCGGCCTACGGTCTTCGGTGCTTCGCACCGCACATGTATGCATTTGCCCACTAGTCCATTTCCCAAGTCCATATCCAATCCACTAGTTCTTTTCCTTATATAGAACGTTTGTGGTAATATGCATGAACTTCCTCCTTGGTTTGCCCAATGTGGGATAACCAAAGGTTTCTCATTCACTAAGAAGTGAAAATGGATGGCTATAATTCCACCCAAGTTTGGACTAGTGATCCTAGCACTCATCAAGCTAATTATAGTAACAAAATTAATTTAAATAATAAACTTTTAATTTTAGTAATAATCATTTTTATTTTCCAACAAATACACATGTAAAATCCTCACATTCGAAGGTCAAATCTACTTATATTGATGATGTACTGAAAAGATTGTTGGAGTGGCTCTGTGCTCAGGTTTGTGGATAACATAACCTGTATAACACTGTAATTGTAGGATTTCCAGATTCTGGCTTCTTTTTTCTAAATTATTCCAATGTAATATTCTGAAAAGTTGTTTTGATTTAATTACATATATTGAAGGTTTTGAGTTACAATGTATGGTTCAGGGAGGACTTAGAATTGCATAAGAGGCGATGACATCAGGAATTTATCATACTTTTCAACAATCTAGCTGGTGGAAATTCTATCGTTGTTCAGTTTAAATGGTAAACGACATACCTTATTTCCATACACGGGTATGATTTGGTCCACTCACTTTAACTACTGCTAATGTTTTTTTATTAAGTGGTTAAAAATGAATTTCACTATTGTGCATTTGTGCTACATTTCAAATCAGTTGACACACTTCAATAAGTTTTGGCAGTTTGGGTAAACTATCAGTAAAATCATATTAGCTGCAAACCCTTCAGCAACTCTATAATGGGGAGAGATCTTTGTTTGGCTGAGATTGAAGTTGGAGGTGGAGGGATCAAGCAATTGCTTATTGCTACTAGCCATGTAGCTTTTGGCCAACCAGTGGAATAAAAGCTGGGGAGATGTATGTATTTTTTACTGATCAATCGTTATCTTTACTTCTCATCGTTTGCCGGTTATTGCATTCCTCTAACCTGGATTTCTTTTGATAGGATGTATACTTCATTTGTCATTTCTGCTTAATGATGTGTTAATTGCTTAGTACAAAAGGTTATCACAATTACCCATATACCGCGAAAGCAATGTTTATCGCAAGTTGAATCAGCTATAAACATATGCATCCAGAATTGCTATTCCATTGTGGTTTAAGCATTTTTAAAATTCTTTGGTAGGCAACTTAAAATTTCATTCATACTTTTGCGATATCCATTTTTTTTAAACTATGTATATACCATAGTTGGATTAATAAAGGATATCAAATTTTCTTACTCATTAAAAATAATCATACTAATCAAGAATATTTTGAAGATGTCCAGATGCATCAGATGCATCTGGACGACGGATATAAATACAATTGAAGAACAATCGGTATATCCATGTAAATCGCCATGACAAGGTATATACGAAAACTAAATAACTGATGAAGTATCTGTTCCTGATAGAGAACAACTCCAGACACCTACTAAGAAAGACCTGGTAAACAAAAGAAAGTACAAGACTATAGAAAGCTACGATGACATGTCAACATTGATCGAACTGGATGAACATGATAATGAAATGAAATAGATTATAGAAAGGGATCCTGACATGCCACCGTTGGTCGAGATAGATGAGGAAGGCAATGAAGTGTTTACTTATTAATTGAGATTATAGATGACATGGGAATTTATTTTTAGACACACTGCTTTTGAAACATATTATTATTCTCCGACACTATAATATTAAATTTTTTTAAACCAAACACCAATCGTGGTAATTTTGAACTAAATGGAACCACATAAAACCAGTTACTCAAACTTTAATCATGGATGCAAATATTATAATTAACAATGCTACCATGGCATTCTTTCTTAAGGACAAATACCCATCTTGGATAAGATCTAAACTATATTAGTTAGTGGTGGCTTAAACGGTATAGAAGTACAAAAGGATAGTAAATTACTTCGGCCTATTGAACTGTATCATAAGATTAAAATAGATTGCTGAAATGCGCATATGAATTATAAAGTAGAGTTCAAACTTAATTAGCTAACAATTATTGAGTTAATGAACTTATAAAGTCGAAAATATAATGAAATTACATGTCATATCACAACTCTTATATATAACTCAATGAGATATTCAGATATGAACGAAATAGTAGTTGTACATATAAATTTAATTACTTTAAATCTAAAATTTAGGGAATCAACTTCTTTCTTCGAATCATTAGATACCTATAGGGTATCCAAGTTTTCTATACCTTTCGATAATCAAAGACTATAATAAAAAAAAATCTATACATTTAACCAGGGGTGTGGGGCGAAGCACCGCCACGCCTTATTAGTTGTTCCCATCATCCCCAATGCGTAGTACGGGTTACATACTAGTATAGTTAATGACTATTCATCTGTAATATATGGTTTTCTTTGTTTAGAAAAAATATCTTCGGTTTAGTTTATTTAAAACAAAAAGCAATATTGTTAAACGGAGTAGGAACAACTCTTAGGCTGCATTTGGCACCATTAGAATTCAATTCGTAAGTAGTTCCAAGTACCTAGAATTTAAATTCCAGGTGGTTCTAACTACCTCCAGGTCAACATTTGGTGTTTAACATGAAAGTTTTTTACCCCTGTATCTAGAAGGTACATATTATATTTACTAATCCTAATTTTTTAGTTCAGAAACATAAAAGCGATCATGAAAACTTCTTTACCCTATATGTAGAAACCAAAAAGATATATATATTTACTAATCCTAATTTTTTGGTTCAAAAAAAATCTAGGGTTTGGTAAATCTATCAGAAGACGATGAAGATGATGAGAATAACTACATGAGAGAAAGAACAACGAAAATTTAACAATAGTTCATGATGCAAACATGGGAAAAATGGTGAGAGTTACCCATATTTAGGCTTAGGAGTTTTCTCCATATGGCGGAGCTTTCAGAAAGAAGAGAAAAAAATGGAAAGGAAAGAGAAAAAGAAGGAAAATTTTGTTTCTATATGAATGGAAAATAAGGTTGGAGTTTGAAGTTGCATGGGATATGGTGTGAATTTCGTTTCCATTGGCGAAGAAAAATAAGTTGACGGGAGTATGATATCATCCCTATAAAAACTATTCCAAACATCCATAAAGCATACTACTTTCTCCAACTACCTCGCCTAACTCCACTCCACCCTCAACTCTACTGGTGCCAAACGCACTCTTAATTATCTTTCCCAACTATGGGCATTTTCAAAATTCCCCATTAATCTTTTCTTCTTGCCAAAAAAATAAAAATAAACAAGATTTCTACAAAATGTTCTAACAATAATACTGCATATGTCAACGCATCCTCGAAACACTGTGAAGAAGTAAAAGGACAAGAAGTAAAAGAGATGCAAGATATATTTATTTCGAAGCTTTGTGATAATAGAATTACATGAATTGATTACTATTACATCCTCTCACGTGGGTTGGTTCAGATGATGATTATAGTAAATAAGAGATTCCATAAGGAGCGATGGAGAGAATTAACAATTGATTGGGCTCTCTTTATCAGGTTTCCAAATGGCCAGGGTATGTACTTACACTTACTGATCCAGTAAAGTTCTTCCCTCTTTGGCGAGAATAAACAACCCACCATCACCTCTTGAGATACGTAAATCTTTGTCAAGGTATGTTGTCAAAAGGAAAGAACTAGATCTTTCCCCAGGAATAGGAACCTTGAGAGGAGCCTGCCCAGAGATGAGCCTAGAAATGTTGGCCACAACGTCCTCCAAAGGATTGATGAACGATGATTGCACATGTGATAAATCAACTTTCTGACCAAATATGTCGATGTTTTGGGGCAGAGAAAAGTTTGATGATATCTTGGGTGGCTGCAGGGATCCTTCCTTAAACCTGACCTGCACACGTCCAAACACAGGAAAACGATATCCGTAATCCACATTTAAACTTGTATCACTTGATTCAGTTAATATTACAAAGGCGTGAGTAGTGGCTAGGAAGGGGACAATAATGCATTATGTCGTTACGATGTTTACCTGAATCCTGGAAGGACTCCAAACTTCATAAGTAGCTAATGCACTAAAGGAGAAAGTACCAAAAGGGCCGGTGATACAGATGAGCAGGCTATAGCCTATTTGGAGGCTAAAGACTCGAGTGTCATAATTTAGCTCAAGAGGGGTCCATTTTGATTGGAAACGGTCCATTTTGGGTCCCCGTTTGCGGCAAATAGTTTTATTTTATGAGTATTTTAATTATTTTTGGTCGACAAAAATTTGCCAAAAATAGCAAATTAGGGTTTGAGTCGGTTTAGGAGTTTTTTTCATCCTTTCTTGACTAGCAAGTTAGGGTTTTTACCCAAGTCTATAAAAGAGTCCTCCATATATTGTTTTAAGCAGTTGAATTTGATTAATAAGAATTAATTTCTTAAACTTGTTCAAGTTTAATCGATTATTATTTAAAGTCGGGAAACCGAAATCTAAGTAATTATCGTTGTTCATAGTCGATGTTCCTAGGAATATTTGAAGTCTGAACAAAACCTCTCTTTTCTTTCTTTTATTTATTATTCGATGCATCAGTTGGTATCATAGCAAAGTCGATTCTAGGGTTGATAAGATGCCACCAAGAGTAGCAATCATTCAGGGTCGAGGTCGAGAAGGAGGTCTAGAAGGTTTCATTCCATGACGATCTAGAGAAGAATTCACTGAAGACGTCCAAGGTTTGCTGGGTCGGTATAACCTTTGGAAGGAAGAAGAAGATGATAACGCTAACCCTTTTGCTAGAGGGCATCACGAAAGTAAAATAAATCAACGAGGCTGATCGCTGGAAGGCATGAATAAAAGTAGAGATTCCAGAATTTTATGGTGGTTTGGAACCGGAAGAGTTTCTCTCCTGGGTGAATACGGTTGAAGAAGTATTGGAATTCAAAGAAGTACCAGATAACAAACGAGTTTTGTTGGTAGCGACTATGTTTCGTGGGAGGGCTAATTCGTGGTGGCAACAACACAAGCTGCTACGCTGCCGTAAATGAAAACAGAAGTTAGTATCATGGGAGAAGTTGAAGAAACACATGAAAACAAAGTTTTTGCCACATAACTATATTGGATTGATGTACCAGCAGCTGCAAAACCTACGCAAGGGAGTACGTTTTATAAACGATTACACCAAGGAGTTTTACCGACTAGTTTCTCTTAACGAGTTGTCAGAGTCATATGAGCAAAAAGTCGCTCGCTATATAGGTGGTCTCCCTTAACAATATCAGGATACACTCAACATGTTTGATTGCTGCTCTATTTCGGATGCACATCATAGAGCAAGGCATATATAGAAACAAGTACGGCGTATAATCTTAAATTGGGGTATCAATGTGGCAGCATCTCCAGCAAGTAACCGTAGTACTTCAACACCTAGTACTGCTAGTAAACTTAATTCTTCATCAACACCAAATAAAACCCCAGCTACCACTTGTGGAGGTAGGTGTAATAAGTGCGGAGAATTTGGGCATAAAGCCAATGACTGTCAAAAAGCAGAACGAGCGAACAAGGTATTTTTCACTGAAAACGACCGTGAAGAAGATGGCCGGGTAACTGATTATGAAGAGGATCATGAGGATGATTCTGAACCTGTCGATGAAGTAGTTGCTGGAGATAAATGAGTGAACTTTGTAGTAAGAAGAAGTTGTCTCACTCCACGTAAATATGAGGGCGACAGCTGGTTGCGTAACAATATATTCCAGGTGACATGTACGATCGAAGGAAAAAAAATTTCGTCTAGTTATTGATCATAGAAGTTGCGAGAATATTATTGACGAAGAGGTCGTGAAACGATTCAAGCTAGAAACCAAGGCACATCCACATCCATACAAGCTTTCTTAGCTTAAGAAAGGGAATGAGGTAAAAGTCAACAAACGTTGCTTGATTTCTTTTTCAATTGGTAACAAATATAAAGATAAAATATGGTGTGACGTTACTAGTATGAATGTTACTTGTTGTTGGGTCGTCCATTTGAGTTTGAAAGGAAAAGTAGTCATGACGGGTATAAGAATACCTACAGTTTTTTATGGAACGACGTACGTATAGTACTTGTACCCAGTAAAGAGATTTCACCTACACCATCTACTGGAGAAGCTACCAATCTCTTGTCGTTTAAGCAGTTTGAAGATGAGGTAGAAGATGCAGGTCAATTGTATGTGTTGATTGGCAAAGAAGAACAACGGGATGAAAGTAGTATTCCCTTGCAGCTCAACCTTTAATTAAGGAATTTATGGATGTTTTTCCTAATGAGTTGCCGAATGAGCTACCACATCTCCGGGATATACAACATCGTATTGATCTCGTTCCTGGATCAAGCTTGACAAATAAAGCGCACTACAGATTGATTCCTAAGGATCATGAAGAACTTCGTCGTCAAGTGGAAGATTTGTTACAGAAAGGATTGATCCGACAGAGTCTAAGTCCTTGTGCAGTACCATCCTTACTGATTCTAAAGAAAGATGGAACGTGGAGAATGTGTGTTAACAGTTGAGCTATCAACAAAATCACAGTCAAATATCGTTTTCCAATTCCCAGATTGGATGACTTGTTAGATCAGTTGTGTGGAGCAAAGGTGTTTAGCAAACTTGACTTGAAGAGTGGGTACCATCAGATCAGAATTCGTGAAGGTGATGAGTGGAAGACTGCTTTCAAAACTCGAGAAGGATTATATGAGTGGTTGGTTATGCCATTCGGGTTGACCAATGCGCCAAGTACATTCATGCGTATCATGAATCAAGTACTCAGACCCTTTATCGGTACTTTTGTGGTTGTTTATTTCGATGATATTCTTCTTTATAGTGTTAACATGGACTTGCATGTTCAACATCTTCGAGAAGTGCTCTCAGTTCTACGCAGGGGAAAATTATTTGCGACCATCAAAAAGTGTTCATTCATGACAGATCGAGTTCTATTTCTCGGTTATTTCGTCACCAAGGATGGAATCAAGGTAGATGAGTCCAAGGTTAAAGCTGTGAGAAATTGGACTACACCTACTACATTTCACGAGGTAATGAGTTTCCATGGTTTCGCTTCTTTTTACCGGCGCTTTATTCCCAACTTCAGCACCATTATGTCACCCATTACTGAATGCATGAAAGGAGGAAAGTTTTCATGGTCTGAGGAAGCTGACGAATCCTTTGAAGCTGCCAAGGCAAAGCTGATAACTGTACCACTATTGGTGTTACCTGATTTCAGTAAGATGTTTGAACTACACTGTGATGCATCGAAGGTGGGAATCGGAGTTGTTTTGAGTCAGGTAGGACGACCTGTAGCGTATTTCAGTGAGAAGTTGAATGGTGCTAAGCTCAACTACACTACTTATGATGTGGAATTTTATGCTATAGTTCAATCCTTGAAGCCTTGACGTCACTATCTAATTCAGAATGAGTTCATTATGTTTTCTGATCATGATTCTTTGAAGCACAACAACAGTCAAGAGAAGCTTTCTTCTAGACATGGTAAGTGGGCTGGTTATTTGCAAGAGTTCACTTTTGTACTAAAGCACAAGCTGGGTCGCAGAATCAAGTTGCTGATGCCTTAAGCCGAAGGAGTATGATACTCAACACCATGAGAACTGAGGTAATAGATTTTGATTCATATTCTGACCATATTCTAACCGATCCAAAATTTACGGAGATTGTGGATGATATCAGTTCAGGCAAACGAAGTGATTACCTTATGCATGAAGGATTTCTCTTCAAAGGTAACCAATTGTGTATTCCTGATTCTAGTCTCCGATTGAAGATTATTAAGGAGTTACATGACAAGGGGCACTTAAGAAGGGATAAGACTTTCCAACTTGTTTCGAAGTCATATTACTGGCCAACAATGAGGCATGAAGTTGTTAAATTCGTGGATAAATGTCGAATCTGTCAAGTTTCAAAAGAAAAAACAATTAATGCAGGGTTGTACATGCCATTGAAAGTTCCAAGTCAACCCTGGACAGATTTGAGCATGGATTTTGTATTGGGTTTACCTCGAACTCAGAGGGACATGATTCAGTATTTGTAGTTGTTGATCGTTTTTCAAAAATGTCCCATTTTATTGCTTGCAAGAAGACTACTAATGCACCGAAGGTAGCTGAATTGTTCTTCCGTGAAGTGTATCGTCTACATGGATTGTCATGTTCAATTGTTAGTGATCTAGACACAAGATTCCTTAGTTATTTCTGGAAAACCTTGTGGAAATTAGCTAATACAAGGCTTAACTTCAGTAGTGCGTATCATCCTCAAAGTGATGGCCAAACAGAAGTTGTGAATCGTTCGCTGGGTGATATACTACGGTGTATGGTTGGAGACAATCCGAAGAGTTGGGATCAGAAACTTTGTGAAGCTGAATTTGCATTTAATCGTTCAGTAAACCGTAATTTGGGTATGCGTTCATTCGAGGTTGTTTATGGCTACAATCCACGAGCACCAGTAGATTTAGCACCTGTTCCTGATCTGAAGAGAATTGAAATTCGTGCCGAAGAACGTATCCAACAGTTGGAAGAGGTTCACAAGTTGGATGAAGAACAGTTGCTTCGAGCTAATGAGAGGTATAAGGAGGCGACAGATAAGAAACGCAGAGTTGTGGATTTTACAGTAGGAGATTTTGTATGGACAATGACAAATGATTGTTTTCCAGTTGGCGAGTATAACAAACTAAAGGCGCGCAAGATTGGTCCCTTGGAAATTGTCGCGAAGATTAATCCTAATGCCTATAAGTTAAACCTTCCAAGTCACATCCGGACTTCTCTTCTGATGTTTTCAATGTCAAACACTTGGTGTCGTATAATAGTGATAATTCTGATGATGACCAAGAAAATTCGAGGGCGAATTTCTCTCAACCCCAGGAGAATGATGCAGATGAGCAAGCTATAGCCTGTTTGGAGGCTAAAGACCCGAGTGTCGTAATTTAGCTCAAGAGAGATCCATTTTGATTGGAAATGGGCCAACGATCAAGACATGAGACCACTTCGTCTAATGGTCTTCAGATTTTAACCAAATTCCATCGTTTAAGGCTTCAACAGGCGTTTTTGCTATTTTAGGAAAGTTTTTGTTTTGTTAATAACTTCTTCGTTAGGAGTCCGTTTGGGTCGCCGTTTGCGACAGATAGTTTTATTTTATGAGTATTTTAATTATTTTTGGTCGATAAAAATTTGTCAAAATAACAAGTTAGGGTTTGAGTCGATTTAGGTTTTTTTTCATCCTTTCTTGATTAACAAGTTAAGGTTTTTCCCCAAGTCTATAAAAAAGCCATCCATATATTGTTTTAAGCAGTTAAATTTGATTAATAATAATAATTAATTTATTAAACTTGTTCAAGTTTAATCGATTATTATTTAAAGTCGGGAAACCAAAGTCTAAGTAATTATCGTTGTTCATAGTCGATATTCCTAAGAATATTTGAAGTCTGAACAAAAAGTGATGTCGTATTAATAGATTGAGATATCTGTTTGACCACCACCAATGGTAATTTTCCTGTTGCTATAAGAGGCAAGAGCTCCGAAAATGCTGTGAACCTAAACAAAAATGGAAACCAAAATACAAATTCCTGGATCAATGGTAACTCAAATCAAATAAACTAAAGATACACACTATTAATCCCTACATTACTTAATACAATATTATAAACAAGCACCAAACAGCTAATGTTAAGTTCTGATTAAAGTATAAATCCTTTTCCCTCCAGCAGCCTACTGGGTACATGTCTTTCAACTAGATTGAAATTCTAATGCACCAAAAGTTAAAAAAACCCTTCTCTATTTGAGTTATTCCACTTCTGTTTCTTATGTATCTAAAAAGGATTCATAAAAGAACATAGCCAATCAGTACTTGAGGAGTTTACCCGATTCCTCAATTATTACCTGACCTCGCATACGCAGAGGACAAAAAAACAAGTAAATTTTTCGATAATTAGGCCTCCATCATAAGTTTTTCACATACAGTACCTCCAAATCTAGGTCAAGTATTACCATTAACATTAAAACCAGCTTTAGTATCAATTCTAATATGTCTAGTACAAAAACGTATCAAAACTCTAATCGACACCAATGTTATAAATCCAACCCATAGAGGGTTGGGCCACTATGCTTCAAAACTTACTTATGATCTCATTACTGAATCAAAATTGCACTGTTCTGGAGAACATGTTTGTTTTCCCTCTTGTGTCTAATATTTTTTCTTTTTGTAAAGTCTTGTTCCTGAAATCTGACTACGAAGTATACATGTTGGAATATGTTGTTGCCTTTGGAAAATTAACCTATCTAACCTAACAGAATTCTGAACTCAATGCTTCAAAAATTCACAAGATTTATCCAAAAAAAAACTGCAAGAGCAAATAAAAAAGCAGCAAGTAGTATTACTCACAGTAAAATCCAGTTCCCATCAAGTAGTTAAGCAGCCTCAGTAGGAGCAGGAGTTGGATTCAAGGATTCAAGCTGATTAACAAATTCCAAAACCTCAGCTCTAACTTCACCTGAAGCTTAAAACCCTAACTCAGTACCATAAAATGTATCCACTAAACATCGTTTCAAATCCCCAAGTTTATCATCATCAGTTTCATTTCCATTCACACCAGCAGTCCCATAATCATTCCCCCCCACTACTTCTTCTTCTCCTCCTCCCCATTCATCTTCATTTTCCGGAGGATCAGATTCCGAAGACTTGGACGGCATAGGTTTTTGTTCATTTTCTTCATTTGAAGAACGAATCCGGAAGGATGAGAAATTTCCAGATGTTAAAGAAAGAGACAGATTAGGGTTTTGACTATGAATTCCAGATGACAAGAAATAATTTCTAAGGTTTTCGCCATATTTTTTTTCTCTCTCTACTCAGAAAGGAAGTGGCGTTGGTTAATATGGGATTTCGTTTTTTACACGTGTCGCTCTTCAGTATCCTAAAGTAAGTAAGCATCACCCTCATGAGTAATGTACACCTACCTTTAATATTGGTGTTGAGGAACATTTCGCTGTAGGCATGATTTCAAAATTTAGCTGTCTCAAGTACTTATCATGCTCATACCGATCTAACGGGTTTGTTTCTTTTCTCTCCTCGTTGATCAGTGCAGTAGTGAAAGTGAGTTAGGGTTCCGTATTGATCTCTACTGAAGCTTCATGAAATTCCTTCAAATATAAGGTTGAGGGAATGAAATTAAGTTATTAATTTGAAGAAATTCAAGAGGAAGAAGTTGGTTGATAAAAATGAGGAGTGGTAGTGCTGCCAAGTTGATTGTGGATGCGTTGCTACAGAGGTTTCTTCCACTTGCTAGACGTCGCATTGAAACAGCGCAAGCACAGGTAAGTAATACATTGATTTATGGTGCTTTTTGTTGGATAATTAAATACCCATCATCAACGAATTAGGGCAACTAAATTTATATCAAATAAATCTGATTCTATTTATCATCATTCGCTTTAATAAGTAAACAGGATGGGCAGTACCTTAGGCCGTCTGATCCAGCTTATGAACAAGTTTTAGACTCATTAGCTATGGTGGCTCGGCATACACCAGTTCCTCTTCTCGGAGCTTTACTAAAGTGGAGAGAAAGGTGTGCTTTTTTAAATTATTATTACTCGGGAATAGACCATTATTAGAGATTTCTTCTGTTAGCTAGGACATCTAGTTTTTCTTTTCTTTTCTTTTTTTCTTTCCAATGTTGTGATTAGTGAGGATTGTAATTGCAACTGCAGTGAATCTCCAAAGGGTGCAAATGATGCTGCTACATTCCAGAGAAAGGTTTGTGGGAAAAACAATGTTTTGTATTGAATGTAGTCTGAGCTTGAAGCTAGGATTAAGCTTCAGGCTGGATCATCTGTTAACTAGATTTATATAATTTTGATAGCTTGCGGTGGAGTGCATATTTTGTTCAGCATGTATCCGCTTTGTTGACTGCTGCCCACAGGAAGGGCTTACAGGTAGACTTAACTTTTTAATATATTTGCTTCCTTGTGTTGTTATGTGCACTGCTTAATCGCATGCCTTTGGTGCAGAGAAACTTTGGTCTGGGCTGGAGAATTTTTTATTTGACTGGCTTATCAATGCTGATAGGTAGGTTGATTTATTAAGTTTAGCATTCCCTGCTTTTAGATTTGCATCACTGTCTCCACCACTTTGAATCTCTTTCCTTTGCTTCACAAATTATCTTCATGGTACTACTCCATTTGATGTCGATTAAATTGAATAAAACCGAATCATAAAATTCACAAAATCCAGTATTAACCCTAAGCCTATCTGGAGATTTATAACACCTACATTTCCTCTTCATAAACGTAGGTTTTTCGTATTTCATCATAAATATCCTATAGTTTACTACTTGCAGAGTTGTAAGCCAAGTTGAGTATCCTTCATTGGTGGATCTGCGTGGACTTCTTTTAGACCTAGTGGCACAGCTCCTTGGTGCGTTATCACGGATCAGGTAACAACGTTAAAGTTTTCATTTTATAACAGTTTGGTATGGAAGTTTGTCAAGCCGTAGTTTTGGTTGCAAACTCTTAAGATACTGAGTGCATAGTGTTGGAAGTTTGGTATGGAAGTTTGTCAAGCCGTAGTTTTGGTTGCACTCTTAAGATACTGAGTGCATAGTGTTGGAATTTTAGCTTCATAATCATCATACGTTATACTTAAACATGATTATGTAATTACCCTTATGCTGAAAACATTCATAACCCTAGTATTTAACATATTCTACCAGCTAGATATCACCTTACATCTATTAATTCAAGCTAAACAAGAATAATTCTCCATGTTGGTTCTGATTTAGGTACAAAAAGTCCATGTAAATAGGCAGCATCAGTACAACACAATTATTCTATTTGTTGATGAATTGAACATTAATACTAAAGCAGCATAATCACATGATAAGAACGTTTAGAACTACACATGTTTAGAAGCAGATAAGAACCATACATTACACTATATAGCACTATAATAACACTATACACAACACTATATAGAAGTTTAGGAGAAGGAAATAAAAACATCTAAAATCAGAATTGGTTCAATGACATAGCTTCTACTTCTATTTCCTCTTGTTTAGTGATGAAAAGAATCAGACCTTTTTCCTTTACATAAAGAATACAAAAGAAAGTCTCTTAGGAGACATAAAGAATAGCTAGTGAGCACAGAAAGTCTCTTAGGAGACATAAAGAATAACTCATATTGAGTACAAAAAGTACTTCAGAGACATCACACCGTTCCATATGTACAAGGAAAGAGTCGAGCCAACATAATTCTACAATGAGAACTTCTCAGCCCACCAGGTTCTGATCTCTGGATTCAACATATCTAGATATGATGATGTGCCAGGCCAACACCGTCCATCATAGTCTTTTACTGAGGCGTTCTATATATAGTACCCACACTTAGTTGCCTTTGTGTATATAAAGGATCCACCATTGAAACCATATGCCTACCCTTGTCAGTAAGTTGATCCAGTATACTAAGCGGTCCACGACCCAACCCCATGTGAGTCCTGAACATAGGGAACTTCTGCCAACAAAACTGGATGATCATTCACATCTATACCTGCAAATTCAAGTGGGTGGCTCAGCCAATACAAATGCGTGCCACCACTGCAAGCAACATTTTTTGCGACAAACCATCTAGCAGCACTTGAGACAGAATGTTGCGATCAATCATATCCACAAAATAAGCTGCGCATTCTCATTTTGGATACTTGGAACATCCAAATGTTTAGGAACAATCTCTGTTGTATCAACACTAGTTCCTAGCTGCCCAAAATGATTTCCACTAAAAGAGTAGGCACCGCCTTCATCTGAAAAGCATAGTGTATGCCACAGTCTAGCAGCAACTTCTTGTATCGTAATACCCAATAAAGAGGATACACATGCCCGGCTCAACTCATCATCAGTATTCCCTTGACCACACTGTCCATACAAACCCCATAACTAGTAGCTTTCTTTTGATAAAACTCATAAAATGGCTACTTAGCTGCAATCACCATGGCTTCAAGTCATGAATGTAACAATAGCTGTGGGTGATGGCATTCAGCATGATCTTTTCCCAATCACTTTCCTAGCTAGGACTCTCAATCTCAATTCCTTAAGCCCATGACACAGGTTCGCAAGAATCAAAAACTGTAGAACGAGCAGCACACCAACAGAAACAACAGAAGGATCAGTAGTAAGAAGATGAGCATTCTTTATATTAAGAGTCACAACGAACAGATAAATGAAACTAAATCAACAACTTCGGTAACTAAACCAAAACTTGATTCTGTATGTACCTTAGTTTAAGAATATGAAATAACTAGGGGAAATAGCAGTAGATGTTGGAATTTCAGCTTCATAATCATTGTACATTATATTTAACCACGATTATGTGATAACTCTTATGCTGAAAACATTCATAACCCTAGTATTTAACATATCCTACAAGCGATATCACCTTATTCACAACTATTAATTCAAGCTAAACAAGAATAATTCGCCATGTTGGTTCTGATTTAGGTACAAGACCTCCATTTAATGAGGCAACATCAATACAACACAATTATTCTATCTGTTGATAAATAGAACATCATTACTAAAGCAACATAATCACATGATAAGAACATTTAGAACTACACATGTTTAGAAGAAGAAAAGAACCATACATTACACCATAATAGCACTATACACAACACTATATAGAAGTTTCGGAGAAGGAAATAATAACATCTCAAATCAGAATTGGTTCAATGACTTAGCTTCTACTTCTATTTCCTTTTGCTTAGTGATGGAAAGAATCAGACATTTTTCCTTTATGCAAAAGGCTAGAAGAGGGCTTTAGTCAGCATCCACATGTCACTCAACCTGTCCATCATCAGTTGAGTGACACCTCACTAGGTGAGTCATAAGACACCTAAGCTGCTGAAGTGTAATCCACTTTAACACCAACTCATATTAAACAAAACAAGGATTACCTTAAGCCAAACTTGATTGTTGCTAAACCAGCATAAAGTCAAACGCATAGATCCCGGTATCTATGTTATAACTGTGATGTTTGAGCTTCGAGAATTTGGGTCCGTGGATCCAGGAAAAAAGTCAAAAACTTCATCGGGGGAGTGATTATTCTCCTTTCCTCTTCAATTTTGCAGGTTTAGCTCTGTTACAGAGCGCTTCTTTATGGAACTCAATACTCGTCGTATCGACACGAGTGCTGCTAGAAGTGAAACCCTTAATATCATTAATGGGATGCGCTACCTAAAACTTGGGGTATGCTTGACCATATATGCTGTGTTTTTTAAATGCACCCCGTTTCATCTAAGATTGATACTGTTCTGTTGGAATATGTAACAATTAATACATTGGCAGGTTAAAACTGAGGGTGGTCCTTAATGCATCGGCTTCCTTTGTGGCAAAATCAAATCCTCTTAATCGTGCTCCGCACAAAAGGAAAAGTGAACTGCATCATGCATTGTGTAATATGCTCTCAAGCATACTTGCACCCCTTGCAGATGGTGGGAAAAGCCGTTGGCCTCCATCAGGTGTTGACCCTGCCCTAACTCTATGGTATGAGGCAGTTGGTAGAATTAGAAGCTAGCTTATGTATTGGATGGACAAGCAGAGCAAACATATATCTGTAAGTGGGTAATATGTATGTCCAATGTTTGCGGACAATGGCCTTTGTCAGTAATAATTTCTCGTGACTCACTTCAGAATGCTTTTAGTTTGTCGTATGCATTTTTGTTTAGATCGCATTAGGTTCTCTCTTTACCGTCGACTTCAGTAATTTATGCTTATTTACTTCCACTATGAAACTTTTTTACTAGGTTGGCTATCCTCTGGTAACTCTTCTTCTCTGCTTGGGTGATCCTCAAACGTTCAACAATAACTTCAGTTCTCATATGGACTATTTATATAGACATCTTAGAGTAAGTGTACCACTGATGTCTTTTCTACTGGAAATTGTACTATTTTGCTTTTCATTCATGTTGTCTGCCAAGAGATTGGTACTCGTCAGAATCTTCTGCCTTTGTTCCTAAGTAGTTATTTGATGCATAGACTCCTTCAATTGCAGGACAAGAACCATCGTTTCATGGCTTTGGATTGTCTTCATCGGGTTGTGAGGTTTTACTTAAGTGTTTATGCTGACTTCCAACCAAGAAATCGTGTATGGGACTACCTAGACAGCGTAACATCACAGCTTTTGACTGTTTTGAGGAAAGGGATGCTAACTCAGGATGTTCAACATGATAAACTTGTTGAGTTCTGTGTAACTATTGCAGAATAACCTAGATTTTGCAATGACCCACATGATACTGGAGCTTCTTAAATTAGATAGTCTCAGTGAAGCAAAGGTTATTGGCCTTAGGGCTTTGCTTGCGATTGTTATCCTTCGAATCAGCGGACTGGCTTGGAAGCTTTTCGAGGTTAGCACCATCCTTACTAGACAAAAACTTTATGTTTTGAGCTTTAGTGATCCCCCTTTAAACCTTTCTATCACTACATCACCTCTACCTATGTTTAATTCACAGGTCGCGGTATTGGTCACTATCTCCCAAAAGTAAAGTCTGCAATCGAGGCAATCTTAAGGTCCTGCCACAGAGCTTATAGTCAAGCACTTCTCACTTCATCAAAGACTACCATGGGTATTCAATTTCCCACCACGTTAACTGAGAGAAAAGTGAGGAAGAGAAAGATGTACATATGTACTGTATTTCAAAATGAAAAAAATACCTAGGAAACCTACCATCCTACTGCTATCTGAATTAACAAATGATAACTTACTTTTGCAGATGCTGTCACCAAGGAAAAATCTCAGGGATATCTCTTCAGGTCAGTTCTAAAGTGCATACCATATCTGATTGAAGAGGTAGGCCGCAGTGATAAAATCAGTGAAATAATTCCTCAACATGGCATAAGTATTGATCCTGGTGTTCGTGAAGAAGCAGTACAAGTTCTTAATCGGATCATAAGGTACCTTCCCCATCGCCGGTTTGCAGTCATGAAAGGAATGGCCAATTTCACCTTGCGGCTTCCAGATGAGTTCCCTCTTCTTATCCAAACATCATTGGGACGGCTTGTGGAACTTATGCGGTTTTGGAGGGCATGTTTGTCTGATGAGAGACTAGAATATGATAGTCTGATTATGAAGCGAGGAGTCGATGTGGGAAATGAGGTAACCAGTCAGAGGCAGACAACTTTCCAAAATTTAGGGGACATGGTTGACTTTCGCTCATCCGAAATGGATGCAGTTGGTCTCATCTTTCTCAGCTCCGTGGATATTCAAATCAGGCACACCGCACTGGAGTTACTCCTCTGTGTTTGTGCTTTGAGAAATGATATAAGAGATCTCTCAATTAATGGACGAACCGATCATAAATTGAAAATGGAAGCTGAACTCATATTTGTAATTGATGTCTTGGAAGAAAATGGGGTGAATGTTTTACTTGACCTAGTTATTTTTCTCCATCCCTTTCCTTCCCTTTCTCTTGTTCACTTCTCCTCATTTAAAACTTATAAGTTTTCACTTTATTTTCAGGAGGACATTGTTCAAAGCTGCTGCTGGGATTCTGGCCGACCATATGACTTGAGACGGGAGTCTGATGCAGTTCCTGCTGATGTGACTCTTCAATCCCTTCTGGAGAGTCCCGATAAAAATAGATGGGCTCGTTGTCTTAGCGAGCTCGTGAAACATGCTGCTGAACTTTGTCCCAGTTCAGTCCAGGAAGCAAAGTAAGCAGTCCCCATTTGTACGTTCAACTTCTGATTTTCAGTCCTTTCATCTGATACTCTTTTTGACAGGTTGGAGGTCATCCAGCGGCTTGCTTTTGTTACACCTGTAGAATTGGGTGGGAAATCTCATCAATCACAAGATAGTGAAAACAAATTAGATCAGTGGCTAATATATGCTATGTTCGCGTGCTCTTTCCGCCTGATAGCAGAGAAGCTGGCAGTCTCGCAAGAACTAAAGATCTTTACTCTCTTATATTTCCTTCGCTTAAATCTGGAACGGAAGCACATATAGTAAGTGCATGCTAAGGACCACTTAAGGCCAATTTCATGAACTTGCTCGGATAAAGCTTACAAATGAAAGTTAAAAAACTTGATGTAGAAAGCCAAGTTCATCATAGTTCTTACCAGTATTTTCATACAGTTTAATTAAGTTTTTCTTATGTCTCAATCTAGTAAATCAACTGATTTTGGTATCCTGTTTCAGCATGCAGTTACCATGGCTCTTGGTCGTTCACATCTGGAGGCCTGTGACATCATGTTTGGTGAGCTTGCATCATTTCTTGAAGAGATTTCTAAGGAAACAGAGGGAAAGCCAAAATGGAAGGTAGCGTGGCTGGTCTAATACTGGAATACTATTTTCCCTAGAGTCTTCTTTCTAGAACAATTAAAGCATGCATATCCTTGAAGGTAACTGTGTGAAGTCTCCTGCTTTCGTCTGTGATTATGTTCTTGGACATGGTTATGGCAAGACTGAAATCCACATGATGCTAACATTTTCAATATGTTCTATGTTAGGCAGCGTTTATTCAAACAAAAGAGGTTTATTAATTTAATCTCCTGTAGGAAACCCGAGGCATTTAATGTTCTTTGCATTTCATTGATTTTATATGGAGTGTCAGGAAACTTATCAAAGGGTCAGGAAGATTATATTGCATTTAATCTCTTTATGCAGAGTCAGAAATCTCGGCGTGAGGAACTCCGAGTTCACATTGCAAATATATATCGTCCTGTTGCTGAGAATATCTGGCCTGGAATGCTGAGCCATAAACCGGTTTTCCGTCTTCATTATTTGAAGGTTCATCGAGGAAACAGCTAGACAGATCATAACTTCAGCGCACGACAGCTTTCAAGAAATGCAGCCTCTTCGCTTTGCCCTATCTTCTGTGCTGAGATCACTATCCCCTGATATTGTGGAATCTAGGTCCGATAAATTTGATGTTAGAACTCGAAAGAGACTTTTTGATCTACTTCTCTCATGGTGTGATGAAACAGGCACTACATGGGGTGGTCAGGATGGTGCCAGTGAGTATCGTCGTGAAATTGAACGTTACAAGCAAGCTCAGCATGGTAGGTCAAAGGACTCCGTGGATAAGATCTCATTTGACAAAGAAATGACTGAACAAGTTGAGGCAATTCAGTGGGCCTCCTTAAATGCCATGGCATCTTTATTATATTTGCCTTGCTTTGATGATAATGCAAGAAAGATGAGTGGCAAGGTAATATCTTGGATTAATGGGTTATTTACTGAGCCAGCACCTTGGGTGCCTTTTGGGTATTCACCAGTGGATCCAAGAACTCCGTCTTATTCAAAATACACAGGAGATGGAGCGCGTCCTGCTTCTGGACGGGACCGGCATAGGGGATTAAGGGTTTCCCTTGCAAAAACAGCTTTGAAAAATTTACTTCAAACTAATCTGGACCTATTTCCTGCTTGCATTGACCAGGTAATTTTCTTTACTTAGGTTATGGGTATATGCATATGTGGTTTGATTATGATGAGCAGTTACTTGTACTTTCTTTTTCTAGAAGTCATATTAAAAACTCGCGCTTTTCATTGTATGTTCTAGGCGATATAAGCACAACTTATGTTCTGTTGAGGTGTTCAGCACCTCATTTCTTTCACACCTCTTGTGATAAATGGATTAATTTACTCTTTATTCTTCCTCAGTGCTATTACTCAGATGCTGCCATAGCTGATGGTTACTTTAGTGTGTTGGCCGAGGTCTACACGCGCCAAGAAATTCCAAAATGTGAAATCCAGAGACTTCTGAGCCTAATCCTATATAAGGTGGTAGACCCATCGAGACAGATCCGTGATGATGCCCTTCAGATGCTTGAAACCCGATCAGTTTGTGAGTGGGCCGAGGAGGGTACTGAAGGTTCTGGTAGTTATCGAGCTGCTGTTGTTGGTAACCTTCCTGACTCTTAAAACCAACAGTTCCAATACAAGCTCTCTTACAAGCTTGCCAAAGACCATCCTCAGCTTAGTCAACTTCTCTGCGAGGAGATAATGCAGAGACAACTTGATGCTGTTGACATAATTGGCCAGCATCAGCTGTTAACTTGCATGGCTCCATGGATAGAGAACCTGAACTTTTGGAAACTTTAAAGAATCTGGATGGAGTGAAAGATTGTTGAAAAGTCTTTACTATGTAACTTGGAGGCATGGGGATCAATTTCCAGATGAAATTGAGAAGCTTTGGAGCACAATAGCTAGCAAGCCTAAGAACATTAGTCCGGTTCTGGACTTCTTGATGACGAAAGGAATGGAAGATTGTGATTCAAATGCATAAGCTGAAATAAGTGGAGCTTTTGCAACATACTTTTCAGTTGCCAAACGTGTAGGTTTGTACCTTGCTCGTATATGTCCTCAACGAACAATTGATCACTTGCTTTACCAGTTGGCTCAGCGAATGCTAGAGGATTCAGGGGCCTACAGAAGCACAAATTGCATCTGTTGTTGACAACCAACCGCACATGTCACCATTGCTTGTGCGTGGTTCTTTGGACGGTCCACTTAGGAGTACAAGTGGGAGTCTGAGCTGGCGAACTTCAGCAGGCCGAAGCATCTCAGGTCCACTAAGCCAAATGCCTCCTGAGATGAACGTAGTTCCAGTTGGTGCTGCACGGTCAGGGCAACTTCTTCCTGCTATAGTAAACATGTCGGGCCCATTAATGGGAGTTCGTAGTTTCAACTGGCAGCCTCCGTAGCCGCCATGTATCATGTGACAGTGGAGACTACTTCAGTGACACGCCGATATCGGGTGAGGATGGATTGCATGCTAGTAGCGGGGGTCCATGGTGTCAATGCTGGAGATCTCCAATCAGCCTTTCAGGGGCACCGACACTCGTTGACTCATGCAGATATAGCATTGATTCTACTAGCAGAGATTGCTTATGAAAATGATGAGGATTTCCTTGAGCACTTACCTTTGCTATTCCATGTCACATTTGTGTCCATGGATAGCTCTGAAGACATTGTGCTGGAGCACTGCCAACACTTGCTAGTTAACCTGCTATACTCGCTTGCTGGTCGACACTTGGAGCTTTATGATGTTGAGAACATCGACGGAGAAAACAGGCAGCAGGTTGTAAGTTTGATAAAGTATGTGCAGTCAAAGCGTGGAAGCATGATGTGGGAGAACGAAGACCCCACAGTGGTGAGGACTGAGCTTTCCTAGGGCAGCACTACTATCAGCTCTAGTTCAAAGAATGGTTGATGCAATTTTCTTTCAAGGAGACCTCCGTGAGACATGGGGTGTCGAGGCCCTCAAATGGGCAATGGGGTGCGTGTCTAGGCACCTTGCCTGCCGGTCCCACCAGATATACCGCGCATTATGCCCGACTGTCACAAGTGATACATGTGTCACACTCCTTCGATGCCTTCACAGATGCTTAGGGAACCCGACCCCATCAGTTTTAGGGTTTTCCATGGAAATTCTATTGACGTTGCAAGTAATGGTGGAGACTATGCAGCCAGAGAAAGTGATACTTTACCCGCAACTTTTCTGGGGTTGTGTTGCAATGCTGCACAGGGATTTCGTCCATGTTTACTGCCAGGTCCTTGAGCTATTTGGGCGTGTTATAGACAGGTTGTCTTTCAGAGACAGTACCACAGAGAACGTCCTGCTTTCAAGCATGCCCCTGGATGAGCTCGACACCTGCCATATGGGTGAACATCAAAGGACGGAGTCGAGAGTTGGAGGCGAGCCTCCAACTTCAAGTGGGAAGGTGCCGGCTTTTGAGGGAATACAACCTCTTGTGCTCAAAGGGCTGATGTCAACTGTCAGTCATGGGTATTCCATCGAGGTACTGTCACGTATCACGGTGCACTCATGCGATTCCATATTTGGGGACGGAGAGACACGGCTCCTCGTGCACATTACTGGGTTGCTTCCATGGCTCTGTTTACAGCTCAGCAATGACACCCTTCTTTTTCCTGCTTCTCCACTCCAACAACAGTACGAAAAAGCCTGCTCTGTTGCAGCCAACATTGCGGTCTGGTGCCGTGCAAAATCAATGGACGAACTAGCAGTAGTGTTTGTAGCCTACTCTCCTGGGGAAATCACAGCTGTCCATAACCTACTTGCTTGCGTGTCACCACTGTTATGTCATGAATGGTTACCAAAACACTCGGCTTTGGCTTTCGGTAATTTGCTTCGGCTTCTTGAGAAGGGGCCAGTCGAGTGCCAACGCGTAATTCTGTTGATGCTTAAAGCTTTGCTTCAACATACAACAATGGACGCAGCTCAGAGCCCACATGTATATGCGATTGTTTCACAACTTGTGGAGAGCACGTTGTGTTGGGAGGCATTGAGCGTGTTGGAAGCCTTATTGCAGAGCTGCAGCACATTAACTGGAGCTGCTGCTTCTCATTCACATGATCTAGCGGTAATGTCATCAATAGAAAACATTGGTTTTGGTGGACCTACTGATGACAAACTGCTTGTTCCTCAAAGTTCATCCAAGGCCAGAAGCGGACAATTGCAGTTTGGCATGGCCATGGGTTCTGGTTTTATGACGATAAATCAAGCAATGGCAGGAACAACAACACAACTTGGTGGTGGTGGTGCAGCTGCTTCTGGTAGTGCAACAGAGACGTCTGGATTGTCGCAGAAGGATCTGGCATTGCAAAATACTCGCTTAATTCTTGAACGAGTTCTTGATACTTGTGCTCTTGGAAGGAGGAGAGAATATAGAAGACTTGTGCCATTGTGACCAGTACGAGGAACCCTTAAAAATGATAAAGAGTTGGGTTTTCATTGTTATTATTTAGAAATGTAGAGATGAATGAGAAGTTTTGTAAAAAAGAAAAGAAGAAAATAATGTACTTGAAGTCGTGTTTCATGGATACAGCTTCTTGATTTGTTCCTTTCAAAGTAGAAAATGAATGGCTCATTGGTTTTACACCTTCCCGATTCAATGACCTCAGGTTTCGGTATTGTTCCCCCAGCGGACTCTAATATGATCAAATTTATAAGCAAGCAATAATTTGCTGTAGGTGTATATCACTTTTACACATTTCTGAACACATAAATAAGAGTTGGGACTTCTATCGTTTTGAACAACATGATAAAGCAATGTAGTAATTTAAAGGTCTGCTCTGTTTACTGCATTGTCAAAATGAGGTTACTATCCGTATACCCTGACTGAGGGATCTGCTTATCTTAGAGCAACTCTAGTGGGATGGGTATATTGGCTAATTTGCCAATTATATCTTCACAGTGGAATGGCCCATCGGGGCTCAAGTTGATTCGACCAAATCAACACAAGACGAGCGACTCAACTTGAGACGAGCCTCGGCCTTGTTTGGGCCGAGCGGCTCAGGTTGAATCGACAACGGTCGAATCTTAACGACTCTAATCCTATGGCTCTCATTTCTCTCCTTATAAATTCAAACAATTTCAACTCCAAAATCACACCTTCTCCACTAAAAAATTCTTCTACTTTCACTTCTTCTTAATCTTTCCATTTAAAAATCTTGATATCAACTTCTACTCAAAAAAATTCAGAAAAAATAATGGCCAACCCATCACAAACACAAAGTACTGAATCAGGATGGTTCATCAAAGCCTCGCGGTCCAAGGTTTACCTAGAAGATAAAGCTATTTGCAAAGGGTATGTATCATGTACGCTTGATGTTGTCAATGGTGTTAATCAATCCCATGCAACGCTTTGGGGGAAATTTTTAAAAAAATTTGACGAGGAAACTAAGAATTCAAATAAACGTGACTTCAATGAGTTGTCAGGCAGTTTTCATATTATCAGCAAATAAATGAGTGTTTTGGTAGGTGTGATCATGCAAGTCAATCGCCAAAGAGCAAGTGATGATGGAGAAGCCGATATAGTAAATTAGAATTGCATTTTAAATTGTTTAATTGATTTTAAAACTTTTATCAAATTATTGTAATAAATAATTTTTAAATGTTGAACTGCAGATGCAAAAAACTCGAGAGGCATGGAAACTCAAAGAAGGTTCGGCTTTCAAACAAGAAGAATGTTTCCACATCCTCAAAGTCCTGAACCGATTTAACCACCAACTGTTGAATGGATATCATGTACCAAATCAATCCCCTTACGAGACGCCAAACGTTTCTCAAGGGTCTCCGTCTACTTCACCAGAAACAACCTCAACCCCACTACCCAATATAGGCGTATCCGAGCATGCTAATTCTAATCTTAATAATGTTAATGGAGATACAGAAAGATAGGATGGACCAGACAACAAAAAAGCCAAAAGAAACAGAAAGGCGGCTCAAGAAGCCAGTGAATCTTCAACTTCATATATGAACTTTCAAGAATTTTTTGAAAAAGAAGAAAAGACTGATATTGGTAAAATGGTAGAGCGTAAGAAAATGGATGCAAAAATTAGCTAAGAGACGTCGCAAGGCACTTGAACAAAATCTTTTTAATGCTCACAAGAGAGGAATCTTGGGAATGGACACGTCAAAGATGAATCAAACACAACTACGAATCTGGCAAGAAGAAATAAATAAAATTAAGCAAAGAAGGCATATCAATGCCCAAACTCAGTTTACGTTGATTCTGATGAGGAGGAGAATGAGAATTTGTTCCACTGGATTAGTTTATTAGTTTTAAATTTTGGATGTAATGATTTAGTTTAATTTCGATGTAATCCTTTGTTTTGCATTCAATTTAATCCTTAATTTCAATTTCAATGTAATCCTTTAGTTTCAGTTTCAATTTTAGTGTTGTTTTTTGACCAATTTGATCCTTAATTTCAATTTCGACGTTTGATCCTTAAATTACACAAATCAAATTAAAATAAAAGAAATAAAATGATTGAAATAATAACTAAGAAGTTCAAAAAATAAAACTAAATCTTGTGAGGGTTTCTTCTTCCAAAATCATCCCACAAATGTGTAGTGAGATCTTCCCTTAGCCTGACTTATAATTCTCTGTGTTGAATTCTCGCTTCTACCATTCTGTACTCTCTTACGGGCACACCGTGAAAGAATTGGACATTTTTCCTTAAATCTTAATGTGGATAACTTTTCCAACTGGAACACCGTCGGATCTCCTCGGTTACCATATTATACAAAATGATGTAGGTGAGCATAATCCTATTCATTTCTATTGGTTTAAACGAACGATATGGTCCATAAATTATATGGAACTTCCTTTTCAAACTCCAAATGCTCGTTCGACATCCTCCCTAACCGCAATCTGCTTCTCGTTACAATGTTGTTTTGCACGCCCTCCTTATGATACCTTAGCGTGAGCTTGAACTAAAGTTGACCATTGTGGATAAATTCCATCTGCAAGAAAATACCCGATGTTATAGTTATTGTCGTTGACGGGGACTTTTGAAATTGAAGCATTTCCAGACTTCAGTTATACAAAAAAAGGCGTTTCATGAATATTGATGTCGTTATTTGAACCCGGTAGTCCAAAAAAAGCATGCCATATCCAGCAATCATAAGAGGCCTCCGCTTCCAAAACAATAGTTGGATTTATGAAGTAGCCCTTATACTGACCCTGCCATGCATAAGGGCATCCGTGCCACATCCAATGTATGTAATCAAGGCTACCTAGCATTCCGGAAAATCCTCTTTTGGTGTTTTCAGCTAGTAGTCAGTCGACATCATCTTGCGTTGGTTGTCGTAAAGGACCAAAATGGTTGACTATAGTTTCACAAAACATTTTGAGATTTTCGTATGTTGTTGTTTTTTCCATACGACAATACTCATCATAGGCATCCGCCGACACACCATAACCTAGAATCCTTAGAGATGCAGTGATCTTTTGTTCAAGACTATGTCCTCGTATGTTTAGTGCATCAAAATAATAGTTGAATTTAGGGTTTACCCGACAAAGTTCTCCAATAACCCGCATGACCAAGTGTTGTGGTATGCGGAAGCGACATTGAAAATCTTCATCAGAGTACACACTTCTATTAATAAAATAACCACGCATCATGATCAATGTTTATAAACCACACCGGACCGATCGGTCCGACCTGTCCAACCGGTGAACAAGTAGAAAACCTGGTTTGGTTCAATATTACCCACCAATCATTCCAAAAACCGTGTTTAAATTGTTGAGCCGGGTAAACCGGATGGTTCAACCAGTGAGCCATTCAACCCATCTGGGTATTTAGCCGGTTCACCCGATTGCTTTTCCATCAACGTTTTAAGATTTTTTAAATTTTTTTTTTTCCTAAGATTTCTCTCTGCCGGAAGCTCAACATTTGGGTATCTTAGTTTTTTGATTGAAAATGAGACATTAATTATCATCTATTTTTGTTATACATATAGCAACTTAAATTATGCAATTTTCTTCTTTGTCATTTCAGAGCTTTGGTTGAGTTTCTGGAGTGATGTACACTGTTTGCTAATGGAGGTGATAAACTGTGTTGTTGCTTTTCATTTTTTGTTATATTTCTTTCAACTGTATATCTTTCAAATTTGTTGTTCTACATGTTTCTTTACTCACTATTTTAACTGCTGCAATTAATTGTTGAACAAATTTTGTTTTAGTTATATGTATCTGGGTGTGCAGATGTTCCTATGAGAGTAACCAAAATAATAAAAAGAAGTGGCTCTTCTAGACATTTCAATCAGTGGTCGTGCTTTTTCAAAATTCCAGTATTTGATTATCTTTTTTGGTTCTGATGTTTCTTTGTACCCTATGTGCATTCTTTCTTTTTCATTCATATATAGAAGAAATAATTATGATGTATGAATTCAAGCAGAGGTCTGTTTTGATGTGTATGCTGCAAGCCTGCGACTAACCAAGCAACAAAACTATGTGGGACGTATATTTATTTCTTAGGTGTAGTGGTAAATTGAATGAGAATTCCTTTAGAAACGATCTTATATGAATTCTCATTTTCATAATGTTGTTAGATGATTATTAAAGTCTTGCATATTAGTTTTCTAAGGTTTTATTTACAATAATCGTTTTTTTTTTTTTTTTACTTTGAATCGTAACTTTGAGGAATATACTTATATCTTACAAAAGGAACATTATTAAGTTACAAGAAGGGCCTTTCCATTGTGGAATGGCTTAATGATCTGAATAGAAGATTTGATTCTCTCAGAAAGTTGAACTCATAAAGTGTTTGAGGTTTGGTAACGGTTAGAAACATGCATATAATAGACCAGATGAACTAGGAGCTGGTGATCCTTGTTTCATTAGTGTTGAATATCACTGTGACTAAGTTTGAAAGTAAATTCAACTTTTATATTATAACTGTAAGACTTATCATTCTTTGTTACTGAAAGATTTTTATAAGATATATATTTTTTTTGTTAACACCGAACTCAATCATAAAATGGCTGCATAATCTGTTATGCAACTATAAAAATGGTTACATTACCTGTTATGTACCTATTAATATAGCTGCATAACCTTTTATGCAGTTGAGAAAATGGTTACATAATGTATTACACATCCACTTTTTTGTAAGCACTGAAATTAACTAAAATATGACCGCATAATCTATTAAGAAACTACAGAAATGGTTGCATAATATGTTATGCAACTACAAAAATGGTTGCATGACCTGTCATGCATCCAAGAAAATGGTTGCATAACACATATGCAGCAACTTTGTTGTTAGAATTGAAATCAACCAAAAAATGGCTGCATAACCTGTTACACAGTTACAAAAATGGCCGCATAACCTACTATGCAGTTGAGAAAATGGATGCATAACGCATTATGCAACCCCTTTCTGCTAGCATTGAAATGATGAAATGGATGCATAATCTATTACGCGTCCGAGAAAATTGATGGTAACTTGTTATGCATCCGAGAAAATGGCTGCATAACACATTATTATCAAATTTTCTTAGCACTGAAATCAACCAAAGAATGGTTGCATAACCTGTTATTGATAGACACATGTTTGTGTCTAAATTGTGCTCAATTATCTATTTTGATAGTGTTCGATTTTGTACTATTTATGGTTTTTTATGTCTTTGTAGGTATTTTTGAGAAATAAACATTTACGGGAAAATCGGCTTGAAAAGTGTTAAAGGCACCCGGAAAAAGTGTTAAAGGCACCCACCTCTTGGATTGGGGGCACCCCCTTTTGTATTTCAAACACCCGAGAATGGCGGGAATGGTTCTTCACCTAAAAATATTCCTGGATTGGTTGGAAACCGAGATTTAGGGGATTAAAACGTGTTCATGGTATCTCAAAATGATTAAACACTCGAAAGATACCCTAACACGTCAATGCTGCCGGAAAAAAAAGGTTGACAGTCAAGTTTTTCACCGGTGAATCCCTTTTTTCCCTGGATTCGGTAAAAGAATATTTGGAGTTCGAGTTGGAGTTGTTTTTGAATCCTTATCGGTTCACAAGGGTTTCTAGGGTTTACTAATATTATATATAGCAAAGAGAAGCAAAGAAAAATCAAGTTGGAGCCACCGGAAAAAATTAGGAGGAAAAAAACTTAGGCTGCTGGGAAGAAGAAGAAGAGTAACAGACTACACCTCAGAACCGTCATTTTCTTTGTCGTTGTTTCAGTCTTATCTTCAGCTGCTAAGGCAGTCTTATTTCTACTGCGGTATCGGTCCGTTCTTCTTTCCTGTTTCCTTTTATTTCTTCTGTAACACTGAGATCACTTCACTGTAACGTTTATATACGTCTCAAAACTTTTGTGTTACTCCCTTTTTACCATTGTAAGCACCTTTTGAGCAATGAAAGTCTAGTTTGAGTGTGTTTCCATTACAATGAGCTAATCACCATAGCTGGGGCGACGGAGGAAGCCGTTCATCCAATAATTGTGGTAACTTCTATTTTAATTATATTTATTTTACAACTCTTTTATTATTAATTGCTTGAATTAAAATTGAAAAAATGATTTTTCTTAAATAATTGTGTTTTCTTCTAATGGGTCATACTTGGTTTTTAAACTCTTGATGTCTCATGCTCTTGATTAACAATTATTCTTTCAAAAACCTATCTTTGGCATATTTAGATTAAATTGAATATAAGAATTGTTAGATGTTATCACTGAAGTATTGGTTAATGGTGGAATCTTAATCCCTAGTTTTTCTTTATCCATTTTAAAATCAATTTTTTTTAGTTCTCTTTATTTTCTGTTATTAAGAATTAGGTCTAGAAATTAAATCTTCACAAGTCCGAGAATCGAACCTATTTTACCACTATTCTAAAATCCCATCAGTTATGCATGTACAAAAATGGATGCATAATCTGTTATGCAATTGAGAAAAAAATTGCATAATTCCTTATGCATCCTTTTTTTGTTAGAATATTATTTTTTAGGAATATACACCGTTTTAGTGGTTGCATAACCAAATTAATGGATGCATAAATTAAAATATGACCGTATAATGTATTACACATCTTTATGGTGGTTGCATAATTCGTTATGCATCTTTTTTTTTGATGATTTTTTTTTTGGTAATACATCATTTTAGTGGTTGCATATCCAAATTAATGGATGCATTGACCAATAAATGGTTGCATAATGTATTATGCATCCTTTGTAATGTCTGCATGATGTGTTATACATCCTTTGTGGTGTTTGCATAATGATTATGTATCCAGTTTTTGACATTTGTGCTTAAAAGAACAATTACTTTCGATTTTTTTGTTAAAATTTTTAAATTTGATACTGTTGTTTGTACTCGTTGTGTAAAACTCTTTAAAAACTTTCCAACGAGATAAAATTTGTAAAATTCCAAGGAACCGTTTTTTAGAAATGTTATATTCTAATTACTTACCAATTATACCCCTAAAAATGTGATGCATATATAAGAAATTATACAGACACTTTATTGAGGAGAGAGAAAATCCGTGATGTATTTGTTATACACGTAAAACATATTAAGGGTACTCGTATCTTATTCCTCTACTTTTATAATTTGATTGAAATAACATAACAGGTAGTAAAACACCAAGGTGACCAAACGTAATAGAAAAAAAGATCACCCATAAGTTGGGATCCATTAAAACTCCATATTGAACAAAAATGATACAAAACCCCCAAATTTTTATATGTTTAAAGTGGGAATTGAATAAATACCCTTAAAAATACACACCTTCACAAATACCCTTCCCAACTATATATATATCCCCACCTTTCTAAAAGACTTATTCCCAAAATAGAGGATTAGGAGAATACCCTTCCACAATAGTCCTTATACTCCACAAAAACATGAATACTTCTCAAATGTTTTTTGCTTTCTCCATTTCGATCTCACTCCGACAGAACAAAAACCAGTACCAAAACTAAATCTGGTCTTCCAAAAGGTGGTGGAGGAGGAGGATATGATAATAGTGGTGGCGGATGTAGATATGGTGGTAAAGAAAAGGAAGTGGTGGTGGTGGTGGATACAAAGCAGTAGTGGCGGAGGTGGATATGGTGGTAGGAGAAAAGGGAGTGGTGGTGGTTGGAATCCACAAATCCTGAGGTTATAGTTATTCATAAGGGTATTGATCTGTTTTTGATTCCTTTCATGTACAAATTA
The DNA here is from genome assembly GCA_023531435.1 of Papaver californicum. Classification (NCBI taxonomy): domain Eukaryota; kingdom Viridiplantae; phylum Streptophyta; class Magnoliopsida; order Ranunculales; family Papaveraceae; genus Papaver; species Papaver californicum. Next base: position 1,723,416 of record JAJJMC010033717.1, on the reverse strand, counting down.
TTATGAATTTTAGGTTTTTATTGTTGTTGGATTATTTTGGCAAGAGGTGATGGTAGATACCAAAGTGGAGGAGATTGGGGAGGTGGCCGTGGTGATGGAGGGGATCATGGCGGTGGACATGGAAGTGGTGGTAGTGGCAGGGATGTGATTGGATGTGCCCTAATTCAAGGTATGTCGATTTTTTCTAGTACTCCCGAATCTAGCTACTTTTAAAGTCAAAATTTGATTTAGTATTTGGATTTTAATTTAACTTGATATTGATATTATTTCATTTAGATAGATTCTCAAAGAAGAAGAAAGTAATTGTGAAGTGGTGGTGGAAAGGATAATCTTTGTTGTTGTCCTTGTTCACGCGTTTCTTGCTAGTAATGTGCGTTACGACATTCGAGTTTCCTAATGTTTTTTACTATGTAACCTGCTTAATGTATGTTGTTTAATGATGTAAAATTATCTGTGCTGCTACAAACAAATACCTGATTCTTAAAATTGAAAGATACTTTTTGTTTTTGTTGATGGTGGATTTTTGACAAAGGAGAAAATGATAATATTGCCTTTGCTCAGCTGCAGAAGCATGAAATAAATATATATAAATTTCTGACTCGGCATCAGAATTATGGATATGTATTTCTATCTTATATTCCGCACAAGAATTAAGAATGCATATTCATCTCATAGCTGCAATAGTTTTGTAGCTCTTTATATATTCATGCACTTTCAAAATTTCAGAGCTTTACCTAGATAAACTATCGTTATTTCGTGTGCATCCATATAAACTATTTGTATTAATCAGAATATGCTGATTATATAAAATTATGAACGTTTAAAATAAAGACTATGCCATATCTGAATAAAAACGCTAATTAGATGTATACCATCTAATTGCAGAGTCACATCAAGTATTATCTCAAGTTGCAAACTTCCACAACTGAATCTCTTGAAAAAAAATTTGTATGCACTGCATAAAAGTTGAGCATAAATGCTAACATTAAATCTCATACAATTGAGAAACCCTGAACATGCTATAAATATGGCCACGATATTAACGGATGCCAAATCTAGTGGTGCACAGGAAATAACCATGACACTAGCAAGTGCCAGCCTTAGTGAACCCTAGCCACACTCCCAACACAATTGAGTAGCACACACATGTGCCAAAAGGCTAGAAAAAAGAGCCAAAAAGCCCAAAAAAAATAATTAACAAAGCACACGCCCAACATGCCCTAGCAGTGCTAGCGCTAGCACCAACTTCAATCTTGGCGCTGCTAGCAGCAACATTACCGCTAAAACCAACGTCAACCTAAACGCTAGTCAGCTAGCGGTAGCACAAGCGTTAGCCTTGACGCCTTGTTAAGCCTTCACCTCTTTTCCCTATTTTCTCTCTTTCCTCTCACGCTTCATGCTTGCACCATCACCTAGGCTTCAACCATGACATCAGTAGGTACTAGCAACACCACGGTCAAGCTTGTAGCACTCATATACATCATTGTAACTAGCACGAACATTCTGTTATAACAAAACTCAGAGTCCATGACTCCACTAACTCTCATGAGAGATCAAATCATACTTCATGGGGGGATTATTTATAGGGTTTTAGTCTGGTGGTTACATCAACATGTGGTGTGGAAAACACCCCATGATCTGAAAGTTACAAAAGTATTGGTGACGGTTGTAGAAGTTAAGGAGATAATGGGATAATGGTTTTCCAGAAACTTCCAAGCATAATGGGCGGTTAAACCATTACTCCCACAATTTCCATCTCTCTATCTCTTTACCTCCACTACTTACATGGAAATCGTGTGTTCTCAAACTATTATAAATAAGATGCTTATCCCATTCACAAAACACAACAAGTTGATCATTCTCGAAACTTTGTTATTCTTCATCCCTACACACAATTCAACACACAAATTGCTTCAATTTTTTTTACTTCCCTCCCTAAGATCAACCCATTTTCTCTCCTCGTGACCAAAGCAGGGCGGAGCGACTATTATCGTGGTTTAGGCTTGCCATGTACGATTTTGATTTCTGAATCTAAAGAAAGTACTTCTACAATATATTGTTTTGCATTGAATCAATTTTTAGGTACTAACAATTGGCGACCACAATGGGAGATCAATCTCTCGATCACGAATCGAATTCTTCAACCATCTGAAAATCAATTCTTCAATCATCAAAAAATGGTGGATCTTAGGTCGGGTTCAGCAACAAATCCTAATTCAGGTTCAACAACCACTCCTAACCCCGATAATACAAGTGGAAGAGCTCCAGAGATTATTCCTCAAAACACCACCGCTGAAAACACCAACACTCCTTTTCGTACCACTGAAGGTGTCAAAGACAAGGAGCGGGCATCATCAACCATAGCTGATTTAATGAAGCGCCAAGAAACCTTGGACGAAACTCAAGTAGTCATGGATACAACCCAGAAGGAATTTCTTACCTTTCTTAAGACTTTAACAGAGCAGTTATCATCGGAACAACCTCCATCATAACAGCGTTCTGTACGATAACATCACTCAGAGTGCCTTCTTCAATAATCGCATCAAGGGGAGCTTTCTCATTATTTTGAGTTGTAAAAGACACGATACCAGCTTCATGGCTCATGGTAATCTTCAATCCTTCATCTACAAGTTCATCTCTCTGCTTTGGTTCATTTCCCCCCCTAAAAAAACGGAGGCATTATAGAGATAATGAGTTAAAATATCTCAAGCATGAGAAATTTGGAGAACAAACTATGAAGTTCAGAAAATATGCCCATTATAAACCTAAACATTCATTAAAAAGTGTTTTGGGTCATGGCATATGGTTTAGAAAGGATATGGGTCGTTTTGCAAAAATGCTGTCAGAAATGTTTTTACACTACCCTCCGGAAGAACTGAAACTTACGCTAATTGGTAAGGAATTTTGGGGCGATTTATATACCAAATGATTCATATAAATTTATACTACAACATGCTAAAATTTAACACCAATCAGAAGATATAGCTAATAAGGGCAGACAAAACGGTCGACTACACGACAGCTGAAAACCTACAGAATTCTGCCTGGAAAATTATGGACTCTCGGTGTCAGGTCTTTTTCACCTAGAAAAAAGAATCCAAATTCATAAATTATTTTTTTAAAAGTTATCTATTCCTCTTATCTAAAGAATGAGAGGTCAATGACCTTATTTCAACTTCAGACGAGGATTCTTCGGCCATTATGACAAGAAGACCTAAATCTGAATTTTTCTGATAGCGAAAATCGCTAAAATTCTTCATAAAATCATGTATAGTTCTATGCATTTGGTGGTCTAAGGATTATAATCATGTCATTTTTATTCTAAAACAATGGAGAAAACTTACGTGGAGCTGAAACAAGTCATCGGAAGCAGAAAACATCTCGCAATGTGATTCACTACCAAGTTCTTCGTTCTCAGAGCCGGATTCTTCAATTACTTCAGTATGGGATGATTTCTAAGGTTCCTGATCATCTTTGTCTTCTTCCTAAGTGCCTCCAACAACAACGGTGTTTTCTAACGCCGAAGTCTTCACATTGCTAGAATGACAATTATTCACAAGAATCAGAATTCATCAAGTTCAACAAGACGTTCTACAACTCAGGAATCTCCAAAAAGGTTATACTTACTACTTAAGGAGCTGAAGCGCCAAGAACAACCGGGAAACCAAACTTAAAAGGTTGAATACCCAAGATACCTTGATGAGTTATGCTCCTAGACTATACAAAGGTGCTTGTCAGGACAAGACTGATGAACAACATTCACCACAATATCGAACACAAGGCATTTTGGGTGCCACGATTACAAGAAACAAACTAAACATTTAATTACTAAATAAAATATGGTGATTAAACTAAGGATGATTTGAGATACCTGTGTTAAGTTGATGATCGAGTCGCGCCTCGTCCAGAAATAATTTTCAAGTTCGGCCGAGATGCTAATTCTTTCTCATAAAGCTCACCGCGTATATCAGAAGGCTCACTAGACATGAAGTCCTTAAGTAGATTAAGTTATGCAATCCAGAATCAACACTCGACATGATGACGAGATCCCCATTCAAAGAAAGCAACCAGGGATACAGAGATCAAACTTCGTCATTTATAAAGGTCTAGAGAGACTTCCACTACCATTTTGTGGCTAGGAGTATCCTTTACTACTTCATCAGTAACAACCATGTAGATCCAGATTACGACATGGTTCTGGAATGTTCTTGAATCCACATAAACAAATCTCTGGAGAAATCGTCACCAAGGGACACTCCTGTAAGCGCCAACAAGCCAACAAACCCTAAAGATTGCTCACCTCCAGAACATCACCAAACAACGGATATGGACGCTAAACAATTGTATAGAGGAGAGGTGATGTCGTACGCCTATGGATTTCGCCTACAAGTAAGTCTTGTTCAGCAACTCTCTTTACAACCAGTTGTCCCACATATCATCAAGGCTTGGGGACTTAACCTGAGTATCAATCTCAACGTGCCTTGGCGATGTGGATGAGAAGTTGATCCTTTTTAAAAAGTTTATCGAATCGATAGGGGTTGTCTCTACTAAGAAAAAAAAAAGTTAAAACCAATAACCCAATTATCCTTGAAATGTGTCATCAACCTGAGATACCGAAACCCAACCATTTCCAAATCGGAGATACTATTGTCTCTCCCGGAGAAAAGCCATATCTGATCATTAAAATTATATTAGGTGGACGCTACAAAATCGTCAATAATGATAAGTCAACAGGGGTAGTCGTAAATGGAAAGTGGCTTAAGGCTATTAAGACTTAAACACTCCACCACCCCTGACAAGGCTATCAAGGCTTAAGCACCTCGCCCCCTCTAGCAATATTTCTCTGTTGTTACGCAACATTTGTAATTCCTCCAAAATATTTGCAATATCTTGCATTCATACTTAAGATTTCAATTCATTAAACAAAATATTATTTCCCTCTAGAAAATCCTTTGCAACCATTCAAATCTACCTACTCAAAATCCTAAACTAAAACCACATAAAAACCGGGTCTCAGAAACACATAAAAAACCATTAAAACCTACTACTTAGAAAGGATCTTTGAAGATTGATTCAACACTATCAACATATGCTCTTTCCACCTGGGCGAGGGCTTCAGTTGCAAGCCTCAACTCCCGGGATAGTATGTCGACATCGTCTCTAGCCATGACAACTGCTTCTAAGCTAGGAGACACATTTATTTCCTTCAAATTCTCCTGAATGGCTCCCGCATGACGACGAAGCCGTCAACACCTAGCTTGTCTGTCTCAGATTCCTCAAAGAGTCGGATCCTGTCAAACTTGAAGTCAAAGTCAAACCCAACGTTTAGATACTCAATTGGTGCAGTTTTTTATCGCATTATCATCTTACGCAACGACAGCACCAAATTCAACAAACTGCATCCGAAGGATCACAAGAACCACACTTGGGGACTGAAGATTTACACAAGATCTCCTCGTTGTCAAGAACCTCTCCAGCCTATAAGAGATGGTCAATCAGAGAGTCACAACCTTGACAAGGCCCTTTACTCTCCAAAGACATGTCGTAAAGGTATCTTCATCTCTCCCAACTACGTCATCAGATCTGATAGGCACCTGCAACCCCTGATGAGTCTGAGACGCATCCGAGGCCTACTCCAGAAAATATAACTTCATAAATCAAAGAGAAGTATGACAGGGGACTGCTCACCGTAACATATCTCATAACAATCAAGGATTCAAATGATGTATCAAGAGACACATCTGGGAACATAATCTTCGAAGACACCCATAGCACCATGTCAGCAACAGAAAACCATTCATCTCATCCTATTCACCCTCGATGTCTCCAGAGGAATTCACCTATATTAATATTTCAAGCATTCCATCATCACTATCAGAAGGATAAAATAAGGTTACAAGCCAAAAGCCTTGGTGCGCAAAGACAACAACAAAGGGAGACATCAAACTTTTCGGATTCCCTTGCCTGATCAGACCCTACAGGCATGGATTCATGATGATACTATTAAATCATCCATCATCGAGCAGCAGACCAAAGTAGCTATACCTGGGAACTGAAGGCTTCATCAGTTTCAGAGATTTAACGCAGTCACCTCCTTCGACCAGAGTATTTTATCAACAACGGCAGTAGCAACATGACCCTTCACTCGCATCATCCTGATTAAAGAATATGTACGTCAAAACCTCCAAATCTCATAAGCTTCCTCTCCTAACCTGATCACGTCCATAGCATGGGTACTTCGCCTGTGTTGCAGTTGTTGTTGATTTCAACCACACTAGTCAACTATGGAAGAAACAATGAATTCAGAATTCTCAAGGTGACGCCATCAATTCCCCTAATGCTTCAAACAAACCCTAATAGATAGTATCTGTGGTTATGATACTCATCTCGACTATCACGGTAACAAGGCAGCTACGACAATCTCCAGTGCATAATGAACACTCAAAAGGCCTGACCATTTCAGACTCAAGTTTCTCCTTTCAACATCTGGCATATAGGCTTACAAGCTGCTGGCAGGAATTCATCTTCTCCGGAAATATGGCTATGATAAGTCAACATCACACACGAGTCAGAAGTGTTCTAGTATGTGTAAGAAACGCCAAACATGAGGCCCTCACCGTTTTTTATGATGTCTTCATCCATGAAGCCTATCACAATGGATCACTTTCCATGAAGTACTAACTTCTATTGAGGTCCCCACTTACGCCGCATCCTTTTGGAGATTTCACGATGCCAACATACTCACTATGTCAACACCTTCAATGCTAGCCTCATCCACAGAACAAAGGATATTCTACCAAATTAGGGATATTCCATGGCAGTAGGATTTTACACGGATCTGGGACATCATTCACAGAGATGGCGTCTTTAGGAAGCTCATATCCTCATGCTGCCAGCACCTACCACCACAAGCTCCTCTATTCTTTGTCGCTCCTACGGTTACACCTACATCTTGTAAACTCAGAAATTGGCAACAACCGGTGGAGAACGGGACAACGCATTCTTCATAAAAATGTCCATCCATGTCTCTTTCTATCCTTTGATGCTGGGCGAGAGGAGAAAGAAAGAGAGGTGGTCGGTGATGGTCAAACAAGGATTTATTCTTTGAATCCATGGTCTCGTGCTACACAGGGATCAATTTGGGTATCTCTATCATACAAATCATCCAAGCTTCACTTTTTTATGCTCTCCATACGATGCTCTATCATCCTACATGTACTACTACATCAACTATTGCTCATTCAACGATTATTTGATATCATCGGAGCGTCATCAAATCAAAATTCTTGGTAAAATACGACAACTAAGCTCGTTGATTAATTTTGATTTATTTTTCCTAGCTGCAGAAACATGAAATAAATACATCAGTTTCTAACAAGCATCAGGATTATGAATACGTACTCCTATCTTACATTGCGCAAGGGAATTGAGAAGGGATATCCAGCTCCTGGATAAATTAGCCTTGTAGCTCTTTTGCATATATACGGGTCTAAATACAAAATTGCAAACATTCAGAATAGAGGCTATGCCATATCTGATTAAAAATCACTAAATTAGATGCATACCATCTAAATACAAAATTACAAACATTCAGAATATAGGCTATACCATATCTGAATAAAGATCACTAATTAGATGCATACCATCTAAGTGCATAGTCGCATCAAGCATTATCTCAAGTGTCAAACTTCCACAGCTAAATCTCTTGAAAATATTCTGTATGCACTGCATAAAAGTTAAGCATAAATGCTAATATTAAATCTCACATGATTGAGAAAACCTAAACAGGCCATAAATAGGGCCACGACATTAATGAATACCAGCGTTAGCGGTGCATAAGCAATGGCCATAGCATTAACAAGCGCTAGCCTTAGCAATCCCTAGCAATGCTCCAAATACCTGAGAGTACAATCGCATAAAAAAACTTGCTCATCCAATTGCTACTTTTCTAGTAATATCTAACAATCAAATGATAAAAGTAATATTTTATCTCGTCTAACAGACCACCATCTAGTGCTTACCACGCAACATTACTCGTTCCGCGCTAAGCAATGACTTAATTTTGATGGTGGATTTTTGACAAAAGAGAAAATTGTAATATTACCTCTGCTCAGCTGCAGAAGCATAAAATAAATATGTACAAATTTTTGACCCGGTATCAGAATTATGGATATGTTGTTCTATCGTACATTTCGCAAGATAATTTAAAATGCATATTCATCTCATAGCTACAATAGCTCTGTAGCTCTTTATATATTCATGCACTTTTAAAATTTCATGGCTTTACCTCGTTAAACCCTCATTATTTCGTGTGCATCCATATAACTCTTTGTAGTAATAGAATAAGATGATTATACAAAATTGCGAAAGTTCAGAATAGAGACTATGCCATATCTGAATAAAAACGCTAATTAGATACATACCATCTAATTGCAGAGTCGCATCAAGCATTATATCAAGCTGCGAACTTCCACAGTTGAATTTCTTGAAAATATTTTGTATCCACTGTATAAAAGTTGACCATAAATGCTAACATTAAATCTCATACAATTGAGGAACCCTAAACAGACCATAAATATGGCCACGATATTAATGGATCCCAAAGCTAGTGGTGCACATGCAATAACCATGGAACTAGCAAGTGCCAGCCTTAGCGAACCCTAGCCACACTCCCAACACCAATGAGTAGCACACACATGTGCCAAAAGGCTAGAAAAAAAGTAAAAAAAAGCAAAAAAAGCAAAAAAAGCAAAGAGCCAAAAAGCAAAAAAAAATGCTAACAAAGCACCCTCCAAACAGGCCCTAGCAGTGTTAGCGCTAGCACCAGCGTCAAGTTTGGCGCTGCTAGCAGCAGCGCTAGCGCTAGCTGATGTGATTTTAATATAGTGGTAAAAGGGTTTGATTCTCGGACTTGTGAATATTTAATTTCTAGACCTAATTTTTAATTACTAAAAATAAATAAGATTAAACAGATTTGATTTTAAAAATAGATAGAAGAAAACTAGTGTTTAAGATTCCACCATTCACCAATACTTCTGTGATATGCCTAACAATTTTATGCTCAATTTAATCTAAATATACCAAAAATAGGTTTTTAAAAGAATAATTGTAAATCCTAAGCATGAGACATCAAAAGCAGTCAACCCAGCATGACTCATCAAAAGAGAACACAACTATTTAAGAAAAACTATTTTTTCAATTTTAATCAAGCAATTAATAATAAAAGAATTGTAAAGAAAATACAGATAAAATAGACATACCACTTAATTATTGGAAGAAAGGCTTCCTCCGTCACCCCAGTGATGGTGATTAGCTCATTGTATTGGAAACACACTCAAAATATAGTTTCATTGCTCAAAAAGTGCTTACAATGGTTAAAAAGAAGTAACACAGACGTTATGAGACGCTTATAAGCGTTACAATGAAGGGTTCAGAGTGTTAAGGAGAAGAACAAGGTAACAAGAAAGAAAGACGGATCATGTGTGTAGCGGAAGAACAATTGTTGAAGCAGCTGAAGCAGCGACTAAAACAGCGACAGAGTAACGACAGTTCGCTGGTGCTGTTTGTTCTTCAGCTGTTCTTCTTCTTCGGCATCAGCAGAATTCTTTTCTTCTCTTCCTGTTTTTTTTACGGTGGCTCTCTCCGCTGTTTTCTTCGATTCTCTTCATATTTATAGGGTAAGTAAACCCTAATAAGCTTTCTAAACCGATTAGGACTCCAAAAACCTATCCAAATCCACTTTTTATTACGTGTTTAATCATGAACAACGTGTTTTTCCTTTTCCGGCAGTAACTAGGATTTTCCACCATTTTCCCGGCATGAATCACTCAGACTTGACGTGTTTGATCTTCTTTTGGGTGTTTAATCATTTTGGGGTAGGAGGAACACGTTTTTATCCCAAAAATCTCGGTTGCCAACTACACAACAAACTTTCTTCACGTGAAGAAAGTTTTCCCGCCAATATCGAAAATTCAAATTTAAAGGGAGGTGCCCCCAATCCAAAGTGTGGGTGCCTTTGATCAATTCTTCCAGGTGCCTTTATCACTTTTCGAGCCAATTTTTCCCAAATTATTTATTTCTCAAAAATACCTACAAAGACATAAAAAGACACAATAAGTACAAAATCGAACACTATCAAAACAGATAATTGAGCGCAATTTAGACACAAAAATGTGTCTATCACTAGCAAAAGCATCAGCCTGATGCCTTGTTAAGCCTTCACCCATTTTCCCTATTTTCTCTCTTTCCTCTCACGCTTCATGCTTGCACCATCACCTAGGCTACAACCATGACATCGTTAGGTACTAGCTATACCACGATCAAGCATGTAACACTCATATACATTATTGTAGCTAGCACCAACATTCTGTTACAACAAAACTCAGAGTCCATTACTCCACTAACTCTCACGAGAGATAAAATCATACTTCATGGGGGGATTATTCATGGGGTTTGTCCTGGTGGTTACAACAACATGTGGCGTTGAAAACACCCTATGATCTGAAAGTTACAAAAGTAGTGTGATGGTTATTGAAGTTGAGGAGATAATGGGATAATGGTTTTCCAGAAACTTCCAAGCATAATGGGCGGTTAAACCATTACTCCCACAATTTTCATTTCTCCATCTCTTTACTACCTTCACTACTTACAAGAAAATCGTGTGTTCCCAAACTATTAGAAATAGGTTGCTTAGTCATTCAGAAAGCACAACAAGATGATCATTCTCATAGCTCTGTTATTCTCTATCTCTACGCACAATTCAACACACAAATTCTTTCAACTTTCTTTGCTTCCCTCCCCTAAGATCAACCCATTTTCTCTTCTCGTGACCGAAGCAGGAAGGAACAACTACTATCATGGTTTAGGCTTGCCCTGTATGATTTTGATTTCTGAATCTAAAGAAAGTACTTCTACAGTACATTATTTTTCCTAGAATCAATTTTTAGTCACTGTACTAGCACGATGACTTTTTTTAAGAAGCAAATGAATTTACAGTCTATCATTTGGGTACAAGGATATATGAATGTGCGGCCTACAACTTCGTTCCCTATGTATCAGTTATTATTTATGACACCTTTTGGCGACCATTTTAATTGATAAATGGTGGCTCATGTTAGGTTAATCTTTTCTCAATCTTCACTTCAAAACTGTGTACCTTATAAACAAGCTATTAAAATTGAAACTGTAGTTCTCATGAGTTATTTATTTCTTATTTGGTATCTAGATAAACAACCAATTTTCATGTTCCTTGTTATACTTATTTTTGTAATACTGCTGTTATGCAAAATTTGGTAATGAAGTCAGATAGATTTTGTTCTCTATGTTGTTTTCTCCTGACTTATTTTACTGTGTTTGCACTCTAGTTAGTCGTTATAAGATTTAATATATACTCATCTTTTTAATTGGTATATAATATGCAAAATACCTACAATTATTGCAAATGAGTATTATCTATACCTCTGAATTCGTGGTATTATTCAATTGTTAGGGGTTGGTGGTAGTGAATTGTGATACTGTTGGACTTGTTTTTCAATGACCATATAATGGATAATTTTGTGCATTTACCTTGATTTTCTTCACATGCCATATTGAATATACCAACATAAAAAGATACAGACCACATCAAACCAAGAACAAAACTAACTTCTACTAAGGAAAACAAGTCAAATCCCTTATGTCAGAATTTGCACCTATTTGTATCTATTAATCCACTAAAGTAGTTTATTTATTTTCCTGGTAGCAGATTTGGTGACCTTGAATCCTTATGGGTCCTTCTTCTCAACTTGCTAATTAACACCAACAACAACAATGTGAGATTTCAAGAGATACTAAATATTATAAATGAAGCAACATAATCTGCATCAAATAAAAGATGTTACAGAAACAATCACTAAGAATTACATAGTACATAAATGGATGCAAACAATATAAGAGATTACAATTACAATAAAACATATATATATATATATATATATAAAATTAGAAAGAAAGAAATGCACAATGTAAATATAAAATCATTGAAACACAATCAGTCTAGTGGGTAAGGGCATCTTAGTGTTCGATATAGGATCTACGCGAGCTTACAATCCAAAAGATAAATGTTAATTTCATTTATTGGAAATCTTTCTGCCTGAAGTATTAGGAGCAGGGGGAGGGAAGTGGGCGTATTTTCGTAGTAGTATTAGTAACAACCAAGTAGGCTAGGGATTCTGATATAACAGCACAGTGGTCACATAGAGAGGTTAGTGAAATAATACTGACATGATGCATTCTCGATGTATGGTGGTGGTAGTAAAGATAGGGACATAGAACTCGCAGATTCTACAATAACTCGAAACTCATTCCATTTGTCATCGATGTGTACTTTTTAAATAATCTTTACCAACTCAATGTTTCTGACATAGTCAGATACAACAATTGTAGTGATATGAAGTAGTGACCCAATGAAACCTTACCGTGTGTACATATATTATGTATGATTAACATATCATATTGTCACATGAACTCTAAATGTTGTCGGTCTATAAAATTTAAGAGCTGCCACAAAGATATACAATATTCTTCAGTCACGATAATTTGTTTTTCAAGAGATATTTAAAGCATTATTGGACGACTGAAAGGATTCCCTCTATATGGTGAGGAGGCTGTTTTTTGTCAAAAGCATTTTGATAGTTCTTTTTTTTATATCAATTTTTTTTTATTTGATCAAAATTTGATCGATTTGGAGCTAATCAAAGAAATTTGGTGTTCAATTTCTGTTAAACACAAACTAATACAATACCACAAGGTTTTAATTTCTCAATATATCGTTTAAATTGATCGAATCAGATTATTTAATCGTTAATTAATTTTGAATTGAAAAAAATTAACTTTTCAATTTTTGCTAAATCAATCAAATTAGGATAATAAAAGCAATTATAATTCAGTTGATATTAATACCCACAATTAGAATTGAAGGAAACACTGATTTATACAATAAAACACATTCAATTTGAAGGAATTCAGAATTACACACACAGAGATTTGGGTGAGGAAGAAGATAAATTCAGGTGGAACGACGGGTATACGGGTAAGTTATCCAGATTCGACTTTGATAAACTTTGCGACTTTAATAAACCTTCGTAAGATACAAAAAATACGGATATAATTTGTAGTTTTCATAGATTCGATGCTGATATACATTTACGACAAAAATTATCCGTGGTAAGATGCAAATGTCAAGTATAATCCGTTTTTTTCTCGGAGCATGCCATTGGCACACGGGAGGTGAAACAGGTACCCACATTTAATATAAAATCAATTTAGCGACTAAACCTGACCGTCGCATGGTCCAAGTCAATAACACTCAAGATCCGTCATTTTTAGAAGCATGTCATTCCTGCGTGTTTTCTTTAGCCCAATTAGAGTTTTGTTTGTGTGTTCCCCCCCCCCTGCTGTAGCAGTCATCTAGTAGTTTACTGAAAGAAAACGAACTAACTTGAGTAAACTCATGAAGTATGTCTTTGTGCCTAGTTAGCTTCGGAGTTACAGAATTAGTAGGCATTGTAGATGCAGCATAATGAGTTACAACATCATTAGTGTCTAATGGTTTTTCAAGCAATGATTCGATCTCCATTTTCATGATCTCCCGGATAAAATTATTGGTGACCAGAAAATACTCTGTATTAAGATCCCCAATTTCCCAAATCCCCACAAAATTAAATTAAACAACTTTAACAATCAGAGAATTCTCGAACATGATACATATCTAAAATTACTTGTATCCGAAAATTGGATCGAAGAATTTTAAGACAAATCAGGTAGCAAACCCTAAAAAATAAAAACCAAACAAAATTTACACAAATTTTATGTGTTTAACTTGGATTGAGTCTTCAAAATCTATTTTGTTTTTGAAGATGACAGTTATCGATCTTTCAAAATGGATTTTTCAAATCCTAGTTACCTCTTTTTCGTTTTCTTTCTAATTTTCTCTGTTAGGTTGAAGTGATGATCTTCTCATACTATGAAAAAACTGATTTTAGTTTGATTTTTGTATGCTTTTTGAACTTGTTTTTGGATTGAAATTGGGTTTTCCTCTATAGTACAAAGAGAGCGAGAGAAAGAAGGAGAAACTGAAAAAACGGAAACAAAAAATGAAAAATGATGGTAGGTTATGTTATTTATAGAAGGGTACATTGGTAATATACAATTCTGTGATTTGTACCTTCTAGAAGGTGGGGGGTATATATATATAGTTGTTAGGGGTTGTGAAAGGCCTAATTATAGGGATATTTAATTAATGTACCCATGTTTAAGTTAGGTCATTTCTTTTTTACATTAATACCACAACTACCCTGCCCATATAAAATATTTCTCCTTTCTTCTTCTTCTCTCTTTTCTTCTTTCTTCCATGGCCTACTCCTTCCCACCACCAGCAACGGTAGCTCCGCTACCACCAAACCAGTGAGAAGAGACAAATCCAACAGCAACAGTACCTCTGTCTCCTCCATCAACACATCAATCTCTTTTTCTTTTACTTTTGTGCTTAGATTTGTCACCAATAGTACCTCCGCCACTACTAAACCAACGACCATTTCCATATCCGCCATTAACAACACCTCTGTATCCTCCACCAACACTACCCGCACCTCTTTCTCTTTTTTATGTCCTGATTTTACATCAACAACACATCCTCCTCCCCCATTTCCTCCTCCTCCTTATCCTTTTCTCCCCCACCACTACATCTCTAGATCCTCCACCAACATCGATTACCTCTTCCTCCTCCTTCTATCCTCTATAAACACCACCAACATCTCCAGATCATCATCGTCTAAAATCATCAATATCAGAAAAATAATAAAACCAAATTTGGTTTCTTCAAATTTTTACAAAAACTAAACAACGTTGAAACCCATGTTTTTGTTGGTAAAAACAATAAATTTTTTGAAACCAAATTTGGTTTCATCAAAACTTGTTGAAACCAAATTTGGTTCCATCTGATTTTTTCCTATTTTTTATCTTGAAACCGAAGTTTTAGTGGTGAAACAATAAGTTTATGTTGAAACCAAATTCTGTTTCAACCAATTTTTTCCCACTTTATTTAGTTTGGTGCATTTGGTTTCTTTGTTGAAGTTGTGTTGGTGAAATGATATATTTATATTGAAACCAAATTTGGTACATCATTTTTCTATCTAATATTTATCGATGAAACCAATATATGTTTTAGTGATATGGTAAGTTTTTGATGATGGTGTTGCTGGTTTGTGGTGGTGGTGTTGATGGTAGCGTTGATGGTGGTGGGATAATGCTGGTGTTGGTGTTTGTTGGTTGATGGTGGTGGGATAATGTTGGTGTTGGTGTTTGGTGGTGGAAGGTGGTGTTGGTTGGTGGTGGTAATGGTTTTGTGGTGCTGTTTGGTGGTGATGCTTGTTGGTGGTGGAGATGGTGTTGGTGGTGGTGGTGGTTGGCGGTAGCGGTGCGGATCTGTCTTTTCTCACTGGTTGATGGTGGTGGTGACGATGGTGCTGGTAGTTGGTGGTGGTGTTCTGGTGGTGGGATGGTGTTGGTATTGGTGGTGACG
>JAJJMC010033717.1:1674689-1707847 GCA_023531435.1 Papaver californicum | reverse complement strand
GGTGGTGGTGTTCTGGTGGTGGGATGGTGTTGGTATTGGTGGTGACGGTGGTACTAGTGGTGATGCTTGTGATGGTGGCATTGGTTGTTGGTTGTGGTGGTGGTTGTGGCTGGTGTGGTGGTGGTTGCTAGGGGTGTAAATTGGGCCAGGCAAGGCAATGGCCTGGCTTGTTTTCTATCTCAGGCCAGGTCATACAGGCTTGAAATTAACCTACCCAGAAGGCCTGTCAGGCCAGGCAAGCCGGGCAACAACATTAATTTTAAAGCCTAAAGCTTGCCCAAAACCCAAATGTTAAACAGGCCATGCCAAGCAGGCCGGACATGCCACCTTTTTTCGGTCTGACATTTGATTACTGAGATTCATATTTATGTTTGGAAAACAATATAATTAAACTAGTTCACTTTCAAACGTCAAAAAATATAATGAAACTAATACTCAATAATCTTAGAGGATGCAAAAAAAAGGAAAAAAATAAAAATAAAATTCTTATCAAAAAGTATAACTAAAACTCTACGAATTTTTTTTTCTTAATTAGAAAAGACTATCCATGAGCTCCCTGGCTTCTCTACGTCGAAGAACTTCTTTATTTGTGTACTCCAACAACTTGGTACCCGATGCTCCTTTACCTACGTAGATTAAAAAGAGAGAAATATTAGGGAGTTATTCAGTGAAATCATATTACAAGAAAAAAAAATGCTTTGGTTGCCTACTCACTGGTCACTACTGTTATCTTTTTATCAAATTATCAACTAAACTAATGTTATATACTCGATAATTATGAGTTAGAAAAAACGCCAAAACTAATAATAAGATGGAAATCATATATGTTTTGACTGTCAACAGTAATATACTTAGTTATATACCTTAAAGATAAACTGAAACAAGTGGACACTTGATCATCTCCATCTTCGATGGAAATATCAGTGTTCAATGGATCCGTCATTTGAAGGTAGTCTTTAAACTCCACTTTCCACCAATCTTTCAAACACACACAACACTCCAATATTTATGGCGTTAAACAGCTGCGATAATCACCTACACGCGCTTTCCAAGAGAAATATTGATTCAGATGTAACCATAGACACCTGGACTGCTAGGACATCATGCACAATGCAAGAAAGAACCAGATACCTTTTTTCGTTTTGTTTCCACCAAGCTAATACATCAAACCTTTTCATCTCCTCTAAACTTGGTGGTGGCTCAGCATAATACCTTGTAAGTTCTTGTGATGCTGTAGCAAGTGCACTTATATGCCTACTTTGAGATTCCAAAAAAAAATCTTCAACTGAGGAGCTAGCATCCCCTAAAGTACCCTGTAAAAGTGGCTTCATACTAGTGTGAGTTGTAGAAGTATTCAAAACAATATTAACTTGTTTGTCCACTTCCATGGAAAATACGTACTCAGCAAAAAGACTTTTCATCTTTTGAGATATTAAACGACTTTTCTCCTTACAAAATCAAATTTTATGTGCAGAAGTACCGAAACATTCCTCAATGTCAGAGGAAGTAGTTTCCATCCCTTTGAAGTTAAGTTGAGGATCTAAAATGCAAGTTATCCCAAACAAATGAGGAGTCTCACCCTAATATTTTACGAATTTTTCTTTTATGGTAGTAATAATGACCTTCAACAAATTGGAAAGGAAGTTCCCGCATGATAATTAGTTTAATGATATTATTTCTTGCCATAGTTTGACTAAACTGAAAAGAAGTGAAGGTACCTTCCGCATTCCTGGCTATTAAGATCTGTGAGGAATCAGTTCTTTGTTTTTTATGACAGCTTTTAGTATGTTATTGAGATGCGATGTGCCAGCTCCAGGATCCCCAGAAAAGTTATCTTTGCATAATTTACAACGTGCCCTCTTTAAGACTTTGGTAGGGTCATCTGGATCTGTCTTAGTAAATCGTTCGTAATCATCCCACACCTTCGATCTCAGCTTAGATTCTTTTTGGTTCTCTTGTTCAGTGGTTATAGTTGATGGATTTGAGGAGCCAACAACATCACTGTTCAAGTTAGTTCCATTATCTCCTTGAGTATTTATTTGAACTTCATTAGTATCCATGCTATATGTTCCGGCTAACAACAAAACATAGATAATTAAGTAAATGTAAAATACACCTAATACACCTTTAAAAGTTGTACTGCAAAAAAAAAACTAGTAAAATAAGATCAAAGGAACCGAACTTATGTACTGAAACTTCAATTGGTATTAAGCATTAATCAAGGATATGCAAAAGTTAAATGTTATAAGGCCAAGAATTAAGTGACACCTTTTTCCAGTATCAAACTATGATTAATCGAGAAACTTGGATCAAGCTTGGTACTGACCAAATGAAACTTCAATTAGTTATAAGCATTAAGCAAAGGTTATAAACTAGAGGCTCAATGATTAAATAACACCTTTTTCCAGTATCAAACTAAGACTTTATCGAGCAAGTTGGATCAAGCTTGGTACTGTCCAAATATTTATTATTGTGCTACAGAAAAAGCTTGTATGTTTGAGATCTAACTGATTAAAGGAAGTAGACAAGATTCGATTTGGATAAAAAAAAATCATAAGATTCATACCTAAGGGCTATCAACAGATTCAGCACAAAGAAGTGAAAATTTCTAATATAAACCAAACCACAGAAAAACCCATTTTATCTGAACTTCATTAGCCAAAAAATAAATAAATGAAGACAAAGAATATACAAAATCAAGGACATGAAATTGAGAACATCATTACCAATAGACATGAAATTTCAGACATGCAATTTAAGACAATGAAATGTTTCTTTCGAATTGAACATCATTATCAATAGAAAATCAAATTGAGAACATAACTTAAATAAGATGGAACGTTAAAAGAAAAAACTTACAGGCTTCACTACCGAATTACTTCTTGTTGTATCTTTGTTGATGTAATTGTATTTTGTTACTGAAACTCTAGGGTTAGAGATGAAGAAAACCTCAAATCTCATCGCACAGAAATAATGCTAACTTTCCCAAAATTTTGAGAAATATAATTTTTTCTTCCAAAGATTTGAGTCTTTCTTTTCCAAAAATTTGATGTCTCCCAAATATTGTGGTTGTGTTTTAGGGATTAGACTTTTAAACAGAGTACTAGACGACTCTCGATTGTAAAGTAAAGTTGACATAAAAAAATTATTGGGTCGGGCACTAAAAATGAGTATCAGACCGGGCTACACGAGCGAGTACCAGGTCGGGCAGTAAAAAAAAAGGTGAAAGTTTGAGCCCTTCCAATTCAACTAAACAGGTCAGGACAGGCGGCCCGTGACGGTCTGTAAAAGGCTTTGGGCTTAAACAAGTACAGGCAGGCCGAGTATTTTCGGGTAAAATTTAGTGGGAATTGAATAAATACCCCTATCCATGAGCCTTCACAAATACCCTTATAGAACTTCACAAATACCCTGATGGTATAATTGAATTTTTTAATAAAACCATAATTTTCATAATCCCTTTTTTAACCTTTTTTCCACTTTCTTCTTCATTTTTAAACATCCAGAGAAAACATTCAAAGAAAACTAATCGAAATCCGCTACCACCAACATCTCCGTCGCCACCACAACCAACACTACCAACATCAGCGCCACAACCACCACCAACAACTCCATCGCCACCATCACCATCTCCATCTTCATAGTCAACAACAAAATCCATCCCAATGTTATCTAAACTCCAACACCGCAACCACAAAATCTTAGATATTTTATCAGAATTAACAACAAACGTAATCTGAAAATATATACTAGGTTTAACTTGATCCAATTCGAGAAAGCTTGAAAGCCCTAGATCGATGTCAACTGCGTTTTTCTTGAAGGTTACTGTAAATCGAAGAGAAGAATTTATGATATTCAACATCAATATAATTTGAAGAATTCATCTTCAAAAATGATTGAACAGGTAAGTCTATCATTATCATTTCAATTGATTGATATTTAGATTTGAAATTTCTGAAAACTAATTTGGGTTTTTAAAAACTTTATGATTGAATTCATTTGGACAATAATGATGGTGGGTGGTATTTTGGTCGTGGACTGGTGGTGGGTGGTGGTATTGTTGCAGCGGTGGTGGTGGATGTTGCAGCAATAGTGTTGGTGAATGTTATTCTTTGTTGTTGTGGTGGTGTTGTGGATGTTTGTTGTACTGCAGGTGATGATAGTGGCTTTTATTGTAGTATTAAGGGTGGTGGTGGTGGTGGAGATGATATGGTGTCATTTGGTGTTTGTGTTTGGAATTGGTGTTATTGTTGTTATGGAGATGGTGATGGTATAAAGTTTGCGTTTATGGTTATGTTTACAAGGTTTTGAAAATTTGTGAGATAGTGGTGTGATGTTAGTGGTAGTGGTGGCGTTGGACGGGTAGTAGTATAGGATTTGGTGGTTTGTTTGTTTTTTCGTGTATTGGTGTTGGACTGATGGTAGTGGTAGTGCTGTTGGAGTAGGTGGTTTTGTTGTTGGAGTAGGTGGTTTTAAAGTTAGATAATTTGATGGTTTTAAAGACCCTTCGATACGAATCTGTGGTGCAATGGTAGCACGACTGACTCCATGTCAGATGATGCGTGTTCGATTCACGTCAGGTTCACTCATTTGAGTATGTTAATTTTTGTATTAACTTGGGTTGTTGACACCAGATTTTGGTGTCAACTTTAAATTGTTGACACCAAATTATGATGTCAACAACAAATTTTTTTCTGAATTTTCAATTTTTGTGTCAACTTTGGTTTGTTGACACCAGATTTTTGTATCAACTCGAGTTGTTGACACCATATTATGTTGCCAACAACGTAATTTTTTAATGAATTTTCAATTTTGGTGTAAATTTTGGCTTGTTGACACCATATTTTGGTCTCAACTTGGGTTTGTTGACACTAGATTATGATGTTAACATCAACTTTTTTCTGAATTTTCAGTTTCGGTGTCAACTTTGGCTTGTTGACACCAGATTTTAGTGTCAACTTGGATTTGTTGACACCATATTATGATGTTAACAACAATTTTTTTTCTGAATTTTCAATTTTGGTGTCAACTTTGGCTTGTTGACACCAAAATCAAGTGTCGATGACATAATTATTTCTGAATTTTTAATTTTGGTTGTTGACACCAGATTTTGATGTCAACTTTAAGTTGTTGACACCAGATTATGATGTCAACAACATATCTTTTCTGAATTTCAATTTTGTGTCAACTTTGGCTTGTTGACACCAAATTTTGGTGTCAACTTGGGTTTGTAGACACCAGATTATGATGTCAACAACATAATTTTTTTCTTGAATTTTCAGTTTTGGTGTCAACTTGGATTTGTTGACACCAGATTATGATGTTAACAACAACTCTTTTCTGAATTTTTAGTTTTGATGTCAACTTGGGTTTGTTGACACCAAAATCTAGTGTCAACAACATAATTATTTTGAAATTTTCAATTTTACCACCATTCTATCACCACCACCACCACCACCACCAGCATTCAGTCGCCACCACCACCACCATTCGACCACCACTACCATCACTAGCACCACCACCACTAGCCAAGTTAGAGTGGTTGTGGAATAGTGGTGGTGGTGGTGAAGTGATAGAGAAGTGAATTTGTTATTTTTTAAAATAAAAAAAAATGTTATATGTGATAGATAAGGAAAAAATTAAATAAGTGAGGGTATTAAGGTAAACTAATTTTGAGTGGATAGGGTTTTTAGAAGGTGAGGGGTATATTTATTTTTTTGTATGAGTATTTGTAAAGGGATTTATTTGTAGATGTATTTAGTTAATGTACCCTAAAATTTACACCCCTGGTGGTTGGTGTTGGTGGTGAGAAGAGATTTGAAATTCGGAATGATGATAAGGTTGTTTTCTGTTTTTGTTAGGATGATTTAAATTAAAAGACCAATTTAGACAAAATCAAATGAGATTTTTATGTTAGTTTTGTTTTAATGGATATTTTATAGACGGACAGTGACACCTTTAGAGTTATAACATACAACCTATTAAAATATAGATTTATAACATTTACAACTTGTAAATAGAAAATATAATTTTTTAAGGCCTAAATCTAATTTTTTCTTATATCATCTATAAGAATTGGCCAGCGAAGCCTAAAGAACTTCATATTAAAAACATCGGGACCTAAAGTCTTTATTTTGCCGCAATGTTTAATAACTTCAGAAATCTCATCCTCGTAAAACTGTCTCTCCAACCAATCCTTATGCATGTATCGTCCACCTGAGTAAAATTCCAGGAGTCGAAAGAAGGAGACTCACTAGGTAAAACACCAATTAACGAAAAATAGTATTATTTCGACTTGCTTTTTATAATATCCTGGTTGAAAACATCACTGCCATCGACCTCCATTTTAGTGATACAATATCTTCTTCTATTTTGGCATTAGCAAATCAGTTAAAATAATGCTTTTGTCCCCATTAGTAAAGCCCTTCGCTTTAGCTTCTTGAAGAAGCATACGGAAAAATAAAAACAGATTGACATCACAAACCCCACCACAACAAAGGTAGAATGAAACCTTGGAAGAAGAGAAAAAAAGTAAGCAAGTTTTATTTCTGAATATATCAATCAGTCCAAGAGAAATGTGGTTGACTTTTGTTTCCTTGATTCAATTCTTATACGGAAACGTTATTATTCCCCAATAGACCTTCACCACGTGTATTCGATAATAAGAAAAAAGAACGGATTTACTGGCGTTTGATCAGTTTTTTCTTTTGTCCTAACGTAGTTAAAGTCTCTCCCGTACGATAATTATGGCATGACCTAAAAAGAAAGATATTAAGGGAGATAAGTGTAATGAAAAAGAGAGAGTTTTCACTTTTCATTGATTTTCCTAGCGAAAACAGAGAGTGAGAAAGAGTAAATCAAGTCTCTGAGACAATCCAGCCTAGCTTAGACAGTGTGGTAGTGAAGGAGAAGAAGTATCGAAGACCCTATTCCTCTCCATTTCCGAAAAACACCGACACGGTATTCAATTCATTTCTCACTCTCCTCTCTCTTTCTATACCTACTCTACTCGCTACTCTCTTTAATATTCTCTAACTACTCTTCATCTCTTGGTTTTGGTATGTTTGTTTTCACGGTGGTTTTTGGAACTCAAAAAGTGCTACACAGTTTTTTCATCAAACGTATAGTTTAATAGGTATTCAAAAGTTTCTTATTTATTTATTTATTTATTTTATTTTTTTGGGATTTTCGGCCTTCTTTAAACATGGGTTTTAATGATAATTAAGTTTTACTCAGTATATGTAAAGATATTATGCAGTTATTTTTGGGATCTTATTTTCATTATGATTTTTTTTTTTGTGTGTGTACTAATAAATCTTTTTCTTGATCAAACAGGTTTTATTGTTGTTTGATTCTAGAAAGAGAAACGAAATATTTGTTTCTCCTCTTACTTTGTTGAGTTATTCATATCGGCATCAAAAAGAGAAGATGTATGGAGATTGTCAAGTAATGTCGTCAATGGGTGGAGGAGGAAATAATAATACTATTGTATCAACAACATCACGAGATCATCATCATCAGCATCATCACTCACTATTTTCATCTCCAACTCGAAACCCTAATAATAACAACTATAACTTCATGTTTAATAGTATGGTGCCTAATTACCATCCTTATGCATCAATTATTCCGGTAAGTTTCCTTAATAAAAACCAATATGTACTCATATTTTATATTATTTTCTCCATTTTTAAGGAACTTAACTTACTCGACTTTTTCTTTCTACATTTTTTTTATATATGTTTCATTTTCTCTCGTATACCTTGTAGAAAGAAGAAGTTGGATTACAGATGATAATAGGAAACAATAAAGAAGACGATATGGAGAGTGGATCTGCTGATGGTAGTGGACATATTCATGATCAAGGAGGAACCAATTCAGCTGATGATGAACTTTTATTACAAGAAACTGATCAGCAACAACAAAACCCTAAAAAGAAACGATACCATCGACATACAACTCGCCAGATTCAAGAAATGGAAGCGTACGCTTACATATAATCTCTCGTTCTTCATCTTCTTGTACTACTCACGTATTGTTGCTAAGTCTAGTTTGCATGCTCTACTTCTCTCTCTACACCCTTAGATATTACTTCTTTTAATTTCTCATGTTTGTTTTAACCGTATGTGTTATTTTATGTTTTATAGGTTGTTTAAGGAATGCCCACATCCAGATGACAAGCAAAGAATGAGATTAAGTCAAGATCTCGGTTTGAAACCACGGCAAGTTAAGTTTTGGTTTCAAAACAGACGTACCCAGATGAAGGTATACTTGCATTTCAGCATTCTTCGTACGTACCTTTGTTCAACCTCAAAACTCTAAAGTTTAACAATCTTCGAGACACCCTAAGAACTCTACTTATGATGATCAGAGTGTGTATAATAAAAACATCATTTCCAATGAACAACAGTCTGTCATTTCACTTTATGAATGGGCACTGCGATAGAAAACCTATGCTACAAATTTAAAGCTCTCATTTAATGGCTTCACCAGTAAACAGTGCTCTAATATTGTATAGTACGCAGTGTGCTTGATGATAAAATGCACTGTGTGTTTAATAAGACTACGATTTTCTTTATGATATTATTTTCTTTTAAAAATACACATGGTTTAAATGTTTAATTCTGTTATTTAAACTGGTGTGTATTTATGTTAGGCACAACAAGATCGGTCTGATAACATAATACTTAGAGCAGAAAATGATAACCTAAAGAATGAGAACTATCGCCTACAAGCTGCTCCAAGGAATGTAAGCTGCCCTAATTGTGGAGGTCCTGCCATCCTTGGAGAGATGTCTTTGGATGAACAACATCTCAGACTTGAAAATGCACGGCTCAAAGAAGAGGTGTGTATACGCATCTTTACATTGTCTATTCCTAGAAGGTGAACTAGTTAGAATTGTAAGATATATACTAGCTATATGATAACCTACATTTGTTCTTGATAGTAATATGAAAATAACCCTTTTTCCTGTAACAAAGTAGCGCCTAACTTTTCCTAGTTACATTGAAAATGGTATAATTTTGCAGCTGGAGCGTCTTGCTTGCATTGCACCACGATTCAATGTTAGACAGATGGAAGCATTAGGTCACATACCTCATCATCTTGCACCATCATTGGAACTTGACATGGGCATCTACTCTAGAAACTTCCAGGAACCACAGTTGGGGAACTGCAGGGGCATAATGTCGATGCCAAATAATATGCCAGAGAACCAACATGAATTGCAAGTCGCTGGATGTTGTCTGATTCTTGATCAAGAGAAGCCACTGGCAATGGAGTTTGCTATGAATGCAATGGATGAACTTGTTAAACTTTGTCATGCAGCTGAGCCACTTTGGATCCGATGTAATAACAAAGAAATGTTGAATGTTGAAGAGCATGCAAGGATGTTTCCATGGCCAGTGATGAATAATAACCAGAAGCAGCACGAAAATCAGTTTCGGGTGGAAGCGACCAGAGACAATGCAGTTGTGTTTATGAATAGCATTACTCTTGTCGACGCATTTTTAGATGCTGTAAGTATCCAATTAATATGGATAATCTTAGAGCGATACTTTTAAAATATATGGAAAATATACTTGGTGAAAAAAGTGGAATATCAAGGTTAATGAAAATAAAATTACTCATGATTTGTTTTTTGTTTTCATCAGAACAAATGGATGGAGTTGTTTCCTTCAATTGTCTCAAGAGCAAAAACTGTTCAAATTATTTCCACCGGAGTTTCTGGACATGCCAGTAATTCATTGCATCTGGTAATTACATTTATCTCAATATACCACCAAACTCTAAACTTAAAACTATCCTACTGAATGACAATTCATTGATTAGTTGTTATTTATATTGCGCAGATGCATGCCGAATTTCAAGTTCTCTCACCTTTGGTTCCTACACGTGAGGCTCAGTTCCTTCGTTACTACCAGCAAAATGCTGAAGAAGGGACTTGGGCAATTGTTGATTTCCCCATTGATAACTTCCATACAGACAACATTCAAAGTTCTTCACCCAGATATAGGAGAAAACCCTCTGGTTGTATAATTCTAGATATGCCCAATGGATATTCTAGGGTGAGGTTTGAGTACAACTTTTGGGTTGTGGTTGCCCCTAGTTTTTTTGGGGATTTAGGTCATCAATTTCGTGCAATTCTAATCTAGAAGCAGTATTAATGACTTTGTGGTACACAGGTGATATGGGTAGAACATGCGGAAGTAGAACATAAACCAGTTCATCAGATGTTCAATCAGTTTGTAAGTAGTGGTATGGCTTTCGGTGCACAACGTTGGCTAGCCGTTTTGCAACAGCAATGCGAAAGGTTTGCTAGCCTAATGGCAAGAAATATTTCCGACATTGGGGGTAAGTTGAACAAATATTCGTGTCTATTTTTTGAAGCATTAAAAATCTTAGTTATATGTGTGGTCACAACATTTTTTTTCTTTATTGTCTTTACATTTTGTGGATATTTCACAAACCCTTGTTTTATCGTTAATCTACAGTGATATCGTCTCCGGAATCAAGAAAGAACTTTATGAAATTGTGTCATAGAATGATGAGAACATTTTGCTTCAATATCAGTTGTTCTGGAGGTCAGTCATGGACGGCTCTGTCCGATTCCTCAGTCGACACTGTTCGAATTACAAATAGAAAAAATGTAGAACCTGGCCAACCAAGTGGTGTGATTCTTTGTGCTGTGTCTACTACTTGGCTTCCCTTTTCCCATCAGCAAGTTTTTGAATTCCTGAGATATGAACGCCGCAGATCTCAGGTAGTACAATTCCAACTCATTAAAACAACTTTAATACTAATTTCCGGACTGCACACAAGGAATGCAAATATTTACTGATGGTTCTCTTTTCTCAAATTGAACCAAACACAGCTTGATGTTCTTTCTGGTGGAACTTCATCACAAGAGGTTGCTCACATTGCCAGTGGCTCACATCCAGGGAATTGCATTTCTCTTCTCCGCATAAACGTAAGTTTAATGTTTAGACCTATTTTAACCAATAGCAAAGTTTCACCTTCGTAATCATCTTAACTGCATGCATGTATCTATGTATGCATTTGCAGGTAAGTAATTCGGCACAAAATACAGAGTTAATGCTTCAGGAAAGTTGTACCGATAGCTCAGGAAGTATGGTTGTATACACCACAATCGACGTTAATGCTGTTCAACTAGCAATGAGCGGGGAGGATACATCATACATTCCGATTCTACCGTTAGGATTCGTCATTAATCCTGCTAATCACATCAACAACAATAGCAAAAATGGGCCAGCATCGTCATCTGATGATCAAGTAAATGGTCCTACCTCTGGTTGTTTACTTACAGTTGGTCTACAAGTTTTAGCCAGCACTATACCAGGTGCGCAGGTTAACCTTTCTAGTGCTAATGCTATCAACAATCATATTTGCAATGTGGTCCACCAAATCAATGCTGTTCTAAGCAGCACCAGCAACCATAACAGCGGTAGTCCCGATGGATGCAAGACAGCTGGAGGCTCTTGTGCAGAGCCTTCTGCTGCATCGGAGTAGTACTTCATAGTTCCACGGACAAACAATTACCCAAAACTTACTGTCTTTTCGCCATTTGAATTACCCATAATGCCCTTGAAGTACCCTTATCGCGACCACAAAATGCCCTCTAAGCATGTAAGAGTTATTTTGGAAATGGGTCTACTTTGGTTTTTTACCTGTCCAGGTCCATTCAGCATATTTTAGGTTAAGCTTTGTGTATTCATCTTTTCCTTGGATCAATCTGACTCATCTGGATCATGGATGATAAATATAAAGTCTGTCATTCTTGTCTGAGTCAGATTCATGTCCAATCTTTTCCGGATTTTTTTCTTCCGAAATTTGACCCTTACCGGAGTCAGCAAAAACCAAACAGTAACTTAGTTCAGGAACTGCTTTGGCAAAGAACCCTAATTAGAGTTTGCATGGTGTGGTTTTTTGGAATTTTTTTGTTAGGAGTTGTTGGTAATATTAAAACTGAAGGGTATTTTTGGTAATTTCTCGGATGGCCAATTTGAGATTGGGTTTTTTGGGCAATTGTAGAGATAAAGAATTTGTCTGGAAGTGCTGTAGGAGTTTGATATATAAATTGTTTTAATTGTATTTTGTATTTTATTACGAATGTAAGGAGTGAGGGAGTCAAGAGCGCACCAGTTGTGATCCTTAGCAAGGAAAGGTGGTTCGGGAATTGACTTCTGCTTGTTAAACTGTTTTGAATTTCATTTCATTTTGTTGTTATTTTCAAACTTTTTTTGGGTAAAGAGAATATATTAAGCACAAACTAAATAAGTCTTGTAGGTTTGGGAAAGACTCTATCTGAAATATCACTAAACAGAAATACTCAAGCCCCAGCAATATCTTTATATGTTTTTTTTTTTGACGAAGGATGGTTTATTGATGATTCAGTTAGGAACACCTTACATTTGTGCCATTGTTTTTTTTGGACATTTTAAATAGGGGGATTTTGTATTATCCTATCGGATATTATGCTAATTTGTATTACCTTCTCTATTAATTGATAATAGGTAAAACAGCCATCATGTTAATTTTCCATGACCACCCATGTTCAGATCTAAAGAAACATCACCCATTGATCAAATACGTACTGTAATAAAATATGAGAGTGTGCGACAACTCTTTTCTTCCTGTTAATTTTCCTACTTCTTTGCAACCCCACACACACAATCCCAATCCAAACAAGAAAAAAAAACTTTTTAAAATCAGTGATTCTTATGGCTCCGAAAGTAATCACCAACCAAGTGAATACTTCTCGTGTTTTACAAAGGCCGCTCCTTTGTTCCTACCTATTGTTGAATGAAAACAATACCAGATTTTAAAGAAATGTAAAAAGAAGATAAAGAGGTTGATTAAAGGAAAAGATTTTTAGGGGTTTGTGATTCGTAAAAAAAAGAATTAAAGAATAGAAAAATTGTATCAA
This sequence comes from Papaver californicum, assembly GCA_023531435.1. NCBI lineage: Eukaryota > Viridiplantae > Streptophyta > Magnoliopsida > Ranunculales > Papaveraceae > Papaver > Papaver californicum. The sequence continues at coordinate 1,694,901 of JAJJMC010033717.1, read as the reverse complement.
ATGGCGACGCCATTAATTGGTACTGAATATAGAGATTGAGGGGAGAGGAGGAGGAATTATTTCTGTAAATACTCCTCCCTCATAAAATGGAGATACCCTAGATCAGCATGTATACAATCGCCTTCTCCTCAAAAGACTTTGCCTCTTCTTCTTTTTTTTTTTGTTTTTGTTTTTTAGACTGCAATTCGATTGTGAATGCTTTATTCAAAATATTCTCACCTTCACGAGTTGATAGAATATTAATGGATGAAATAGAAAAAGAAGACGGACATATGATTAATTTTATTTTTGGAAAGTTTCCGATTTTATTTGAAATCTGTGTAATTATAGGAATTTTTTCTTAATATTAATAAATTGAAGAGTTGGAATTGCTGAGATTTGAGAATCGCTACAATTGCTATCATTGTTAACACCAAGACTCCGTATCAAGAAACTTCTCTTACCAAACCTAAATCCAAGTCTAAACAACCCCGTCATTAGCACATAGAGACTCAAGTAGAAAACTAGATTCCCATCCTTGAAAGTGTAGCTTCAAATAAATCCCCACATATTCATTTCAAATTTCAAATTTGGAGCAGATAAAATTTCATATGAGGTTAATAGAGGTGGAAAAAGAGGAGGAAAAGGAAAAGAGATAAAGATGAAGATGATCCATCTCTTTTGGATAGTCGAACAATTTTTATATAAAATGGTATTTTTGAATTTTTAAAATTTAATATTTATAATAACATATACTTGAATTGCACTGCATAAATAACTGAATAGTAACGGCAAAGTAACAGAAGCCAGAAGGGATATTTTACATATTATCAATTAATTGATAATAGAAAAGATAATTCAAATTAATATATTATTTAAGGAGTAACATAAAAAATCCTTTTTAAATATGCCCTACCAACTAACATTTCCATCATGTTTTATTTTAAATAAAAAATTAACAGTCAACAATCAACCCAAAATGCTACATATCCAGAAAATTTCAAATAGAAAAAACTACGTACCATTTTCAAACAAACAAAAAATTAAATTTACATGCATCAAAATCCTGTTGAGACAAAGAACAAACAACCCAGATTCACTTTTTTCTAACGGACATATTTCTTATTCAACTATCATTTCTAGTATAAAACTGGAGAGGTTTAGAACTTCCCTCCAATCCTCTTAAAGCCGTACCAATCCTGCCGAAATCATCCAAAGCTTTTTATATTTGTGAGGCAGAGAATCATTGGATCAGTAACAATCAATTTAATAAAACCAAGTGCAGTAAGACCGAATAATGCATAAGAAAGTTCTATTTGCACCAGTGCTCAAACCAATATACCAAGAATATTGCTTACTGTTATAACGAGAGATCAAACGAGAACGATAAACAGATAAAGAACACAGGGATTTAACGTGGTTCACTAACTGTTACGTTAGCTACCTCCACGGCAGAGAAACCAGAGTTTTATTGCTGAGCAGAATACCAAAGATGCTTACTCGGAGTATTCCAAAGATACCAAAGAGAAAACAGGGATTTAACGTGGTTCACTAACTGGCTCTGCCCCTCGGACTCCCCGTAGTATTCCGGCAAACAAATGATTCAAGGCATATCAACAAATCTCCACCTTGACTTGAATCCTCCCAGCAACAGAAACAGATGCACCATGACAGTGCCAGAATATTTCTCTGCCTCAGATGCCCCTAGACAGGGGCTCAGACTATTGACTTGTGATATTGAGCAAGTCCAAACAATGTTGGAACTTGCTCTCAGGAACTGGCTTGGTGAACATGTCAGCAGGGTTATCAGTTGTCCCTACCTTCTTCACTTCAATTCTCTTCTCATTTCTCAGAAAGTGATACCTGACATCAATGTGCTTTGTCTTCTCATGATGGACTTGATCTTTGGTTAAGCATATTGCACTCAAGCTGTCACAATACACTATAGCCTGATCCTGATGTAAGCCTAGATCATTAACCAGCCCCTTTAACCAAATTCCCTCCTTTGCAGCTTCTGTCAAGGCCATATACTCTGCCTCTGTAGTAGACAAAGTAACCGTAGGTTGTAGAGTTGCCTTCCAGCTTACAACAGAACCTCCAAGAGTGAACACATAACCAGTCATAGATCTCCTACTGTCCACATCTCCAGCATAATCAGAATCTGAGAAACCAGCCACTAAACATCGGGTATCGTTCCCATAACAGAGACCGACATCTGAGGTACCTCTAAGATACCTGAAAATCCTTTTAACAGCTTGCCAATGTTCCTTCCCAGGCTGAACCATAAACCGACTGACCATACTAACAGCAAATGCTAAGTCTGGTCGAGTGCAGACCATAGCATACATCAAACTTCCAACTGCGCTAGCATATGGAACTCGAGATATGTACTCTTTCTCCTTATAAGTCTGAACCGTGTACATTCCCAACTTGCTGTTAGATGCCATTGGAGTATCTATAGGCTTGGCTGAAGACATTCCAAATCTTCTCAAAATCTTCTTGATGTACCCTTCCAGTGATAGGAATAACTTTCTCTTCTTCCTATCCCTATAGATTTCTACTCCCAGAATTTTCCGAGCAGCACCCAGATCTTTCATCTCAAACTCAGCACTGAGAGACCCCTTCAGCTTCTGAATGTCTGATTTATTCTGAGCAGCGATCAACATATCATCAACGTATAAAACTAGATAAATACGTGAACAATTCTGCGTATCATTGTAGTACACACAACAATCATACGGACTCCTGTGATAGCCAAGATGCACCATATAACTATCAAATCGTTTATACCACTGCCTGGGGGACTGTTTTAGCCCATATAAGGACTTCTTTAGCTTGCAGATATAATTTTCTTTACCTGGAACTTGGAATCCATCTGGCTGGCTCATGTATATTTCTTCTTCCAACTCTCCATGCAGGAAAGCTGTCTTCACATCTAGTTGCTCAAGTTCCAGATCCTGATGTGCAACTATGGCTAGTAGCACTCTGATGGAAGTGTGCCTGACCACTGGTGAGAAAATCTCGTTGTAGTCCACTCCCTCTCTCTGATTGAAACCTCTTGCAACCACTCGTGCTTTATACTTGACACCCTCTGCAGCTGACATTCCTTCCTTCTTTCTGAAAACCCACTTGCAAGTAATTACCTTTCTATCAGCAGGAAGTTTTACAAGCTCCCAAGTCCCATTTTTGATAAGAGACTCCATTTCTTCTACCATTGCGGCAAGCCATTGTGCTGACTCGTTTCCAGATACTGCAGCCTTGTAGGTGGACGGCTCGTGATCCTCCACCTCCTCGGCCACCTGCAATGCATAACCTACCAAATCGTCAAACCTGTACCTCGCTGGAGGTTTTATTCCAACCCTTCTAGGTCGGTCTGTAGCAATGCTCCGATGTTCAACTTCCTCTGGTGGTGCATTCTCAGACTCATCTGCATCTTGCTCTTCGGTAACTGATGGTGGTAGTTGGTCGTCAACCAACTTAGGTGCCTGATTCTCCTCTGGACTGAATTGCACCTCCACCTCCTTAACACCAACCTCATTTTCTGGTGCATCAGTGACCTTCTCTCTGGATGTCAGCATAGAATTTTCATCAAAAACTACACTTCTGCTCAGTATAATCTTATTATCAGACCAGATCCTGTACCCTTTCACACCTGCACCATAGCCCATGAAAACTCCCTTCTTAGCTCTTGGCTCCAACTTCCCTTCATCTACATGATAATAAGAAGTACAGCCAAAGACCCTCAGTTTTGTATAATCTGCAGCTTTTCCAGTCCACACCTCATAAGGTGTTTTGCAGTCAATGCCTGTGTGTGGGCTCCGATTGATAAGATAGCAAGCTGTTGAAACCGCTTCTGCCCAGAACCGTCTAGCAAGACCTGCATTCGAAAGCATACACCTTGCTTTCGCTAAAAGCGTCTGATTCATTCTTTCTGCTACACCATTCTGCTGTGGTGTAGCCCTTACTGTGCGATGGCGAGCAATACCCTGATCTTTGCAGAAATCATCAAACTCAGATGAACAAAATTCTAGACCATTATCTGTTCGCAGCCTCTTGACCTTCTTCCCAACCTGATTTTCTAACAGAGTCTTCCACTCCTTGAACTTACTAAACGCCTCACTTTTATGTTTCATCATGAATATCCAAGTCATCCGGGAATAATCATCAATGATAGACAGAAAATACCTGTGACCGCCCAGAGACTCAACACGAGAGGGACCCCAGCAATCTGAATGGATATAGTCCAGCGTGCCTTTGGTCCGATGAACTGCCTTAGGAAACTTGCTGCGCTGTAGCTTCCCAAACACACAATGCTCATAGAACTCAAATGATTCCGGCAAACAAATGATTCAAGGCATATCAACACTTACCTTATATGTGAGACTTTTTCTGGCAACTGATATTGTTGCTGCTGTAAAAAAAAATGCAAAAAAAAAAATACCATGTAAAAGATTCCAGCCAAAACTTGAAAAAAAAAGGTAAGGATCTTTCAAAAATGCATGTGCAAGAAACTGATTTAAACCTGTATAAGTACTAATAAATAAGATTACTTCCGTTTCAGAAAAAAAAATTACTATCATTTTTTTAAATTGATCTATTTTTAGGCTAAAGTAAAAAAATGATAATAACATTTTTCTAAAAACGGAAGAAGGTATTTATCAATAGAAGTTTTACTTCATAAAAGAGTATTAATAAATACTGACTCAAAATGACCCAAAATAATATATGTGTGAGTAGGGAACATTCCCTAACACAATTAGTCAAGCATACTGATCCTAAAATAAAAGAAGTTTGGTGCATTCAACTAACACAAAAAAAAACTAAAAAATAAATAATAATAATTTAGTTGTCTGGGCCTTCTTGGTCTTTGGTTCAGGCACTTTGAAAGAGGTATTAAATGTCTGAGAAACAGATCTACTATCTGCAAAGGCCGATGAAAGAAACCCCCTGAACCTAGCAGATCTACCAGAAGGCATCGTCCAGCAGCATAAGTTCCAGCTGAACGTGCCTCGGCATCAACAAATGCTTTACCAAAGACAGCACCACTGGATCCACCGGTTCTGGTCCTACCAGTGTTGCACTCACCTTGACTATAAGAAGTAGGATGTTGTGTTCCTCCATCCATTTCAGTCATGGTTCTCTTCTTCTTTGGATTAAAACCCACTGCATCCTTTTGGCATGTATTCACATTATGTCCAGGTTATTTGTATCTGCTACATGACTGTAATGACCTGACCTTCCACCGATACTGTTTTCATTTAACTACTGCGGTCATCCGGCAGTATGGGTTTTCTACAGGCACTGCTGCGGTCATTCAGCAGCAGCTTCCCGGGAGATCACCCATCCCTAGATTATTTCCGCCCGAGCACGTTTAACTGCAGAGGCTTTTATCAACTCTGAGCCAGTTGTGCTGAAAAGTCCTCGGTGTTAAGAAAGGACAAACCATTATCTATATTCTATTCAACAAACCCTACCTATCAAATTAGGATATTACAGTGACCATGCTTTCTTTTATGACGGTGAATCTTAATAACCTCTTCTTCGATTTACTCTAGGTCTACCAGGCCTCCTCATGTCTAAGGGCATCCACAGTCACACGACTAGATCAAATGATCAAAGATCAAAAAATTTGATCTTTACTCCGTCTCAAAAACAGCCATCGATAGTCAAGCGAAACACTGGGATATCGCATTCACGTAAGCGAAGTGTTAACTCATCGCTTGAGGAGACGAACGAGAAACTGAAGCTTCGCCTGGTCCAAGCGAGATGCTGCTCTACCGCCTACCAAAAAAAACCCCAAGCGAGATCCCAACATTTCGCCCGCTACCCCAAGCGAGATCCCAACATTTCGCCCACTACCCCAAGCGAGATCCCAACATTTCGCTTGTCTAAATCCATGATAATGGGCGAAATCTTACCACTTCGCTTATGTGTAAGCGAGTTTCTGGGATATCGTCTCATGAAGCGAAGCATTGGTAGCCCGCTTGCTCTGGCGAAATTCTAGTTCCCCGCCCGTGTTTTTAAGCGAAATCCTGGGACATCGTTTGTACACATACGAACCTCTAGTGCTTCGCTCGACTATAAGTTTTAGTCGTCGATCAGCGATTACTTTTAATCCTGAACAGTGGTTTTCGTCGATTAAATACTAAATCTGATCGCACGGCTGTGGGAGAAATTAAGCGATCAAAGATTAAATTTAATCTTTGATCGTCAATTTAATCGACGATTGAAGATGCTCTAACGAAAGAAAAATAGGAGCAGTAAGAGGTGGCAACAAGAAGAAGAAAATGGGAACTATGAACTTGTTATATAAAAGACAATAAAGATTAATCATTTTATATTATAGTGCAAATTAAAAGGCCATACAGTCTGATGTGACAAGGGAATAAAACAAATAAATAATATTAAGGTTAGAGATGGATACCTCCATCCGATCTTCTTAGTTTATAAAGGAAAAAAAGAAGTTGCATAAGTAGCCTTAGAAGAACATTAAAAGAAATCTCAACCTAAGAATAAAACCATAAAAAGTACACACAATAAAAGAAAAGAAAAAGGGTGATATTAATGCTTACTGAGTCCAGTTGGGCCTGATTTGCTTTAATGCACAAACATCCTGTAGGCATGGGAAGCCTCTTAATTGCCATTGTATACAGGTACACGTCTGGTCCTCAATATTCACAATGAACATCGACTAATGGACGTTAGTGACCAAATAAAATTTACCAACTTGTGCATCTTCGACCTTGAGTGAACCAGTGTTCTTAAACATCTTTTTCAACAATTTCTTAGCTGAAGGTACCAAGTCCCCTTCTTCCCAAGTACTAGATTCATCCTTCTCTTATAGAATAATCCCATGACAAGCTTACCATATATCAATCATATCAAACCAACTGTCTTGTCCCATAACTTTATCGCATGTGACCATCTCATTGAGCAATTATAGATAGGTTAGAGTATGAATTTAGTATATAATCACTCGCAAACTTTGTAGAGGAGGGTCTCACAATTCTAAAGAGATAAAATTCGTTCATTTTGGTTAAGAAATGAATAACTTATGATCATCTGAAGATGGTATGTCAAGACTGAAAAGTTAAAAAATTTACCAAGTAAAGATGAAGAAGATGAGTGAGTTAGCTGAGTCAGATTTTTAACACATCCGAGTCAGCTTATTGGGTCATGGACCGGTTAATGGGTCGGGGTCATGAGTCAGTCCATGGGTTAACATGCCAGCTTAGTGGGCCAGTCCGGGTCAAGCCCGCTGGCTAATGAGCTTGGGCTTAGAGCCAGTTTGCTTAATTTGATGTTTTGGACCACCTAAGTTTGAATTAGCTTTCGATTCCTGGATACAAAGTTATAGAGTTTTTCGGAAGCTTTCCAATGACACCAAATTCATCTCATTCAGATAAGTAAAAATTTATTTATAATCGAATTAATGAATAATGAGTTATAAAACAATTAAGAGAATTATAATTATTAATAATAAATAATTACTAGAAACTTATATGATATTGTGTTATGCTTATTGTGTGAGCCTATTGGCGGTATTCCACTAATGTAGAATATGCATTTTAGAATTGACTGGGATTTCAATAAAAAAACACACTGGGTCGTGCCACACATAGAACTGATAGAATCAGTTATTTTATTTGAAAAAAACACCGAAAATTAAAGCCTAGTGAGAATCCGACCTTTTCTAAACTCTGAAATTTTACAAATTTGTCCTTTTATATGGACTTTCCTAAAGAATGGCAAGGGTTGGGGCCTTACGTGGAACAAATATTAAGATGAATCTAGATCTAGATACATCTCTTTTGATACAGTTTTTTTAGATACATCTCTTACCCTTCATATTCCTCGAGTTTTAATAAAAAGCCTAAAAAATAAAACCCTAGATTTAATGCCTCTTCCCAGTTTCTCTTCAACTTTCATTCTCTATCTCCGCCTCTTAATCTCTCTAGTCGGAATGATGAAACATCGAAAACGAAGGCAGTTGAGTTGAAACCATGAATCGAAATTTTGTTCACAGAAAGATGAAAACAGAGATGGTTAGATACGAATGTTATCATCAACTTGATAATCCTAGCTTACTAACCAAACGAGCGATGAAGATTCACAGACCCTTGTTTTTTATTTGGATATAAACAACAACTTCTTCTAGAGTAAAAACCCCAAATTTGTTTTTCTCTTCTTTTTAGTTCTTCTTTCGTGTTGTTTATGCCTCATCTCTTCACTCTGTAAGTTCCTTTTATCTCTAATCTTTCTCCAAACAGGTGTCTATTGATTTTTATGAATCTTTTGACTCATAGTACTATATGTGCTTCGATTAATCCTGGTAAGTAGGTTTTTCTCAAATCCATGATTTTAATTATGAAACAGTTCACTACACCATTTCGACGATTTTGAGACACTTTTTCGGTTGTTATAAATTTAAGAGACACAAAAAAGTGTTTCAAATCGTGCGTCTAGAATATTTAAGACTATTAAACGATATTATAAACGTCTTTAATTAATTTAAGTGACACTTAATAAGTGCATCTTAATTTAATTAGCAACACTTTATGTTGAGCTATTATTATATTTTTGGCTAATTAAAGTGACGTATTAATTAATTCAGAGTCTTTTGATATATGTAGGTTTATTTATATACGTAAAATAAATATTAGTCTCAATTTTTTGCCACGTATACTATTTTATTTGCTACGTATATATCGTCTCAAAATTAAATTAGCTTTAAAAAAACCTAATTTTTTCCCAAAATAAAAATTCCCTGCACCTGTACATTTGATTTTCTGCACATGAATATAGGCACCTAGCATTTCCATTCTGAATCAAATATGAAAGATAATTTAATCAATTGCCGCATCACATGTTAATCGATTTGCACAATCATTCTCACAATCGCAATTACATATGTAAGATATATAACTGCAAGTCTGGCAATATAATTTGGGATCAATGTTTGAGCATATTTTGGTATTCAATTACATGGTACTTCCTATAAACTTGTTCAATAATATAAGGGACTTTTTCTACAAAAAATTAGGAAAGGAATTACCTACAACTTGTTTAAATCAATATCCTGCTTATCCAACTCTCTCTTCTTGATTTCCATTTAATGCGATCTGATGTAAAGGGAACATCTGTTGGAGTCAGTTCAAATTACAAAAAACAGGACAAAAACAGAACAAGATAAAATGCAAAATAATATGACCTAAGCAGTAAAAAGATGATAACAAGAAATTCACAACAACTACACCAGTTTTCTCATCATGCACACAATTTCCAGACCTGAGGAAAAAATTTACCTTTGCTAGAGCATCTTGTTTATCTCCATAAGAACAGTAACATGGACTGAACATTTCATTCACAATCATCTGCGTAACATACCAAATACGTACCACAGTTAAAAACAAGGAGGTTCAGCCAAAAAGGACCCTATGCATGCATGAGGGAAATGCAAGTTCTTCCAAAGGAAAAGCTTTTGATTTCTCCATTAAAAACTGTACGACTTCGCCGAACTGAAATATCTTATGCTTCAATTTAAAAACGAACTACCACTAACCAAAAAGTATAAATACCTCGTGTTCAATCAATATCATGGGACTTCTTCCACATTTGCTGCAAGAATGGAAATAAACACAAAGGATGAGGAGGAAAAGATGGAGAAATCAAACTGCAAGAACACAAGTGTGATGTATATGTCTACAAACAGATTTACTGGGACCCCACGACACTCTTCCTTAGAAGGTACATAACTTCGGCTGGTTCTGGAGCTTCATACACAGAACTTCCTGCCACTATACAGTTTGACCCAGCTGTGATTGCTGCATCAATAGTCGATGGCCCAAAGCCACCATCTACCTGCATAATCTAAGCAAATCATACTTTAATGTCTGAACACTCCTATTGGATTTGTCATCGATTGGTGGAAAAAGAAGACTACATCGCATTGTTAGTATCTATACACATTTGAATCTCCATAAAGGATGGGATTTCAACATGAGAAGACTGTATCGAATAGTTCATACCCAACATAACTTTTAACTAATTTTCAACAGAACTTGTGCAGGTATTTTGAAGACCCTGTGAGCTTGAAGATCACAGTAGAACAAGAAGTGAAATTTAAATACATAAACTCACCTATATATCAAGAGATGGGTACTTCTTCCTCAATGCACGAACCTAAACATCAGATAACTCAACAAAGGTTAAAAAAACTTAACAAAGTTTTGATCATGAAAACGCGAATAGATAAGTGCACCTTATCCATCATCTCCATCATGAACTTTTGACCTCCAAATCCAGGTTCAATCGTCATGACAAGGACCATGTCAACAGGATATTTGGCTTTAACCTGAGTTCATTTACCAAAAAAAATCACTATTAAATTTCTGGCTATTACTAGTTCAACAATAAGAATATAGTTAACCGAAGAGGTTTAAGAACACTAGAAAAAAAAGAAACCGAGATAGCAGCACAAACCAGTGCATAAACATCTTCGACTGGAGTTCCAGGCTTCAGTGTAACTCCATCACGTATGCCCTTTGCCTTGACTTTCTCGATAATTTCTTGTCAATTATCTGCAACAGGTTCCATGAAATTTGGTCAATTCAACTAGGTATCCACCTACATGACTTGAAACAATGTTCTCGATCTTAAAGAAAAGTCGAGTGGAACACCAGCTTCTGTATATATCCAACTCTCTTAATTATTGAATGCCCTTTACTTATACACTGATATGGCAACACGTTATTTATTTCCATCATATTGTACAAGTAATATAGTAAGCCAGAAATATTACAACACACCTTCTGACGCCTCAACATGAAAAGTAAAACCCGAAGCACTAGCTTTTCCTAGAGGTTCCACATAATCAAGAGGATTTGTGACCATAAGATGACAGTCTGGATATGCCCTATAAAAAAGGCACAAAACGAAAATCATAAATTACAGTAGAAAATCCTAATCTTTCAAATATCTGATATGATAGAACCGGACTTGAAAAATACCACTTGTGAGCAGCTCTCCTTCATGTTTACCAGCCTGAAAAGATACAAGGAAAATTAGTTAGTATAAATCGATCCTTTTCCCTCCTCCTTTATCCGAGCTTGGGGTCGGCAACGCAAGCATTGGCGGAGTTAAAAAGGTGTTACCAAACATAAAATTTATAAGATATATCATATTAAGTAAACATAGGCAGTTACATACCCCAAAAAACCTATCCTCGCTGTGTTAGACAACACAACTCATGATGAAACAAACACAAAAGGAAAGTAATAAGCAAATTCTTCATGGAACAAGTTGAATTTGACATGTGGTATTGTCAAACTTGTCCTTGCTTCCCAAAAGAACACAACTACTACTGTAATAACAACAACAAAAAAAAATACTAATGCTCAAGGCCAACTGGGTCGCTATGCTTATGTTGAACCTATCATTGTTGCACAAAAGAACACAAAAAGAATACAAACTAGGAAGATATTACTCCTTGATTGGCACTGACCGCAACCTATCCGTAGACCAGATCAGCCAATTAGGCAGTTCAAGCTTCCTTAAAAAGTTAATGTCATCTCCTTGTGGACCATCCCATTTTAAGGAAGATTGAGCATGCACTTCCTCGATATAGACCTTCTTCTCTGTTGTCTTCACCTTTCTACAATGACAATAATCGCCACTGTACAAATATGGGCTTTGGTGACAGTTCAATATCCAAAACAATGACAGTTCACAAATGAACTGTTACAATAGAAAAAGCTATGAGGCATATGTGACAATTTCTTACTAAAACTCACACTAATAGCGGTGAAAAATCGTGACAGTTTTTAAACTGTTACTGAATAATCATACAATGAGAGTTTTTGTAGCAAAATCTTACTAGACAGTGATGTATAACACCAGTTATAAACTGTTACTATTCTTAAGCTATTGTAACTGTTATATATAAAAACTGTTATCGAAGCTTGAACTTATAGATAACAATTCTTTTATTTACCGCCACTTCCAACTATGCTGACCATTCTGATTAAAAACTGTTACTATTTATGTAATCTACCATAAAGCATTCTTAAACGCACGATATAATTAGTTTGAGTCCTTAACTAATAGTGGTTTGTTTTATTAGTGGGTCTGTTCTGTAACTTTTGTTAGTGGGTCTCTCTCGACACCTTCGCCTCTCATTTCGTTGGAACCCCCGACCCCGAGAGAAGAAGCTTAAACACAATTTCTCGATCCCGTCACCCATCTCTCTTTATTTCCATTAAACGAAAATCTTAATCTCTTTCGACAATTCTTGGTACAAGCAGATCTCATCTCATCTCTCTCTTTGCATGGATTTTTCACTTAGCAAATTATGAGATCTCTTATCTTTTACTTCATTCTAGGGTTTCATCTTTTGCTTCAATATTCATCTCTGGATCACTCACTATCTATCTTGATAGCTTTGAAGTTTTCCGTTTTGTTCTTGTGTAAGAAACCATGCTTTAAAGCTCTCTCTTTTTTATCTCCATTAGAAAACCACACGAAACTCTCGATTTGTTTTCCAAAGAACTATTATGGTCCTGAGTTACTTGATTGGGTTCTTGATGGTGGAGGCAAAGATTATAAAAATTATGATTTCTTACAAGGTATAAGCTTTCGGGTTTTTCAGTGCAATCCCTAGTTATGATTAGGGTTTATCTTACTGTTTCTACTTAGTTTGTTTTCTAGATATGTTTCTCTTTAGTATGAGGCCCTAATTTTGGATAGAAAGATCATTGTGAGTCTTTTTGTTTGATATTGTAAGATTTCAAGCTTGTCATTCATCGGGTGTAGGACCTTCAAATTTGATGCCTCAATGGGGTTTTGTAAGTTTTTCTTTGCTGATTCAAATGTTTAGAATATTTGTGTAATTTGGTTAGTGGCTAGTCAAAGAAGAAGTTTTTATTCCAGTCGAAAAACAACGAAGAAGAAGAAGAAAGATGATGAAAATATTGGAGATTCCATGCTTAGAAGACAACTACTCTTACCTGTGAGTGTTTAACTTCTGTTTTGCATTTTCAATTTCAGTTTCAGTCATCATTTAGTAAATAATTATTGGTTCAAAGAAGATTGAATTGAAATCCAAATCTATCCACATCCACATGATAATTGATGAGACATCTAAAGAAGCAGCAGTGGTGGATCCAGTTGAACCTGATGAGATTATTGATTTTGCCCAACAACAAGGTCTCCTTCTTAAAATGGTCCTCACCATGCACCATCACTGGTAATCCTCACTCTACTATTCTTCATTTGATGTTAATGATGATGATGATTAGATTAATTCAACCTTTTATTTTTGTAAATTAGGGATCACGCTGGTGGGAATGATAGGATTAGGCAAATGCTTCCAGGTATTAAAGTTTATGGTGGTTCCATTGACAATGTGTGGGGATGTACTCATAAAATTGACAACCGCGACAGGTTGTCCCTCGGAACACATATCAATATTACTGCACTTCACACACCTTGGTACCCTATCTTCTTTTCATTTTATTGCTTATTGACCAATTTCCTTGATAATTTTATTAGAACAATAACCGAAAATGAGACACCATTTCTTTCTTCTTTTTTTTTTTAATTTTTTTTGTCTTGGTTTGTACTCAATCTGAACTCATCCTATTTTCAGCCATACCAAAGGTCATATTACTTACTATGTGACGACCAAAGACGAAGACATCCCAGTTGTTTTCACTGGGGATACATTGGTGTGTGGTGTTACAGTACATATACACTCTTGCTTTAGTGTTTTGCAGTTGTTTTCTTTTCGCCAACAGGCTATGTATTTATATAGGAGGATCAGCAGTTGATTTTGAACAAGGTGATTTTCTACTAGTACAATCTAATTATGGCTAGTCAAATGTTTAGAATATATGTGTAATTTTGTTAGTGGCTAGTCAAATTGGTACTAAAGTGTGTGTTGGTAAATAAATTATCGGTTTTTATGTTTCTGGACTAGGAATTTACTTATAGACGGTGAGTAGCATGATTAAAATATGACTCTAGTTATGGATGTCAGATTCTGTGCAACTACAGAAGAATAGAAGACTTCGGTGATCGTTTTCCATGTTCTTGGCTTTTGGTTAGTAGTTTCCTCTCTATCCACACTAATTGTTTGGTGATTATCTCTCTTTTGTTGTTATTCAGATTCCATATTTGTTAATTTTGTGTTCATATTAACTTTGATTTATAGCTCTTTTTTCTTTAGTTTGATTCCAGTAAATCTTGTATAGGCGTTTGGATATACAGATCTGTCACTACACAAATAGGAAGGCTTGCTTTAAGCGAGATACTTATAAATTGATGCATTAACTTTTTGCAAGGAAAACATAAGACTAAACTGACAACCATAATGTTGCTTGGAAAATTGTTAATAAATAATTTCATGTCATCGTTTTATAACGATGGAAAAGAGTGTTGTTCTATCATGTTATTGGTTGCTCAAAAGCAATGTCACCTACATGACTCAAATTTTTTTCAAACAACAGAAAATGTTTCAGATAACCAGTACTATTATGTTGACAATCCTAGGATTTAAATGATACAAGAAAAGGTGAACTGGTGTTGCGTTTATTACATGTTGAGTTTTTTTTTATGAGTTTTTGAATCCTCTGCATCTAATTAATTGATTGGGAGTAACATAATTTTTATGAGATCCATAATGATCTGTTGGAGGTCTGCATGGTGTGGATGCAGTAAAGAAATTATGTCCTATACAAGAGGTGGCCCATTGGCCAAATGGTTTGTGATTTCATTTATTTGTTTAAATAGGTCAATATTTTTTATCTTGTAGCTTGGCCTTAATTCTATCTATATTTTGCTATTTGACCTGAAAAACGTCGTTGACATTTCCAGGGTTGTGCGCCTGTATTCTAAGCTTTGCTAGCTGATATCATAACTGCAGAAGCAAGTGATGAAGTGAGTGCAGATGGGAAGACTATTCTTACTTCCTGGTCCACTGCTAAACAACTTTTAAAGTCTGATCCTAGATATTCTAAGATGCTGAGGAAAGAAAGAGAAAACTTGTGGCATCAGTATGAGATCTGACTTAAGGGAAGACAAGCTTAGCACAAGTGCAAAAAGTAGAAGCTATCTTGATTCCAGGAGGATCAATGAGACTTCATGGGCATAGTTAGCTGCAAGGTTAGATTTATTTTTTCCACCAAGTGTCACTTTTATTGTTAGTCGACATGTGATAGTTGTAGGGGTATTATAGGACCTAGTGGTCATACCATTTGTTACTTAACAGTATGACTGGATACTTCCATCAGATTAATAATTGAGATGCTACTGGAACTAACTTCAGGAATAAGAATTTCTCCTGGAAATGCAGGTTATCTTGGATATGTCAGTCAACTTATTACTTAATATTTAATTGTTACAACATCAGCCTCAAATGCAAGCTCAAGTTCGTGTCATAATTATTTGTTTCCTTAATTTACATTGCCCATGACCATATGCCACCAAAGTTTTTTATCCCCATGCTTTCAATTGTTGGTAGAATTACTGATATCGTGAAGTGGACTTGGCTACTTAAAGATTTAAAGGTTGCTTTTTCTAACTGGCCCTTGCTTATCGTGTTATTTTAAACTCTAATCATTTTAAGCCTTCCAGTATAGTTAATTTTTTCATCTCTTTCTCATATTTTGTTAATTACTAGGCATAAATCTGAGAAGATAAGAGATAATATTGAGATTAAGCATAATGGTGTTTGATTGTTTGTTGCTGGATTTAAATTCTGGTGAGCCCTAAACTATTTTCTACCTCAGGTCCATATCATCTCATTGTTCACTTGAGCATCTAGTTCATGTGCTCATTCTTTCGTTGGACAGAATTAATTGATTTGTTATTGCTATTACCCAGGGAATGAAAGGACACTCACACTTGTACTTGTCATGAGTTTCATTTAATGAGAATTTAAACAATCTGAACTATACTTCTTATTTTTTTAAGAAATATCGATTCCCTAAGTGCTCGACCACTTGCTAATGGTGAAGTGAAAGATAGTACTCTACAGAAGCAACGTTTTGAATGCTTAAAAGTGATTGAACTAAGCATATATATTATGTATTTGTTTATTTTCAACTACTCTTATAGGTTCGTACTAGGTAAAATTCACCATGATGATTCTGCCAAATAAATCTTTTGTTGTGTTTATATTATATCTTTCTCAGTTGTATCTTGAATAGTTGAATCCCTGGGAAGTATTATTTATCATCAAATGTTTTTTCTTCCATTCTAAAAAAGCACAAAATTACCTAGGACGAGATACAGGATGCTCGTTTATTTCTTTGATTACTTAATTTGGCATGTTCACTTGTTTGCATTTAGATTGTGTTTACAACTATTACCTCTCTTATTATATGGGTAATGTGATTCTTTTCTATATGTACAGGTAACTGTGAGAGTTTAGCTTCATAAGTTTTGTCATGGATGCAATGACATAATTTTTATTGAAGAACAGTTCTTCATCCATTGCGTTATTATTTGTTTCAAGTAAGCCTCAGTTTTTTTCGATAGAATCTAAACATTGGATATAGAGTAAATGAATGCAATACTACAAGACAGCTAAACAGATGGTTTCACAACAATGTGGTATTTTACTTTTCTCTGTTGCATTTTGAATAGTTGAATCCATGATTTGCATTATTCATCATAAAATATTTTTCTTCACATTTCTATGACTACGAGTTCACAAGAATTATGTGGGCTAGGATCGGAAGGATATTTGGTTTCCTTTTCTTGTCTCGGCATGTTTTGGACTATGTCTACAATTTTTGGCAACCTTTTAACATATGGAAATGTTATCTACTTTGTAGGTATCGGGAGTGTTTTGCTTCAGAAGTTTACAGTGATGGTTGCGACTACACAAAATCTTCTAATAATGGAGAGTACAAGACCTCCTCCAATCAAGAGGCAGCGGAAGCTACTGTTAGGACATTGAAGTTCATGAAATCTGAGGTAGTGGAAGCTACTTTACAACATTAGAGTTCAAGAAATATTTTTTATTGTAATGAAAAAAATGATATAATTTATTTATTTTATCTCATTTTTTGTTGTATCATTGTGTTGAACAAGGTATTTACAAAATATAATTGTTTTTTAGCTCTATCTTTCAATTTAAAGTATCATCAATGACCGTAACATTAACTCACTGCTAAACCTCATTATACGATGACTGTTGTATGAAAAATATGTTACTGAAATAGGTGTACGATGACAGTTTCACAGAAAATGTGCAATGGAAGAGGGTTTACAATGACAGTTCTATTTAAAAGATATTGTTGTAAGTTGTCAACTACGACAGTTTTATGAAGAAACTGTTATCTTCGAACAAGAAATTTAGTTTCTCATGACAGTTTTATTTATAAAATGATATTGTAAGTTCTCAACTATGTCAGGTTTATGAAGAAACACTTATCTTATTCGTAAGAAATTGAGTTACTGATGACAATTTTCTTTAAAATATGTTACAGTGATTTGTCAATAATGAGAGGTTTATGAAGAAACTGTCATCTTAGTCTAAGAAGTTAAGTTTTTAATGACAGTTTTCTTAAGAAAATGTTACGGTAAGTAGTAACAATGACAGGGTTATGGAGAAACTGTCACCTTAGTAAAATAAATTAAGTTACCAATGACAGTTTTATATAGAAAATGTTATTGTATGTTGTCAACAACGACAGGTTTATGAAAAAACTGATACTTATAGTCATGATTCCGTAACAGTTTTTTATAGACCCTTTCGTAACAGAGGCTTTAATGACAGTGCAATTATTTTTCAAAACTGCCACATAAATATTTTGGTGGCAGTTTTTAACTGTCACATAAGCCCAAATTTATACTAATGCGCCGATAACGATACATCCTGATACAACAACCTTTCCTCTATTATCTAGTAGTTCAACATGCAAGGAAGGAGAGTCATTACTTAAACTATCAGCATGATCCGCTTTCATCATTTTGATGAACTAAGTGAGAGTTGGATAAAATGAGGAGCTGGACCCATGGTGGAATCAGGATGTGCAATAGGAAGATAATACGTTGAATGTGAGGACCTGTACATACAAACAGTTTCAGACAACAAGACTATAGTGGATATAAAACAACTTGAATCTATACAACCTCACAAGTGTAAGACGCCTAAAACTACTGAACTTCATGGAGAATGTAAAATGGACAATTGTTTTTTCTCAAAATAAAAACATAAAAGCACAAGTTTACCAGGAAATCTTGGTCCACTTATCAACCCTGGAGCGGCCCTTATAAACGAAGGTGGCCTCATTAATGTATTTGGCCCAAAACCTTGTTGCATATTAATAATAGTCTCTGGAATTAAATGGATGTGGATGACGCGTTGTATGATTGAAACGTCCACCAGGTTCTTGTACATTTTTCCACCTATTAACAAAACTGTTTGGACCTCTTTGAGGTGGAGGTTGGAATCCTATATTAACATCAAATCCACCACCATGACCATGAGCTACAAAAGCTGGAATTGGGGGTTCACCAGTGGGTATCATTGGAGAATCTAGACTGGGAAAGGGTTCAGGGCGAGGATGGTTGTGGGCGAGGATGGTAAACAACCGGGAATTGCGGCATCGGTACAACTGTATGAAAAAACGGTGCCATTGGCGGTTGATTATAAGGGGTGAATATGAAATGGTGGTGCACCATTCGGAGGATGACTACGCCAAGAGTTTGATTTTTTATGATGTGACACAGGTTGTTTTGGGGAGAAGGTGCTACCGGACCTATTAGATTTATACAGCCCACCCGGTCCCTAGGAAAAGAGATGTAAAAAATGTTTAATAACTATTGATAAAACATGAAAAAAAATCAGTAAGTTGCAAATGGAACCAACTTATTTTTTTTAGTCCAATTCTATAAATGATTCACATCTGTATTGAAGTTAAACAATTTATATCATTGCAAGTGTTACAACCATTTAAACTTAACTGTTGACAAATTGATTTCGCTAGCCCATACATTCAAAGCTTTGTATATTCCTGGAGTCTTTGCTACTCTTTCTCTCCCTGTAATCTGTCATGTGAGAGTCATATATGTATATATTTTCGAACAATCAGGCATTTAAAACTACAGAACATTGAGTTAATGATGATACCTGCTGGAACAAAACCAAACCAGCACCAACAGTAAGTGCTTTCAAGCATTTTCCTTTGAAAATATCCCTGAATGAGGACTCCTTATCTAACTTTGTTGTTATCCACACAAGGCAAGAAGAGAATGCCAAAAATCATGTCCGCTTGGTAAGTAATTTGACCTACCAATAGTTACAATGTAGTAATTGTTACCGACATCAACCAAAGAATGTCCAAAAACAAAATTATAAGAAAATTTGTCCAGAGCTAAACAAGACTTGAGCAACAATGAGCCTAAAAAAGTTACATGTTTGAATCCATCTTACCCTCCAGCAACAAGTAGATTGTGTATCCACAGATAAAATTCATTCCATGTTAACTTGAAACATCTCCTGGTAAGTTTGAACCACAGAAGAACATCTTGGCATCTTGCATCGCCTCATCTGCAACCATTTTCTATGTTATACTTTAAAATGAACAAATTATAAATAACCTTAACCATTGCGCCATGATAGTTATATTATGTAATGGCACTGGTATTGGAAAACAATGCAGCAACCTAAGGCTACATATGCAGTCTTTCTTCTTTATTAGACCTCATTGTGACACAATGAACAATGTTATACTTGTATACAAGTGAACCAGCTAAAGAGTAACACTATAATGGCTGAACACAAAACAATCCAAATGTAAATCATTAACCATTTTCTGGAAAAGAAAGTTTTTACTTGCAAAACATAATATACCATTATTAATTAATAGTTTTTACAAGTGAACCAGCTAAAGGGTAACGCTATAATGGTTGGACACAAAACCAAATGCAGCATTTACTTATAACACTACAGTTATAAACATGAATCAAATACCAACCATGAAAGAGACAAATTCATAAGCTTGACTGATTAAGTTAATACCTCTACCATACTCATAACTCTTATTCTCTAAATTAAAGATCAAACATGTTATAACAATCATCAAAATTTACAAATCCACAGTGGGAAATCAAACACATAGCCATCAAATTGAAATCACTACATAGAAACATAAATCAAACACATGTTAAACCTTATAAGATGTCTTTTGTTTTACATTACTTGATAAGCTTTATACAAGAGAAG
>JAJJMC010033717.1:1605285-1669689 GCA_023531435.1 Papaver californicum | reverse complement strand
AAGAAAACTGGATCAGAGCTCTGATACCATGTTAAACCTTATAAGATGTCTTTTGTTTTACATTACTTGATAAGCTTTATACAAGAGAAGATAGAGTAAAAGACTCCCTGGTCTGTGGGTAAGTTACAGAAGTTGTTCCTATAATGTAGGGTTGTTACTGACTTGACTTGTTCTTGTGCAGGTAGTCAGGGATGTGAGCTGTGCCTGTTATCAACACATACCCATCAAATTAAAACCACTTCATAAAAACTGAAATCAAACACGTACCCGTGCTTTAAAACAACGTGAATCTACTAAAAAATATAAAAAAATCGCAAAATCTAGAGAGAAAAAAAAAGTAATAGGGTTAGATTTTATACTTGAATCTTCGAGGATTTGTACTTGAATCTTTTATGATTTGCACTTCAATATTCTTTTGCAAGTTTCAAATAAAAAGATTAGAAATTAAAATTTTCTAGGGTTTACAAATGATCAAAGTTACTTTGGATTTCTGTAAAAGGGGTTTTTCAAACCTGAGATTAGGGATCTTCTAGGATTTTTACTTTTACAACTTCAATCTTCTTCTGAGAGTTTCAAAGAGTAAAAATCAATTTCTAGGTTTACAAAATCAAAGATTTTGATTTCTGTAAACATGGTTTTTTTCATACCACTTTCTAGGTTTACAAAATAAAAAATCAGTTTAAGACTTTCGATACTTTTGATGATTTTGTAAACAGATCTCTAGTTTCTCACATTTTTTCTCTCTTTATGTTTTTTTCCTACATAGACGGCTAGACCTAGAACTAAAAACGCAAAAAAAGAAACGAGTGAAAATAAAAATGAGATATGTTTTTCTTTTCATCTATTGGTGTAAAAGTGATGAAATATTATTGTGCGAAAAAAACCAAAAATAAACGGGGAAACCTAAATAAATGGCGGGAAGTAATTACTAACCACATGAATTCAATTTTCAAATGATTTGGTATGAGATAAAGATGTAGAGAGAAAATTGGAGGAAAATTAATGTGCGAGAGATTTAGAAAATTAAAAGAATTTTTTTTTTTTGGGAACTAAAATTAAAATTAAAAGTAAAAGGTAAAAGAAATTATAAATTAGATATATAAAGTCTTACAATTGAAGTTACTAAAAGGTCTTGTGAAATTATAAATTTATTAGTATGCCATAACCTAAGACACTAATAAGTGTACTCTAACTAATTCTAAAAAATTAAAATTAAAAAACTCATATTTTTGGTTGGGACAGTATATTGTGGAAGCAGTAAAGATATTTATATACGTCTCAACCATAAAAGCAATATGTCTCAAATCAGGCCATATGGTGTAGTGGTTGTAGTTCAATCTTTGAATTATTTATTTATCTATTTTGTTTGTAGGTAAAATATGTTGTGATAGAAGTAGTATTAGTTCATATGCTTGTTCCATGAAAGGGGATATAAAAACTAAGTGATGAAACAAATGGGTATGAAATCATGAATCAGAATGCTTCTCTGGAAAACTCAATTTCAGTTAAGTTGCCCTTAAGTTTTTAGTGTCTTGTTAACTTACTGATTAGTACCCAAACTTAGTTATAAGCAGGTTAACGTGATTAGTACCCAAACTCAATTTCAATAACGTTAGTTCCTGTATGCTGTTTTTATGACTTAGTTAATTTATGCGCAAGAGCTTTCAGCTTTCAAAGTTCAACGTTTGAAACAATATGGTCAATAATGTTTCAGATTGCAGTGGAAGGAAATCGCTTAAAGATTGAAATTAGAGATGGAATTTCTAAAGTTCGCTTTGCTCCAAAACCCAACAATCTAATTATCTCCTCTTGGGATTCTGTAAGTAATCTTGATAACTTGACTTTTGTTTTTCAGTATCTGGGTTTCAAGTTAGTATCCTTAACTGACCTGTTTTGGTGTTTTTGATCTTCAGCTGGATACCTCTAAACTTAGGTCAGAAATTCCATTAGAAGTAGGACTTCTTGGTTGCTGTTTCCTGGATGAATCTATTGCTTTCAGCATTGGTTCTGATTGTTGCCTTAAAAAGTTTGTTGTTTACCTTTCGTAAATCATATCCTTGGTTACTGCCTATTTTCTGCGGGTTATTATTGGGCTGTGATTTTTCATGCTTTACATTTCAGCTTTCTGGTTTTGTATCGCCCACTATAGGTTTACTGAAATAATTTGAACTTGTGAATTTAATGGTACTCATGATCAAACTGTTTCCAAGGCGTACTCAACTAAAGGTGATTATACTCTACTTCCTGAAGTTTTGACCTTTCTTACTTGATAAATGAATCATAATTAGGCCTTTACTCTATATCACAGGAAACTAATGTAATTTTATTTCTTGTTTTTCTTCTTGTAATCTTGTTTCTGAAATGCTTAATCTTGTGGTATCTCTAGACGAGGGAGGGAACCCGGGTGATGATGGTATGTGTATAAACTCATTTCTTTTATGTTACTCGTCCTAATATTGTTCATTCTTGATGCATTCTATTGCTGGTCTATGATTACAACTTCTAGGCATGTTGGGAAGAGATTCTTAATGACTCCATACATCACACCAAGATTTACTTCTAGTTGAGCGCTAAAAGGGTATTCTACAAGTGCATCACCCAGAGGATATTCTGCTGCTGAGTCCCCTGAACACTGAACCCTAACCGCACCCCTGGCTTCACATCACCTACTAAATCTCAATATGAAGGATGAAGTGGCTCATTGTCTTCATGGTACCCATCAAGTCAGCAGTCTTCTGTAGCAAGCTCTCCTCCTCGTGGGCGTCCTGTACCAGGTCCGTAATATATCTTTGGATGACAAGTTTCATCTCTCCACCCCACTTTAAGCTAGTTGAGTTGGATCCTATGCACAGTTGTAGTGAAATTTCGTCTCTAGCTAGTGCCTATGAGAATATAAAATTTGGTAATTGTGTGGTGTGATATGCTTTGTTTAATATGCATAGCTGCTATGTAACCAATATTTACTAGCTTGCAATCATCAACCTAGTTTCTTAAGTCGTTACTTTTGGGATGAATTTTCATGAAAATTGTAACCAATATTTTGTAACATGTGTGACATTCATGTCAATGTAATTTTGTCTGTTTTGATGTTGTAGTGATCTTGTTGGTATTCCGTTTTTGAATTTTCTTTTATTTTGATTTGTTAGCCTTTTTAATTTCTCAACTTATCTAACTGTAACACTTATTTCACTGCAGGTCTAAAGTTCTTTTCCTCCAGAGCTTGGAAATTAATAATGCAGGCTTTAATAGCGTGTAAGTAACGTTTGCATTGATAATTTAATTATTATAGACTAGAGGAATTTTATCAGATGTATGTGTGCTTTTCTTGTCCTTCTTTACGCTTCTGATGATTACCGACTTCTCTTCTCCCTAAATATTGCTTTTAGTTTAAGTTTGTTTTAAGAGGAAAAGGAGTTCAATGTTATGTATGCTAATGCATTAATTACAGTGTCCCATTTTCTAAAGTTCTGAGAGGAGTGTGATAATTCTAGCTTTGACCTGATTGTTTTGTTATTACATTGTCCCATTTTCTAAAATTCTGAGAGGAGTGTGATAATTCTAGCTTTGACCTGATTGTTTTGTTATTTACATTTGATATAGTACTGTACTTTTTTATATTTAAAGTTATTCTGTTTCTATTGCAGAGATTATTGGCAAAATAGGGATCACTTGTTTCTGCTTTCACTATATTGTGATATCATTCATGTACCTGGTTGCCTCGCCATCCAAATCCAGCTGTGGAAATCCTTAAGGCATACTTAAGCACCTACAACATGTATGCATCTTTACTATGTGTAGTCCACCGAAAAAAACAGTCTTGGTTTTACTTTGCTATTTATTTATTTTAGGATCAACTTATCTAGGTAGTTTTTCAATAAAGGTATACTTTTTAGATTTTTATAGTGTTTTGTAAATTATTTTTAGATTTGGGACTTGACTGATTGTAATTTGTTGTAGTTGTATAATGAATTATGTTATTAATATAGTATTCATTCGATTTTAATTTATTGTGTCTTAATCATATGTAATTAGTTTTAGATTCAGCTGAGTCAGCATTAGAATCAACTAAATCAATATCATTTTTTTTATAAAATAAATTTAAAATACAGGTCGGATTGTAATCGAGCTACTGTAGAACGGATAAAGTCTGTTCTAATTTTGAAAAAGGTAAGCCCAGATAAAATCCGACCTTTTTGGAATAGAACGACAAAACTAAAACGGACTACAGTTCTTATGTAATCCGTTCTTTCACTTGTTTTTAGAACCTGTTCTGTCGGTGCTTTTACTTCTCTTTTCCACTAGTATTCTTAGAGGGCTTATGTGCTTAACAATTAATCAATATTAACAACGATTAATTTGAAAAATGAATTTATAGATCGCAGAACTCGAGGTAGGCGTGGCTTTTCACCAAAAGAGATGGGAATCGAAAACGAACTCTCTTGTATTCATATTGTGTTACAAAGCTATCTAATGTAAAATTCATGCATATCATTGCTAATATATGATATGTGTAAGCATGCTATATATATGTATGTAATACAAACTAGTTTTCCTTTACATTTTGGGATGAGATTGAATCTTCAGAAACAACTAATATATGAGTTTTGGGAGTAATTACTTATTTTCTAAAGTTACTTCTTTTCATTGACTAGAAATCAGTTATAAACTTTACTTATTGCTTATTGAATGGAACAAAAAAGATTTTCTTGTTTGGTATGAAATATGAGTCACAAATTATATCTATATTTATGAACCTTATTATTGGGGATGCGGACCTTGGCTCATAGGGGCTTACAAGATGACAAAATAGGGTCATCTTGAATCCAACTCAAAAAACCCTTATCTTAGTATTTTATACTATACCTAGATTGCCCCTAGATTAATTAGTGCTAAAGAGATTAATTAGATAATTTAATGAAGATTAGGGATTTATTAGATTCTGATATGATTTAACTTTACGATTTGAGAATCAAAATCAGAATCAGAATCGAAAAAATTTAAGCCTACGGCTGGGAAAAAATGAACTCCCAACCGTAGGAAACAGATACGGCTGGGTAATGCATACAACCCAGCCGTAAAATGGTGTATACGATTAGGTTTGTGGATATCGACCAAGACAAAGGTCATAATTACAGTCAGGTTTTTTATTAAACCCTGTCGTAAAGCAAACTAGCTGAGTAGTCTACGGTTGGATTTGGTGTTTGAGACAGTCGTATATGTTAGTTTCGGTTGGGAAAAGATGAACTCCCAGCCATAAGAAACAAATACGGCTGAATAATACATACAACCCAGCCGTACAACGGTGTATACGGTTGGGTTTGTGGATATCGACCTAGTCGTATATCGAACTTACGGTCAGGTTTTTTAATTAAACACATCAGTAGTGCAAACTAGCTGAGTAGTCTATGGTTGGATATGATGCTCGAGCCAGCCGTAAATGTTAGTTACGACTGGATTCTGCAGTATACCCAGCCGTAAGTGACCCTGAATTTGTTTGATTTTTTCCAAATGATTTGAGATTGAACACTAATACTCATTCATTGACGTTAAGAAGGAAATTTATAACATTTTTCATTGAAGGGAATGGCATTACAATAAGGGAAAAGACATAAATTAGGAACCAATGTTAATGATAAGTTAAATATTGAAATTCGAGTCCCTTTCCATCAAAACATCATATAACTCTTGATTCTTGAATTTTTTACTGAATGTATTCTTACAACGAGTCTTTGAAATTTCATAGCATAGTTGAAATGAGCTTAGTGAAGTTGTATTTTCTTTACTGTAGATGGTAGGATACATCCTTCTTGTTTCTACCGTAATCGATCTAAAATTTTTACATCAACTATAGAGTAATTCGAATCTTTCCCTGATGCTTTGATATGATCTTCCATTTCGATTGTCGTATAACGTGATAAAAATTATGAAGACACGGAACCAAAAATTATCCGAGGGTTGATCTAGGTTAATGTTTAGCTCTCGATCATGTTGTGTTGTGGTCGACCATGCACGAGCTATGGTAACATCCTCTCTAGTTGTGAACCTAGCATCCATGGGTTTGTTTTTTGGATTATGAATAAATGAGAAGTATTTGTTGAGAAAAAAAAACAATTTGAGAGCACAAGTAAATATGAGGTGTGTTTCTTGAGAAGAGAAGAGAGTGTGCTATATTTATAGATGAAAGACCTCAACGGCTGAAAATTTTAAAAAATCTAGTCGTTGGGTAGTAATTGTACAATATTTCCTTGGAAAATGTAACCTTTTTAGGGAATGTTAGTTGTTTACGACTAGAAAATGGGTGTGATGACCTAGCCATAGACATGCCTCAAGCTTACTTACGGCTAGATTAATGCACAGACCTAGCCGTAAACCAAAACTCAGGTTCTTTTGCAGCTAGGTCAGTTTACAAATCTAGTCGTAAACGCTAAATGAGGTTTTTTACGGTTCGGTTTTCTAATAATCCCAACCGTAAAACTGAAAAAAAATACCATTGTGTCAAGTTTTACGGCTAGGTTTGCTGACCATATTGTAAACTCTGGGTCATTTGTGGCCAGCTTTGAAGCTGAAGCTAGCCGTAAACCTGACAGAATTAAAAGAATGACATATTACGGTTAGGTTTACAGGACTCGACCTAGCATAAGTGACCTTGAATTTTTATTTTTTTTAACTAAATTTTGTGATGTTTTGCATTGTATTTTGAATCAAATAATAAGAAAACCAATAATCATTCATTCAAACTAAATTTATATCAATAACTATAAAAAATATATCCTTCAAATCCATTAACTCCATAAATTTAAACATAATTAAATATCCATAAATCAATAAACTAAACAAAGTACTAAATATCCATCCGCAACAACATAAGAAAAATTTCAACCTCGACCTCTTCCTTTTGCTTTACCATGATGTCCACCTCAACCTTGACCTCTCACTACACCATATCCAGCTTTTGGCAACATTTTAGTTTTTTGATTTGCAACTCATATAGGTGTTGCAGAGGTTTAGTCGTTGCTTTTAGCGAACATACGTTGCATTATATTGGGATATTGTGGACGGAAATTAAAGAAAAAGGACACGCTGGTAGTTTATTAAAATGATTGAGGGTTTGAATGTCAATTACAATCCTTATTATTAACCTATCTATTTTGTTTCTATTCATTCTCTCTCTCTGACTCGAGAATCTTATCTTTCCCTTTTCTTTTTTGCTAAACCTAGATCTCTTGAAATCAAACTCATTCTGCCGAAAATCAAAATATCTCATAAAATCAAAACCCATCAGAAATCAAATCCAATCTTCACTTATTTTAAACCCTAGATATGTGTTTTTCTCCTTCTTAAACGCTAGCTTTTCTTGTGAATCTAAGTCTAGCGATGAATCTAAAAGAAGTTATGTCAATAACCTGATTCATATCCTTCAAATCCAAACCATTTCACTCTCCAACCTTCTCCCACAAATAAAATTAGGGTTTTTCCACCGGTAAAACAAAGAAGAAAAGTAAAGATTCACTTTCTTATATTGGGTTTTGATCTGCAACATATCACCATGACGACACAGATGAGCAGGAAAACGATAAGTAAATCCTTCAATCCCTATTTTTGCATCACTTTATTTATTTTTTTGATTTTTTTGAGGTATAAATCTATTGTTTTA
The DNA here is from genome assembly GCA_023531435.1 of Papaver californicum. NCBI lineage: Eukaryota > Viridiplantae > Streptophyta > Magnoliopsida > Ranunculales > Papaveraceae > Papaver > Papaver californicum. The sequence goes on along the minus strand of JAJJMC010033717.1, from coordinate 1,662,035 downwards.
ATTACGATACCAGTTTCTTGCTAATGGATTGTTCTTCGCTGAGATCAACGAGGTTTTCACAAGAGAAGAACTTGCTGAAGTGGTTACTCTGGTGTTGAAGTTAGGGTTACCCCCTATGAGAACTGAAACTAACTCATACTCAAAATGTTCTTGGTATACAAAACTCTAACTCTTATCTGTTTGTATTTTGTTTTAGATCTGAAAACTAGGGATTTAATTGGTTGGTTTTTGGATGTGTAGGTGAGAAGGGAAGGAAGATTACCGAATTTCAAACAAGAAGTGAATCTCTTCACAAATGTTCAAAGACTAGTGGAAGACAATGTAATTCAGGAAATTAGTTCGATTATTCTCATGAATCTCTGACCGATGATATTGACTCTGTGTTAGAGGTCAGTAGTGTGAATCTATTGGAATCAAGAGTTTCATATCATGTTGGACACCTGCCAATTCACTAGTTTTATTTTATAAAATTTCGTATCTGTTGAATTATTGCTCATCTTATCTCATGAACAAATCAGGCGAGCATCTCTGGTGGAGAGGTTAAAAGTCTCGGAAAGTTTCTTAAGATGGACATAGTCAATCCTCACAGAATGCAACTTCAAGGGGAGGTAAGTTTTACTTGTTTAAAATGTTAAAGAAAATTTTTAGTGTTCTCTTGTTCTTTTTCGTACAAGGTTTTGGTTCACTTAAACAACTTATATCATTAGCACAATCATTTTCAGTGAACATATTTTTTTACCATCCCGAGAGTTTATAAGAAACAGTATAGGAATTATTGACAGTGCGTAGTTCATTTTGGGGGGCTTCAAAGTTATACTGCTTATTTTTCCCAAAAAAAAAGTTTAGCCTGAAATCTATAACATCTACTGATAGAAACGATTTTGTTGTAGGTTAAGAAACTGCAACAAGAGCTAGAGGAAGAGATGGAATTGCGCAGTGTCTTACAAAATGCTGTTGAGCTGAGCGCTTTAACATCATCTTTATCATGCATCCCAGAACATGTATGCTTCTTTCCATTTTCATTTGCAATTAATCGTTGGAATTTATGTTCCTGATAGAGGATCGAGATTAGATGATTTATTTGCCAGTAGCGTGACGGATAACATCCAAACAACAGTATCTAAAAAGACAAATATGGATTGGAATAAATTTTTAATTGGCTACCTTGATTTAATAAGAATGTACAATAGAATGAATCAATATAACCTTGATTGGTTTAAGATCAATGTACCCACACTTATCAAGCTTTGTTATTAAGTTCCACCTTTCACCTTTTCTGTTCTTTCTGTACAAGAGTGTCACTTTCACATGAATTTTGCTACAAGATTTGGGTATCATCCATCAAATAGTATGCTAACTGTTGGAGCTAAACTGAGGAGTCATTGTTTTTCCAATGAATTATTTACCTTCATAACTGGTGTGTCCTGTACCATGTAGGCGAAGGAACTATTATCTAGTATTGCTATATTGGAGATCACAACTTCATAACTTGAGGAAGAGATGATATCTTTGCAGTGTCAGCTCAAGAAAGAAACGAGCGAAAACTCGCGGAGTACAATCAGAAACGTTCATCTTCGCAGTTACCCTTACCTGACAATTTAAGAAGACTAGTAAGTTTACATTTCCTTATTAAGATATCCACAGAAAATTATTTTATCCCTCCTGACACATCTTATATACTTTGATGAGTCCATATTTATCCAGTATATTTACTTATTAATTTTGTACATTAATTTTTTAGACATTATAATATGAAGACTGCTATTTTCAAGAATAATCTTGTTATCATCATTGTGGTTCGATTGGTTGCTCATACAAGAGCATTGAACATACGAGGAATTGTTTGTCAATTTTGATCCATCAGTTGTGACATATGAATACTTCTTATGTGCTTTATTTACTATATGACATCTCTTTGTTCCAGGTATTAAGAAAGCGTGAAGAGCGAGAAGCTGACTTGGATCGGCATCTAGATATAGTGAAAAAAGTTGATGAATTATTGATCTGTTATGGAGGAAACTGCAAATACCTTCTGCGGTGTTTCTAAAGAACTACAATGATTTTATGTTGAGTATAATTCCCATCTGGCTTCTTTTGGTCTGCTAGATTGTTAAAAAGAGTTTAGGATAAATTCCATGGATCAATTTGTCTGCTATCAGTAGCCTATCACCAAAACTGTTTTAAAGTTTAGAATGTTTTTACTACATGACATCTTTATGGTCTGCTATATTTCTCGGTCATTAAGTTGTTTATAATGCTTAGTTCAGTAGTATAAAGAAGTTTATTACTTTTTGTTCTTACTTCTGATTAGTTCTTGTGATGTTGCAAATGAGTACAAGTAAAAACCCAAACAGTAAAGTGTGGCAGGGTAGATATGGTGCTCGACAAGGTTAATACTCTTGTTCTTATTTTAGGAATTTTTTCGGATTATATTTGCATTTTTAACTCATTTGTATGGTTTATTTTATGTGGTGGTTATGCAGGATATCATTCTTGATCAAATACTTGAGGCTGATCTTGTTACTGAGATACAAAAGTATTTGGAAAATCTCATTAATTTTAGCGTTAGATTATGCATACATATAAAACACCTATTCGAAAGTATTTTTGTTTGACTATTATATTTTTATGGATTTGTATAGGTCCAAAGGATGTAAAGGATGTCCTTGCTCTTCCTAAGAGCAACTGCAGTGGGCGATGGGACCAAAGAGTAAAGATTAAATTTACTCTTCCCTCGCCCAATTTCAACCGCAACGGGCGACTGGTTTTGAGGCGACTATAGCTACAGTACCAGAGGAGTTTTTCTCCCAAAATCATATATAGTCGCACGCTCTCCTAAAAGGACGTTAACCTAAAACGTTTCGTTAAGAAAACGTTTCAAAACACGGACGTTTGGTTAGAGAAGCTTTGATGAGACGCTTGGGCAGAGAAGCGTATGAAGTAACGCTTGCCTAGGAGAACGCTGGTCTGCCAAACGCAAGCTAGAGGAGCGTCTCAACCAGACGTCCACTTAGGAAAACGTTGTAAATCCTACGTCCATTTAGGAAAACGTCCAGTCCCGACGCTCACCCTAGCCGACGCAGTGTATAGCAACGGTGCTCCAGATGGACGCCCAGTTTACAAACGCTGCTCCAGATGGTCGTCCCAATTGGACGCTCCTCCAGCTAGGCGTTGCAACAAAACGTCCCAGCGTTTTAAAAATGTTAGAAGCAACTAAAATTCGCTGGACGTTCACATAATTCGTAAAAGCCCCTCTGACTCTGAGGTTACTAGTGTAGTCTTAATTAATTTACTAGTAATTTAGCTGCTTTGATGCATTTTTGTGATTAGTCATATCAACATACAATAAAACACAATCACTAAAAGTAAAAGAAGAAAACTTAGAAGAAGTGAAATGAATGATGCTGAGATTGCCGACATAAGTCCATACCTTATGCCAGAGATGGCTAGTTACATCATGCTCATGCATGCATGAAGCAGCTGCTTGATCACAGAATTATACGAATACAATGATTCAATGGATCATCGACAAAGACATTACCAACATTTTTTCAATGTTATGTACGTATTTTTCTACCTATGTAACGAAAGTTTGAAAACGATATGTGTTTTTCGATCGATCATAAATCAATCCCTTTCAATCATCTCATATCATCCAATTCATTGGTTGGTTCCCATCTATTGATACTGACAAGTGTGTTGTGTTGTTGTTAGTGTTCTTCTATGCCATATACCATGTTTACCAAGTATCTATTGGATCATCCGTTTTGTTTTCTAGTTCAATGTTCAAACTTGACTAATATTCATTTTAGTTAGCTAAATAGGGTTTGATTGCACATATGCCACCACTTTGGATCCCCTTGGAGGCATGCATTAGGTATTTGCCTAGACTGATGGATCTGGGGTTTGATTGCACATATGCCACCACTTTAGATCCTTTAGAAGAACGTTTTAATCATAAGCGCTCACTACCAAGGACGTCTGATTGAGACGCTAAGCCTGGCGGACGTCAATTAGACGCTCTTTCTGGTGGGCGTCCGTGAAACGCTTCTATGGGTGGACGTTTCGGTGCGTGGACGCTATTATAGAAGGGCTTCTGCATTAAGACGTCTACAAGGAAGAGCGTTTATCACTAAACGTCCACGCAGTACAACGCACAATTTATAGACGTTCACCCAATACAACGCTGGTACAATAGACGCTTATTAGTGTGGACGTTAAACATACGTCCATCCACGGAAGCGTACAAATATGCAAACGTTCATGTATAGTTGCGTCTGGTTTCAAAATATGAAACGCTCACCTAAATGTGCGTCCAACAAGATGCGTCTCCTTAGAGGAACGTCCGTGTCATCTCACGTTCTTCTAGATGGGAACCAACCAAAAAAAGACCAAATTTTTTTAGTATTTGGTATTTGGTATACTCGCATCGTTGGAGTTTCCCTAAAGACTGTGCATCCGATGTTAATGGTAGCAGTGCTACTCTAAAGCTTCAGGTGTTATTAATTTTTCATTTGCACAATTTGATAAATTTTCATGTTTATCCATTATTTACTTCTACAAAAAGTTATAGCTAGACTTAGTGGTAGTCTTATAAGAAAGGGGCACAACAAGAAAAACAGGTTTGCGACCGAAATTTTAGCAAGAGCTCGGAATTTTAGTCGCTTAAGAGTTAAAGCATCCAAAATTGCAATTGCCAGAAATTTTGGCGGCTATAAACTTGTGTCCACTTTTATTTAGCCACGAAAAAATGTCTTTAGTCGCTAGATCCTTTGTTCAAGTAATTTATAGCACCTAAAAAAGTGATCATGTAGCTATTTACTTTGAGGCACAGACTCGTAGCAACAGCAAAATAAATTGGTTGTTCTAGATGTTAGCAAGAGCCCAATATTTTAGTCGCTTTAATAGTTTAAGCTACAAAACTTGCAACTGCCAAATAGTTGGGCTGTATTAAAGCTGTGTCAACTGGTTTTTAGCCATGTCCAGATGTGTTTGATCGCTAGATCATTTTTTCAAGTAATCTATATAGCATCTAGAAAAGTGCTCATGTAGCTCTTTACTTTGAGGCACATACTCGTAGCAACAGAAAATTAATTGGTTGCTCTAAATGTTAGCAAGAGCCCAATATTTGAGTCGCTTTAAGGGTTTAAGCTAGAAAACTTGCAACTGCCAAATAGTTGGGCTGCTTTAAAGATGTGTCAACTAAATTTTAGCCATGACCAAATGTGTTTGATCGCTATCTTTTTTTCAAGTAATCTATATAGCATCTAGAAAAGTGCTTGTGTAGCTCTTTACTTTGAGGCACATACTCGTAGCAACTAAAAAATGAATTACATGGTAAACCCTCTCCCATCAACTATGTTTAAGCCGCCACCACAATTTCAAAAGAGAATTCAGTTTTTTGAAGTAGACATTTGAGATCTTGGTATTGATCCAACAATCTTATTAGGATTTGGTTATGGAAACATGAAAACTCGTTTAAATCAATATTTTGATTTATTATGAGAAATGTTTGGATGCACAAATTGAAAAAAAAAATTTAACATGAGTCTACTAAATTGACTATAATTTGGTTATAATTTTTTTTTTGTTTCATTGTGTTTATCAGTTCTATTTTATCTTTTAATACAACTTTTTTTTCAAAGTTTTGTTTCCTGGACTTAACCCATGAACGACTTCTATAAATTGAACACTGATGGCTCTTATATGGATGGTTATGCAGGAATTAGAGGAGGTCAATTCGTGAATCGTGGTCTTAATTCCGACTGCTCTTGTATGGAGCATAAGCATAATTTGCGCCCCCTGCTGTTCATTGACTTGTTTATGCAGTCACTTGAAATTGAGGATTTCAAAATGCTCGAAAATAAGATCAAGCATAGACAAATACAGAGCTCTTTGAAACTTGTACGACCTAAAAGGTGAAATGCAGTAAAGTTTACATGAAACTTGAATATTCATAAGAATCACATGAGGATGGCAGTTTCACAAAAAATCCTTAATTCGGCTGAGGGTTTACACAACTCAAAATGCTCAATATGAGTATAATTTCAAAAAGGAAAAATAAAATCATCACTACCAATAAGAACTTTGTCTGGCTCAGTCGTTGTAATGCTTTCACTCACTGATACAATCCTTGCGCAGTTTTCCATTAGCTCTTGAGCATACAATCCTGCATTAATCCCTGAAAAATAATTATGTACATAATATCAGTTTCATCCGAATGATATCTAATTTCAAAGGCACTGAACAAAAAGAAACTTGGATCAGCAGCCATCTACCAAACTAGTAGCTCTCTATGAAGTACCTCCAAATGAAACACAGAGCCCTAGCAAAGATATCAATTTATTACCCTATCCTTCTAAGGAAAACAAAATCTAATACAGGACAAGTAGAATTGGTGTAAAGTAGATGACACCAAAGTTAAAATGAGTACCTTCAAGTGACCACTGACCAACTCCATCAGCTACACCTAACCACCTCTAAAATTTGATGAAAAATGCATCCTCTCCACCTGAAATGCCTGGAATTGTTACACTCTGGATTACTTATATAACAAATCATATCCAATCTAGTCTTTGTCCAATTCTCATTCACAAATATAACTCATTCATGTGAACTATGAAGGTGTACCTCCCAGCTAACCCCTATAGCTTAAATCATCCAGCTATGACTCTTAATTAGATTCTGACTACTTAACATTTCTGACCTAATTGAGGTGGTCATTTTCTAGAAATAGATGCTAACCCCTTCAAACATCTTCTAGCTTTTTCTTATGCCATTTTCAGGGATATCTATAAACTCCAGTGATAATCCCACAAAAACGGGTTTTATACACTGGCTTACGAATATAATCTTACACGTATAGTCAACTAAAAGGAACAAGATTCATGAGGATCATCAAAAATGATGATGAGCATGATGACAATATATGATTCCCAGTAACGTCATTGACTGATAAATGTAAGCAATTACACTCAGTAAAGGTAAAGAGAATTGTTATGTACTGACAACACGAACAAAGAATCAACTTATATTAAGATATCATAAGCGAATGATGAAAATTGAGAGAGAGGGGGAGAGTTAACGAACTAATCGCTGCAATCAGATTCCAATGGCGTCAAGAAGCTGAAAGTGTTGAGACACGGAAACCAGCGAGTTGGCAACTATGGCACCAATGGCAGCTACTGCGGGGACTCCGATCCCTGGAAAAGTAGAATCTCCACAACATAAAAGCTGAGGGATAGGAGTCGACTGCCCAAGGAATGAGTCTTTACCAGCTTGTATTGCAGTTCCATATGTTCCTCTGTTCCTCCTAAGAAATCTCTTGTGAGTGAGTGGTGTTCCAATCAATTTCACTTCACATTTCTCACGGCTAAAGCCAAGCCCAAGTGCTCGCTCCACAGCTTTCCACATAACCTAAGCCACAGTAAAATGTTATAAGAAGTCTTTTACATCACAAAAGAAAGGAACTTAACAAGCGACTTGAAAAATTGGGAGGATTTTTTCCCAGGCAGTATTGGCATGTAAGACGTGTTTCCCAGGCGGTGCCAAATCCTTACTTAATACACTAGGTACAGAGATCAGAACAACGTTCTGATCAGCATCAACTCCTCTATCCCAATCATTAACAACTATATGATGAATTCCCAAGTCTTCAGGTATGCCCTGTAAACTCATATACATTTAAGAATGAGTGTGTCCTTAAAATCAACTAACACTGTCCTAGACAATTATTAGCATCTGTTAACAGAAAGAAACATTAGCTATCTTTCTAACATTCAAATAAAACCTACAAACTTAGAAACCTTATCGATGGAACCAGATATGAAGAAAACTAAAATATAAATTGAGATTAACAAAAAACCATGTTTTAAAATTACATAAAATCCAATATAAGAAACATAAAAACTGAAAACTCTAAAGAAATTTACTTTACAAAAGAAATCAGGCTCATAAAAAAGGGATGTTAGTTATTAAAAATCAAAACAAATAAAAGTGGTGGAAAGTTTATACCTGAAGATGTTTGCGAAATTCAACTGAAATTGATAGATGGTCTTCTAGTAACTCCTACAAGTATGGGTTTAAACCCCCCAAGTCCCATTAACGCATCCAAGCAACTAAGAAACCTCTTGACGCTACCATAACAAACATCAGCTAGCATTCTAAAACCACAGACTAACTACATCTTCAAAACTTGACTAACGAATTAACAATCTATTATCCCTCAGAAGTCACAATTAGTCTTTCCAATAATGAACAGAATAAAAAATCAAAGTAATCGTATTACCCTTCTCTATTTTCAAAACCCACATCAAAAGAACTCAAATTTCCCCAATTACATCAACACCCGAATGGAAAGCTCAACCCTAATTACAATAAAAAGAAAACGCCTTATGGTTCTGAACAGTATTCTTCTTCTATTTTGAACTTAATGTCTGCCATATCTCTTAGAATCAACTAATCTATACTTGCTGAAACCATTTAGGGGAAATGAGTTTATAGATCTGAGAATATGTGAGGGAGAAAAAGAGATTAGTAAGAGAAGTAAATCAACTGATCTAGCTTTGATTAGTTATTCTTGGCAGCGGCGGAGGATTAGAGAAAGACAGAGAGAAAAAAGGAAAATGAAGGGGAAAAAAAATTTAGGGTTTTGAATAGAAATTTTGGACGGTGGATAAGGATAGTCATACGGATCATGAGATTTTTCTGGAGGGTACATATATGGTTTTGGATTCTCATACAGATTGAGACAAGTGTGTGAGAAGCATGTGTGGTTCTCTTTGTGCTAAAACGAACTAGTGCATTGAATTTTATTATCAACCTTCGGTACAAAAAATCCAAAGAATATATATAAATTAATTTGGATATTGTTATCGACGATAAAGTTCTGGTAAAGATTTCGATTTAGTGGAAAAGGTTATTAAGGTTATTCCACAACTAGTCACGATACCTAACTTACATCCCTTGGGGATACGCTGGTCTAGGCCGCTTCAGAGTCTCATAAAACGTCCACGGTTGACTTATGAGCTTGAGCAGAGACACACTGTATCACGTAAATTAAGTTCACCCATATCTGAGCCCAAAGACACACTAGATATCCAATATGTGCGAGATTATGGAAATACCAATATTGGATTATAAGATCGACGGATAACAAACGAAATTAAGTGAAGCTGATGGAAATTCGGTTTGAATTGATAGTTAACCATATAAACCCATGAAATGTAGGATAAATCTAGTGAGGTCGAGCGATATTGGATAAGATTGATAGGTCACGGGTAAAATTTACTAAGCTCGATGGACATTCAGTTAAAATGATGGATAACTGGAGAAACAGATGGAATTCGAGAAAAATTGAGTGAGGCCGACCAATATTGGATAAGATTGACGGATAACAAACGAAATTACGTGAAGATGATGGAAATTCGGTTTGAATTGATAGGTAACCATATAAACCTTTGAAATGTAGGATAAATCTAGTGAGGTCGAGCGGTATTGGATAAGATTAATAGATAACAGGTGAAATTGACTTAGATCGATAGACATTCGGTTAAAATGATGGATAACTAGAGATGTGCATCTGCAGATTGAAAAAAGTTAAACAAAGGAGTTAGATAATAGGTGAAATTAAGTAAAATGGATTGACAACTAATAAAATTGTGCGAGGCTACTAAATATTGAGTGAAATAATTGATAATATGTGAAATTGATAGATACATATGAGATTGAATGTGTAATGAGAGATATCGGAAAAAACAACTGAATGTTGACAAGTAAATTCGAATAAAATTGATAGCTAACTATGAAACAAAGTCAGATAAACTACAACGATCGACTAATTATGAAACAATGATTGAGCATTGTACAAAAAAATTTAGTGTTTCATAGTAGGTCAAATAAACTACAATCTAGAATGATCGAAAAACGTTCAGACTCCAAAATCACATGAAGTTTCGTAAATATAAACGTATACAATAAAACCGAACGAAGCCTAAAAATGGATAAATATAGTTAACCTAAATATTTTTGTGAGGTCGAGTGATATCGGGTATAATTGATGACTATAAAGTAAAATTTGGTGAGGTAAATGGACTCTCGGCATTCGTAATCAAATTCAAATCTATACCCATTCAGTTAACTTATCCCCTGCTTCCAGACATGCTGAGCTCCACATATTCTTGTACAGTCAAAGTGGATTGATTCTGTGAAAGATGGGATCAGTAAGTGGAAACCCACAAATCTTTAATCTTACACCAATAAAATTATAATAAAACACTATTATATTAATTGGCCGACCTTTAATGACTTCTATGTGATGATTTAACTGTAAAATGTCAGTAACGATTTGGTTTTCAATTTTTTTTCCAACTTGACAAAATTCCATCGTTTTTGATCATCTAAAGCTATAATTCAACAATTTCCAATACATAATTTATGTAAAAATTCATCAATTTTATCTAATTTTAACAAATCAGATCGATTTGAAAAATCAATTAATGATTAATTTTGACAATTTCATCAAATTGAGCATATCAATACCATTTATACCCAATTTATAAGCAATAAAGAATGTAATCATACCCCATTCACTAATTTTATCAATTAAGTAGTCTAATTCTTGTCATATTCTGATTAATAACCTTTTCCACTAAGTTGGAATCTTCATAGGAACTCCAAACCTATGAATGTTCGTCATATTATCATAAATGACCTCTTCGTCTAAGTCGAAATCTTCACCGGAACCCTAAACTCACCGATGCTCGTCATAATATCCTTAATGACCACTTAACCTAAGTCGGAATCTCCATCGGAACCCTAATTCTACCATCATTGGACTTAAAAACTTTGTGTAATCGAAATTTTTAAGGTTCACACAACGAGAAATGTTTGATGTACACTCGTCCGGAACCTTAATTTCCTTCAAAAGTCTAAAAAATGAATCCTTCTCAGTGTTCGACATCACATATAAGGCGTTTGGCACACTATATTTATCCCCTATTCTTATCTATTTCTTGGATTTTTTTTCATATTGAAGGTTGATAAATAAACCTAACGCACGAGTTCATTTTAACACAAAAAGAAACACACATACTACTCACACACTTTTCTCAATTCGTATGAGAGTCCCAAACATAATCTCCATTGTCCAAAAAAATTTGCAATCTGTATGACCAACCTTATCCACCGTTCAAAATGCCAAATTTTTTCACTTCATTTTACAAATTCCCTCTCTCTCTTTTTCGTTTTTCTCTCTAACTGTAACACACTCTCCGCCTCCTTTCTCTATCTCATCTCCATTTCCATTTCTAGATCTCATAGTAAGAACACCTTCACGCCTCCCACCCTGTTTTCTCTGTAAGAACATGAAACTCTAACTCATATCATTCCGTTTTATGTATATCATCCTGTTTTTTGAAGGAGAACGAGAAGAGGAGAAACCCTAAACTTATCTCTGGATCCGCCGCCTCCCTTTGCATCTTCACATTTACAAACAGAACCAAACGCCTTATGCATCAGTTCCCCTTTTGATCTAAATCGATTTTACAATTGATTTGTGCTCTCTCTACAACCAGGAACAATTGAATGGTATAGTTTCATCTCCTTCTTATTTTGATTGTATCTCTCGATCCCACTGAAACTTTCTAACTTGAATCAATGGTATGTATTTTTAATATATATTTTGAAGGGTTATTAGGGTTTCCGAATTCGTAAACAAATTAAAGGATGAAGAAAAGAATGAAGGGTTCTTAGGGTTTCTGATTAAAGGATGAAGAAAAGAAAAAGAAGGTAAACAAATTAAAAACCCTAGAAATTTTTGAAGGGTTCTTAGGGTTTCCGAATTCGTAATAGTAACTTGTATTTTGAGTGTATGATGTGTAATAAATTCTGAGATTGTTTTGGTTTGGTTTTCTGTAGGCTGAGGCCATGCCGAGCTCCAAGGCTAGTAATCCCAATCCTGATGACGAAGACATGGATCCTACTGTATGTATTTGTTTTGTTTTATTATTTTGTTAATGTTTTTGGTTTAGTTTGAGGTTTTTTCTAATCGATTTTTCTATTATTGATTGATTTTTTTTTGTTTGTTTTTGGTAGCAATACTTTGAAAATAGGGGAAAATGGCTTGCGTCGCAGAAGGCTTCAGGAAGTAATCCTTATCCTCACAAGTTTTTTGTTACAATGACTCTTGTGGAGTACATCAAAATGTACGAAACATTGGTTGATGGTGAACACCTCGAAGATGTTGAAGTTTCATTGGGTGGTAAGTAAACTCTTGCGGCCAGGAATTTTATTGTAGGAGTTGTTTATGAACAAATGTAAATGTTGTATGTTTTTCTTTTTCCAGGTAGGATTATGCATAAGAGAACTTCATCTTCAAAGTTGTTCTTTTATGATGTTCACGATGAGGGTTTAAAGGTTCAGCTCATGGTTGACGCAAGGTATAGAACTGTGATTTAAGTGGGTCATTTCTTTGTTACTGTCATGCGCTTCACATTATTCTTAATGAGACAGTAGTTTTATGAAAACTTGGTAGCTTTTTATGTTAGGATTGGTATATTTGTTAGACCCTGTAATTTCTCTATTTGGGTTATCGAATTCATGGATATGCATTTACGAAATTTGGACTAATAAGCATTATTTATCGTGAGGTAGATTTTATGCTCCTGCTGAAAAACACTCCCTATACCCAATGCTATTGTAAAGTTGGTTTTACACAACCATTAGTTGTATTCTATCTCTTTCGATTGTCCATAAAACAAAGAACTCTTACAAATGCTGTCATATATTCTCGAAGATGGTATGTTTGAAAAAAAGTATCAAAATGTCCATTTTTATTATTTGTTTTCTTGATTCAGTTCTTTATGTTACTGTGTGTCCAATTCAGGGTTAATGCTCCTTATTATTATTATTTCTGATCTTCTTTGTATCTTTTTGTTTGTTTGTATATGCATGACCCAAGTTTATCACTTTTTTTTAGAGAGATGAACATGAACTAGATGTGGAATGAGTACTCACTCTATTGATCTCAAAATCAAAGCTAAAAAACAGTTTAAGTGGTATAAGGTTGCAATATTATGAATCTTGAAGTGTTTTTTAGCTTTGTCCAGTGAGATTTAAAGAACCATGATGGGTGCTTCAAAGTTGAAGTAGTTGTATCAATGGTGTTCCTCATCTTTAGGTTTAAAATTGAAGTGTGTTTGATGAAATTGTAAATGAAATTGTTTTTTTTTCCTGTAAAAAATGATTATAAATTTTTTGACTAAATAATGCTGTAAATTGAATTCATTAAAAACAAAGTTGACCAATTATGATTTTAATTTGGTTCATAATTGTTTTCATTATTAATTTTAATTTTATTTTTTATTCATTTTTAATTATATAATCTTAATTAGTATTATATAATCTTAATTAGTGATAATATCCAATATTAATTGTTAATTATAATTATAATTTGGGATTATCTAAATCAGAATTTGTTTTTAGCGAGCAAAAAAACTTAGTTGCTTAAAAACTTAAGCAACCAACTTCAGGCCAATCAAAATCACAAATCGCTTTTAGAGAGTAAAAAAATTCGGTAGCTTAAAAACTTAAGCAACCAACTTCAGGCCAATCAAAATAAGAAATCGTTTTTAGCGAGCAAAATTACTTGGTCGCTTAAAACCTTAACTAAGTAATTTCAGGCCGAGTTGTTCCATGTATCTATCAACTAGGTATTTTACTTGTTTTAGGATGGTTGGTCTATCTGGAGCGATTGGTATTTTACTTGCTATATTGGTTGGTCTAGATATTAAGCGATATCAATTTTACTTGTTCCCTGGTGGTTGGTCTAGCTCTGAAGCAATGAGAAGATTACTCTCTTTAGGTAAGTTGGTTGATTACTAGAGCGACTGACTGGCCGCTCTAGACCTTTACAAAGCGGGCTTTTTGCAACAACGGGAGTGAGTGCCACTTTAAGTCGCTATAACGGTTATAACGACTTAAAAGGGGCTTTAAGCGACTGAAAACGATCTGTCGCTTAAACCTGTTTTTCTTGTAGTGGGGCCAAATAGGCATGCTAGGTCAGCAGCCATTGAAAAGCATTGCCTCACTGTCTATGCAATGAGGCTTTGTTATTTGTTGATATTGTGATTGAAAGTTGTTTCTTTTTGTGATGGGATTGTGATGGATTTTGGTATTTGTTTGTAGTTTTTGATATTGGAGGGACACTTGGTTTATTTATGGAGCTTCAGAATTTAGGAGACATGAGTTTAAGGAAAAAAACATTCTCTCGTGTTATTCATTGTATTCGACGAACGGATCAGAAGCATAAGAATGAAACTTAGAATCGAACACTTTAGCATATCTTGTTTACAACGCTACAGGTCGGTTTTGTTGTTCTCTAGCTTCTTAGATTTTGATGTGAATGTGAAGCCATTGGACTGTTTTATTGTAAATTTTGAAAAGATATAATTTACTAATGTAGGAAGAGGATGAAGCAAAAGCTTAAAGAGCTCTAATTGTGCTTTGTGATCTTCAGCAAAGAAGAGTTTGGCTTGATGAAAGAACATCAAATACAATCCGCACAACTTGTGTTCATTTATCATCCAAGTACTTACAACCTTTGATTTTTTATTTTATTTTTTTAATATTGTTTAGACCACAGAAACTATCCAACAACATCTTTATCTAGTTAAATTTTTTCTTAAGAACTAGTTTTATTTAACTTGTCCGTGTTTGAAGGAAAAAACAACCACCTTGTACAAGGTTTTTAGATTTATCATTGTTAGCTTCTAACATTTGAAGTCTTAAACTATCATCAACTAGCTTTTTCCTATGATTATATCATGTCAAACCCATGCAACTAGAAGACTTACAAATGAAGTAGTTCTTAATAGTTGTTAATGCCGAAGTCATAGTATGAAATTTTGTATGTGTTATATATTCGCATGATTGCAGCTCATATGCATTCATTACTCCCATAAGTTAGAATATTGTTTTTGATATCGTCTCTTTTGAGTTGTGATGGAAATTAAAAAAATGCTAGTCTGCTTATAACCCGTTTGTACCAGCTCCTAAGAAACTAGGTCTTAAACACGGTGGTCACTGGCTAATTGGGTCAAGTGGGTTCCACTTTTTTATAATCTCAAAAGTTGTTGCTTATGTGTGTTTGAAATGGTGATTCCAATAGAATCTGATGTTTCTTCGTTTTTATATAAACCTAACATCTCTTGCATATTGTTATAAATGTGTGCAGAGTATGATTGCAAGAAGATTGTTGGAAAAACAACCTTGTCGAGTAGTAATCTTTCCGGTCGATGAACCATTAGCACACAACAACATTTTGGTCTCTGTTGGAGAACCCACCTAATGATTAGGTACTGCTTTAGTTGTTTTGGTTGAGCATTTAAGCCATTGTATTTAAGTTCAGATTGTTATTGTAAGAAACTCCCTTCCTTGAATGATATGATTAGAATTTAACTTCTTGAAATTGTAACCGAGACTTCAAAGATCTATTTCCAACTTCTGAGACGTTAACATCTAGTTTTCCATGAGCTCACTACAGCTGCAAGTTGAGATAGAAAAAAACCCTAACTGTTTACGGTCAGGATTATGGATTATGTGTCATTCTAAGCCTACAATTATGGATTAGGTAAAAATATTATTTGTTTGTTGCTTGTTATCTGTTAGATCACCTACTACATGTTTCAATTTAGTCATACATTCCTTAATTTGATACTCTTTTACACTTTGAAACTTATCTTAAAACAAATTTTTCTGATGGTGATGATTGATGAATGATGATCAATCAAAGATGTTCTATGTTATGATTCTTGTAATTCTTCCGTACGGGTATATTAGATCTTCTATTTCATCTAGAATGATATGAAGGTGTAAAAATCTATATATGCTGCAGCAAAATTCTGCAGGAATCTAACAAATACAATTTCTATTTGTTTTAGAACCTAATTAAAATTTGCAACGTTAATAAATGTTGCTTAATAAGCAAATAAGTTGTTTTAATTAAATCGAACCAACGTCTAAAAAAAATTTAAGCAACGTTTATTTCCGTTGTTTAATTAATTTAAGCAATCTTTATATAAGTTGCACAAAACGTTGTTGCAGTGTGCAATACCGTTTTCGCAACGTACATACCGTTGCTTAAATTCTTGGGGACGGAAATAATGGTGATTTTGGCGTAGTGTCTACCTCGACCTTTACCTTGAGGTTGGTCTTGAACAATTTCTTCATTTGAAGAACCTAAGCTAGATGAAGAACCAGCGGGAGTACGAGTAGGTGTTTCATAGATACCGGATTCATACCTATCTCTCTTCGAACCCCTCGTCTCTTCGTCATCGTTGTACCGATATAGATGTGCAGAGTCAGGGTCAGCTAGTTTTTCAATCTTATCTCGCAGTCGTCTTTGATCGTCAACCCTCAACACTGAACCACCATCAGTGCAACGCCTCATGTCCTTCACCAACCACTTAGCTCGCCCGACCTATTTTGGAATTTCAAATTTTCCAAAATTTTAATATTTATACAAAATTTGAAAAACTAATACAATAAGAAAAGTAATAGTTTACGTACCACCATAAAAAATCTCTTCTTCCAATAACTTGCTCCCTTTGATGAACTTGGATGATCCACAATTTTGTCGAAATATGATATCGCTTCAGCATCCATATTGAGCACATAAGGATGACCCCATATGTTAAACCATGTCAAGTACTTATCCTCGGCTAGTTTTGTCCCACAAAAGTGTTCATACCCAATAATATCAACTTGGTGGGGGGCTCGAATGCGACCATTCCAATCAACGACAGATGAGACAGGGTTGTAGACCAATCTAACATTATTAATCAAGAGCTTAGAGTTTCCCCTGTCCACTTTAAAGTTTTCATCCTCATCGTGGAGAATTATCTGCATAACTCCAATATGACGTAAAGTTCTACGAGGGTTGTAAATCACATACCCTGTTGGATGAAAGAGTGGTCCATTGTGGGTCGACGCATCAGTAAATTCACGAGCATCATGACCATTTTTATCAAGCCTGAGGTACGGGTCAAACTCCACATCGTTAACAATCAGAGCGTCCACCCTCATCTGAACCATCTTATCTCTTTGTCCTTCTCTTGATTTCTTGTGAATAGATATCTGCTTCCTGTTGGAGTAGGGATACGCTAATTTTTATCCTCCGTTGGTCTCGTCAAGTTAGGAAAATGGTCGTAAACCCATGACTCCGCAAAAAGAGAGTTTATATTAAACACAAATTAATTTAAAAACTGAACAAACATTGGAGATATAATACAAAAATTACTTGGAGAAGGCCAACATTCCCCCAATTTGTGTTTGGTTCCACCTTAAAGTTTTACCGAGACTCTCAAGCAAGAAAGAAAGGGTTGCAAATGCCCCATGAGTACTCTGCTACCTTGTTTACGGTTGGGAAATATGCTTCTACGGTTTGGTCAAAAATATTTACGGCTACCTTTTCCAACCGTTGACCTTGTAGTAAACAAAAAAAAAAGTTCAACCCAAACTCAGGATCAGTTACGGCTAGGAATAACCATTTACGGTTGGGTCGATTGGATTTTCCAAGCTAGGACCTAGCCGTAATCTAAGCAAAAAAAATTAAAACCAAACTCAGGGTCACTAGTGGCCAAGATTTCCAACATACGGTTGGGTTTTCAAATTTTGTTCTAGGCCTTTACTACATTGTTTACGGTTATGAATGATGTATTTCCTAACCGTAATAAAACACTTACAGTATTTATGGCTGGGAGTTCATAACTTCTCAGTCGTAGAAGGGATAAATATATTTTATGGCTGGGAGTTCATCTTTTCCCAACCGTATATCAGTATTTACGGCTAGGAAATCAACATTTCCTAGTCGTAGGCACTTACGAAATTGATTTTTTAAAACCCTAAATCTAACAAATGAACCCTAATTAAGCAATAAAATTGATAGAAAAAGGATGAGTTTTTCAATTCATACCTTAAACGAGCCATTTATGGTGGATTAGAAGGATGTTGATATTCTTTGTTGCTCGCTTCGTGTTGTAGCTCTTCGAGTGCAGAAGAAATTGAATCTTCTTCAACTGGTTGGTTTCTTGCTCATAAAGTTTTTGCTTTCTTTGTTTGCTTAGACCTCATGGTGTTTTATAGAAAATAGTTTAATCGTTGATGGAATTTTTCTAGAATCGCCGATAAATCGTCGAGTGTTGAACAAGAATGGAGAAGATGAAATAAAGAAGATGAAGTTGCTACGGCTAAGAAGAAGAGGAGAAAGTAGGAGAAGAGGAGATGAAAGATTATTTAGGTTTAGGTTTTTTTGGTTTTTGTATTAGATTTAGGGTAATTGAGAAAGGGTATTTTGGACCTTTAATATGGCTATTGATCACCCCATATCCCTATTTGGGACACATTAATCCACTGCAGCCCTCATGAAGAAAAGTCTGTAACCATAATAATATGGTTCCTTATATAGGCCTGGAGGGTTGTATGAGAGGAAGCCAAGGTGTCCAATATTATAAATAGGGGCGTAAAGGCTGCCAATATATTATTATTTCTGTCGGGATTGCTCACGTCTCATACATGGATGTTTATTGTTCTTTAAAATTTCTTTGAGAAAGCTATTGTATTGTATTTTGGTACTTAAGGAGGAGGATTATGAGAATCTTATATATGATTGATGGATTACGTATGGTTTGGATGGGCATTCCACGATAGATTCTTCTGTGGAATATAATGTTAGCATTATTTATTTCTTTAAATATTTTCTATGTAAAGTGCTTATATGAATGAGGTACTGGTAAGGATACAAATCTAAATTTGACTACGAGAAGGACGCTTTAATGAATATTGAAGAATCCACAAGAGTCAACCTTACTACTCCGAAGGATTATGTCACTCAACTATTATTGTTATGAATGTGTGCCGGTTGATTGGTAACAATTTATATTTCTGTAAAATTATCATCTCAATATGATCCATCTGTTTTCTACAATACCTGCATTTTCTTCAAACGATGCTACTGATTACTTGAAAGTTAGTTATGTTTATACTGGGAACCCTTTATGGGGATGATGTGCTCACTCAATACCCACTTCCAGTTTCAGAAATAGATCAAGTAGTGCATGTGACAATGACCGTTCAAGGTTTGAAAGCTTTGAGGAGTTGAGTTCGTTCGTCGGTTTGCTTCTGCTATGTTTATTTTGTGTATATATTTGATTTGAAAATCAACTCACTATTCTATACGTATTATCTGGTATGTGCTCTTATATATATATTCTCAAAGAGGGTTTAGATTTGGGTTAAACTTTATTTTTATTGCTTAAATAGATGTTTTAGATCCTTAATACCTAAGAATGTAGTATGGTCTCTTAGATTTCCAAGTAGGTGGATTTTTGGGGTGTTACATAAGTAAAAATGGCATATTAGACATAAACTAAGTATCATTCCAAGGGCATACTCCCTCCGTTTCACTATTTCTGTCCTCTATTCCATTTTCGTCAGTTTCAAAATTGTGTCCAGCTTCTGTTTATAGTCGTATTTTTCCAATAAACTCTCAAATATACCCTTAAATATTTTATACTTATAAATTAATTTTCAACGAGACCCAATTTAAAATATGAAAGAATATTTGTATAATTAGGAAACAAATGTTTTCCTTTTTATCTTTTATACCTTTTAAAAAAAAATATATTTGGCTCCAAAAATTAAATTCCTTATTAAGTTTATATTCTATAAGTATATAATCTTTTCATCTATATAATCTTCCTTTTTTATTTTCTATTTACAATGCTCCTAACAATTTTAGGCAGTTTTTTAATACTAATATTTTTATTAAAATAAAATAGATAAATAACTAAAGGTATATCAAGTAAAATATTATGATCTCTTTAATATTTTAATAAAGTCAAAGAGGAGGGAGAATAAAAAAAATACAAACCTACATATTCCGAGTTGATTTATAAAATAAATATGTAGAAATACGATACCTTGCCATCACATCAGAAACTATAAATATTAACACATAATGATCAATAATACAAACATATACATTCTTGAATACTGAATTAAACTAAGGACAACATATCATAAATTGTTAAACTCATGTACATGTGCAGAATTATCATTGAATGCTCAAGGATATTAATATTTCTTTACGTTCATATTTTAATACATAAATCAACTAAATTTAGCTTCAGGTTCAGTTTCAGACACTAGAAGATCACCAAAGAAATCATCCTCCTCATTTTGTTCACCTACAACACAAGAGTTCATGGTTAAATATTGTGGTAGGCAAGTTAAAATAACAATTTAAAAGTTAGTAAAGAAAGGGACGTAATACAATATTACTTTCATCCTCAGCATTGACGATTGGGACACTTTTGGATACTTAAAGAAGTTGTTTTCTAATTTTTTTTAGCATAATTTATATCCCTAGTTTTCATTAGTTTTCATTGTAAAGTATGTGAACTTGTAAAAATCCATCGTGCTTCATTTTTATTATCTTTTAATAAAAGTCCAGTTCCTTTGATGGTCATACACTCTAATGTTTGGGTCCATATAAAATCACTACTTTGGGTGGGTCACTTTGGTTTGTTACTTTCGTTAATGACTGCACTAGGATGACTTTGGTGTGTTTAATGAAAACTAAAAATGAAGTTTCGTTATTTTAACAGTTTTATAAAATAATTCGTACTCGGTACAATAAAAAATTCAGTGCTTTGTAATGACAATGAAGGTGAATATATGGATTCTGAACTTCAACAGTTTTTGAAGGACCATAAAACTATCCACCACACTACGTGTTCCAATACACCCCATCAAAATTGGGTAGCTGAGAGGAAAAATCGTCACTTGTTAGAAGTTGTTCGTGTTTCGTTGATAGAAGCACATATGCCATTGTCATATTGGGGTAAAACACTTACTTCTGCAGTATATTTGATAAACATAGTACCCCTCTAGTACTATTGTTTTTCAATCACCATATCAAGATCTTAAGCAGTTGTTGCTCAAATTATCCCAAATTTACTGCCTCACGTATTTGTTTGTATAGATTTTGTACATTTACATGAGAATCAGCATGACAAATTATCTCCTCGTGTATTGAAATGTATTTTTCTAGGGTATGCAGCGACTAAAAAGGGATATGGTTGTTATCATCCTCTGACGAAATGAATGTTTGTTACGATGGATGTCGTATTTCATGAAGATTCGGTGTATTTTTCGTGTGGGTCTTAACTTCAGGGGGAGTACGATAAACAAATTCAGATTCTTACTACAACGAAGAAATATTTTATGATGCATCAGATATGGTTGACTCTGGTGATACAGTTTTTCAACCCATTGCTGAGTTGGGAACGGGAGATACATTGTTGGATTAGAGAATAAATATTCATGTAGAAATTCCTGAGAAAGAAGATGGATCTCCTAAACATAATTCTGAGTTTGCTACATTACTAGAAGAAGCTGATATATCTAACCAACCGTCTGCCGAGATATTCTTGAATCAACAACAAAGCAACTACTACCATTTTTAAATAGAGGTATTCTTAAACCCACATATGAACCTGAATTTCTAGTGAGGTTAAGTGCCATATGAGTCATTATGTCACTACCCATCATCTGTCAGAATCTAATAAATCATTTTTGAATCAGTTATCTACTTGCTATTCCTAACAACGTGCAAGAAGCATTATCTGATCCAAAGTGGAAGAAGTCTATAGTCGAGGAGAAAAGACCATTGGAAGAAAATAATACATGTGATATTATTGACTGTCCATAAGGAAAGAAGGTTTTGGGATATCGTTGGGTCTTCATAGTTAAATACAAATCAAATGGTGAAATCGAACGCTATAAAGCGAGATTAGTTGCTAAAGGGTACAACCAAACTTATGGTGTAAATTATACTGAGACTTTTGCCCATATAGATAAAATCAACACAGTTCGAGTCTTATTGTCTCTTGATGCAAACTTGGACTGTCTTTACAACATTTTGATATTAAAAATTCTTTTTTACATGGCGAGCTATCTGAAGAAGTGTATATAGAACTTCCACCAGGTATTGTGATTCCAGGATCATATAGTAGGAAGGTGTTCAAGTTAAAAATAATCATTGTATGGGTTGAAACTAACGCCACGAGCATGGTTGGGAAGATTTACCAAGTCTATGAGAGACTTTGGTTTTCGTCAAAGCAATTCAGATCATACTTTATTCTTAAAGTAAAGAAAAGGTAAAATCACAACTGTCATTATTTATGTGGCTGGTATGGTGGTTACAGGAAATGATCAAGAAGAAAGAAAATCTTTGCGGAAATATTTGTCTAAAGAATTCCAAATAAAAGATCTTGGTTCGTTGAAATATTTTCTCGGAATTGAAGTATCTCGATCTGATTAGGGAATTTTCTTGTTGCAAAGAAAGTATACCTTATATTTATTGCAAGAAGTTGGCATGTCAGCGTGTCAACCAATTCATACACACGTGGAAGAAGGGTTGAAACTATGTATTGAGCCTAATCAAATACTCGTTGACAAAGGGAAACATCAAAGACTTGTTGGAAGATTTATGTATTATCACATACAAGACCAGTTCTTGCTTATGCATCAAGTATTGTCATCCAATTTATGCACAATCCAGGTGTAGATGGTGGCTTTTTGACAAGGATAAAATAGTAAATCACCTCTCAAATCTCTGGTTTGAGAAATACTAAACTTTTAAAATTCTGTAAAAAAATTCTTGGGTAGGCGCTTATCCCTACTCTTTCTCAGGCGCATATGCATGTCATCTCTCTATATGTCTGGCCAACATATACGATCAAATTAATGAATTTAATCAATATTCATCACTACACAAAATCATTAGACAACATTGGCGCACACAACAACATTCCCAGATGTTATATGATTTTGTTTTACAAACCTCAAGCTCCTAGATGTATTGCGCAGTAGTATAGAGCAATATTGTCCTGATAATATCACTGGTGCTGATAGTAATTCGTCCCCAGATGATTTCTGACTATTCAGAAATAAACATCCAGAACACTCTTTTGTTCCTGAGTGGATATCAAGCTCCTACATGTATTGCACACTAGTATAGAACAATATTGAGTATTATTTTTGAGTGCTATATTCCACAGATGAATCCCCAAAATCACCTATGTTAATATTCATGTTCAAATTGAATAATATTAACATATTAGAATCTATATATATCTTTATATATGAATTTATTTAATTAAAGTACCACAATTGTGTTTAAATTCAAAGTCAAAATTATGACAGAGACAATTTCATAGCTTTTGCTATCTAAAAATCTCACCTCAATCACATTAATCCTTTGCTCAAAGAGACAACTAATGCAAAACAAGTGAAAATAATTCAATTTAGGGTTTTAAAATGCTTGATTTGCAACTTATAAACATGTCAAAATTCCCAAACCCTAATTAGGGTTTGGAAACAGAATTTACAACACTTATAATGTTGTAAAAGTGTCAATAGGTCTCCGTCAGTCCTAATTAGGGTTTAAAAACAGTTTTCCAACACTTATAAATGTTGTAAGAGTGTGTTAAAAATTTCAAACCCTCATTTCGGATTTTGAAGTGCTAACCTTAATTTTCCAGGAAAAACACGTCTTGCTCCTCTCACGCGTCCTGCTTCTTGGAATAAGACCTGTACGACTTTGCTTCTAGCATGGACATCATGCTCCTCTTCAAGTACTTGGTATTTTTACTATTTTTCCCTCAACATATGAGGCTGAGCAAAAGAGTAATATATGAGCTTCTTGCCTTCTGACCAAACTCTTTCAAACCCTAATTTTTGAAGAGAGACGTCTCTACCTGTCTTTCTACCAACACAAACGTCTTAGCCAAGCAGCTAAGCCTACATGACTACTCTTAAGCCAAAATTCGTGTGCCTCTATTCATAAGCCAATTTTACATGACTTGATGCTTGTCAAAGAAAATTGATAATTTTACTCTTTTACCCTTAATATGTGAGGCTGAGTACGAAGAGTAAAATATGAATGTCTTGTTTCTTGTTAAAAAATTGACGTCTAGTCTCTTATAAAAAATTTTGACGTCTTGCTTCTTATTAAAAGTTGATGTTTTACTCTTTTACCATCGACGTATGAGGCTGAGTACAAAGAGTAAAACATGAGACTCCTATTTCAAAACTAAAGCTTGGTTTTCTCCTCCTCTTCACGTGAGGAATAAAACTTGGTCTCCTCCTTTATCCTCACGTGAATACCAAGATTCGACACTCTTCCCTTTTTTTTTATTCACGTGAACCATTCTAGCTTAATAAATTAGGGTTTCGACAAATCTCAAAAATCCTAAACTTCTCACAAATATTTTCGTATGAGGCTTCACATACAATTTTACATGCTCAGCAAGCAACAACTTATTTTAACAAAGATGGACACACTGCTCCTCACACACAAATAAATACATATTTCTATTCTACTAGACTCATAAGTTAGTCAAACAAGGCGTATCATATTTATTTATTTTAGTCTGCTAGACTCATAAGCTAGTCAAGCAAGGCATATCATATTTATTTTAGTCTGCTAGACTCATAAGTTAGTCAAGCAAGGTGTATCATATTTATTTTAGTCAGCTAGACTCATAAGTTAGTTAAGCAAGACGTATCATATTTATTTTAGTCTGCTAGACTCATTAGTCTAGTCAAGCAAGACAGAATCATCAGTTAATCAATCAAGACAAGTCTTCAGTCAAGAGATCCATTGAGCAGGTTTCAATTGACTTAACATTGGTATTGTGATAGACACATTTTAGTGTCTAATTTGCACCTTAATTTCTAGTGAGTTAGTGTTCGATTTTGCGTTTATTACGTGTTTTTATGCTTTTGTAGGTACATTAGAAGAATAAAGATTTGTGGAAAAATCGGCTCAAAAAGTGTTAAAGGCACCCGGGAAAATGGATTAAGGCACCCAGACTTTGGATTGGGGGCACCCTTGGATCGGGATGAGTTGGATCGGGCCAACTCAGTGGGTCAACTCTGCTGGATCGGGCTGACTCATCGGAAGTTCCTGGACAGTTCCTGTTTCAACTGTACACTCAAAATCCACGAGATTTTTGAGTTGTTTTGCGCCTCCAAGCACCCCACAAGCTAGAAGAGATTGATACAAGACTAAACACACCAAGAAACAGCAATTTTAGCCGGAAAAATAGCCCCAAATCCAAATTTGGCCGGAAAAAGGGAGTTATACTTTGATTCGGATTTGGGAGGATTTGGATGTGTTTCAAAGAGTTATATTAGGTTTAGAACTCTCCCAAGGGTTCCCAAAGCCTATATATACCAAGAGATGCCAAGAAAAATGGGGAGAAAAGCCTAGAGATCGATTTTCGGAGTCACCGGAGTTTGGCCGGAACTGGACAACGATCCGGTCACCGCCAGTGCTGTTCTTCATCTACCACCGCCGAGAAGACAACACAGCAACGTCCACAAGTGTTGCTGATTCAAACTGCTCCTGTTGCCTTATCTTTTAAACCTTTGTTGCTTAGAACCCTTTCTGTGACGGCTGAACCCTGTTCTGTGACATTTATATACGTATCTGTTCAGCTGTTGCACTATTCTTTCACCTTGTAATCAACTTTTTGAGCAATGAAAAGATCTTTTGAGCAAGTTTTCTTCACCATGAGCTAAGTTTATTTACTGGGATGATGGATGAGGTTTTTCTCTCAATTTTATGTGGTATGTCTATTTTTAATTAATTATTTATAATTCTTTACTTGTTAAGATTGCATAGTTTCGAAATAGAAAAACGGTTTTCATTCAGTAGTGGTGTTTTTGTTTTATGGGTCATGCTGGGTTGACAACCTCTGATGTCCCATGCTTGTGATTTACCTCTGCTTGTTTGCATAAAAACCTATTTTGGCAATATTTGAGCTTAATTTATTTAAAAGAATTGCATGATTAATCACATAAATTTTTAGAAATAACTGAATCTTGATTCCTGGTTTTCTCCATATTTTCTAAAAATCCTCTCTAGTTTATTTTCCTGATTTTTATTTAATTAGATTAAGTCCATTATTTTCTAAAATCATTACCTTCACAAGTTCGAGAATCGAACACTTTATTTACCACTTTTAAAACTACATCAATTTTTGGCGCCGCTGCCAGGGACTTGTTTTTAGGTTTAGGGTTTTAGATTTATTTTTAGGTTTTTATTTTTAGTTTTATTATTTTACTTTGTTCTATTTTACGTTTCTTTTGGCATTTCTCTTTTTGCTACAGGTTGAATTTTTGATTGAAAAGGGAAGTAAGCCAAAGTTTTGGAATTAAAGCTAAAGACTTGGAGTTAAAAGGAAAAGCTTAAAGAACGAAAAAGAAGATCGAAGATTTTATTTTTCTTAATTAGATTTTTAGTTTATTTTAATTAGTTTTAATTAGTTTAGAAAATTGTATTAGGGTTTTTTTTTTAATTATTTCTGTAATTTTTGTTTTATTTTCGGACACTTTTTGGACTTTCTTTTGGACATTTTTGGACACTTTATTTATTTTTGAACCCTACGGAAGGGTAATTTTAAATATCAAACTGTGTGCAGGGAAGGACGACAATTACGATATTGTCTCGGCCCCTCGGGTTCGAACACTATTGAAAAGGTTATTAGTGGCCCGAGTCGACTTCAACGGTTCGCCACCCGAGGTAGGTACACTTCGTCAATCCACGAATCATCTGTCAGTGGGTTTTCTGGACGCCTTTGTATGCATATATGCTGAGGACTTAATACGGACTTTAATTTTTGCATATTAAAGGGCAAGGCCTGGCCATACAAGATAAGGTTTCGGATTTCATCACCGTCTCCTTCTTGTCCGCTTTAGGAAAACGAAACCTACGCGAACCTAAGCCTAAAATATTGACTAGAAAGAGACCTATAGGGTATCGAGCTTATTGGAAAATCGTTCAAAAGGACTATATGGGTTACTTTATTAGCCTAACTCGAAGTTCAGGAAGATTATTTTAAGTTGATTAGAGCCGCCTTGTAACCCAGGGAAAAGTGCCAAAGAGACAGGGTTATCAAAGCTCCTTAGAGCTTATCCTGTTTCTCTTCGACTTAGTCTAATTCAGATCGTTCTAAGAGGTTTGCTAGAATTGTAACCAGTTTCCTTTTGATGGAGAGTCTCTGTATATGTATATAGAAAGGTTCAATGACTTATTGTCCCAATGCCCAGACCACGGAATAGAGGAGTTAAGGCTAGTTCAGATCCTCTATGAGGGTTTGGACTACGCATCTATAACCTTGGTCGAGTCTTTGTCAACCGGAGGGTTCGACAGTAAGACTCCTGCTTAGGCGATGAAACTTCTAAGTGACATCGCCGAAAAGACCCAGCAGTGGGAGAGCATTAAGGAGCCAAAAAGAATAATTCTTCTAGGAAGAGGAAATGTTAATAGGGTAGAAGGATATTTTGATCCAAAGGCCCAAATAGAAGCCTTATCTAGAAGGCTAGAACTGGTCGAAATGAATCAAGCTAATAGTTCAGAGCCCAACCAATTCGAAGAGCAGACTTTTTCTCTTTATGATAACACTAGATTTGATAACCATAGAAAGTTCGACCCTTATTCGGAATCTTATAACCCTGGCTGGAGAAACCACCCGAACCTTTCCTGGTCGAAAGGCCAGGTTCAAGGTCATTTTAGTAATGCTAAAGGTCCTCCAGGCTTCAGTTATAAGAATTCGACTGATCCAACTCACCCCAGCAATGACGAAAAGAATGATCAGAGATTCCATACCTTAGAAAGAGCTATTTCTAGTTTACAAACCTCAGTTAGTGACATTGCTGCGGCTCTGGGAGAGCGAGAACCTGGTAGGTTCCCTAGTCAACCCGAACCCAATCCTAGAGGAGTCAATGAAATGTCGACTGGGGAGAAATCATCCAGTCACGTGAATGCAATTACGACCTTCAGTAATGGTAAGGTAGTGGATAACAAGGTAACTAGGCCCGTTAGTGAACAAACTGTAGTTCATCCTGACCCAATAGTTGAAGAGACTGATAAAGTCTCTGACGAGCCTGAGGCAACCCCTCAGAGAACCGATTTCATGCCTAGAGCCCCATACCCAAGGTTGTTAGCACCTACTAGGAAGGAATCCAATTTTAATGAAATAATGGAAGTTTTTAAGAAAGTCACGATCAACCTTCCATTATTAGATGCAATTAGGCAGATTCCTGCTTATTCCAAGTTCCTTAAGGACATGTGTACGCGAAAGCGAAAACTTAGCGTACATAAGAAAGCTTTTCTAGCTAGTCATGTAAGTTCAATTATACAGAGTAGTACGGCCCTTAAGTACAAAGACCCAGGTTCCCCAACCATAGCTTGCACAATAGGAAACTACCGGGTAGAAAGAGCCTTACTCGATTTAGGAGCCAATGTGAACTTACTGCCGTACCATGTGTACCTCCATCTAGGACTAGGCGATTTGAAACCGACTCAGATGACTTTGCAGTTAGCTGATAGGTCTGTGAAAATTCCTCGCGGTGTCATAGAAGATGTTTTGATTGAGGTGGATAAATTTATTTATCCAGTGGACTTTGTTGTGCTTGATACCAAACTCGTGCCTGATCCAGAAAATCAGATACCGGTTATACTAGGTCGCCCGTTCTTAGCAACATCTAATGCGATCATTAACTGTCGTAACGGTGTTATGAACTTGTCTTTTGGTAACATGACTATTGAGCTGAATATCTTCAACATTAGTAATCAACCACTAGAGTTAGATGACCCCATCTTAGAAACCGTCAACATGATAGAGACCCCAGTTTAGGAGTCATTACCAAACACTTTGATAGAAGACCCGTTAGAAAAATGTCTAGCCCACTTTGGATTAGAGTTTGATGAGTTAGGCCCATCAGAGACCTTACCTGTGGTTGTAGCTTCAGATTTGGATAGTGACCAAGAGAATAGGCTAGTAACCGTGCTTCAGGACAATAAGAAAGCTTTAGGATGGACCATAGCAGATATTAAGGGAATTAGCCCAACAGTTTGTATGCACCAGATCCATTCAGAGGAGGAATCCAAACCGTCTAGGGAGATGCAGCGTAGGCTCGACCCATTAGATCCATTAGAGAAATGTTTAGCCAACTATATTATTAATGAAGTAAGCACTTTGTTAGGTTCTGCACCACCAGATTGTAATTTAGAAGAAGCAATTGACTATTTTCGAGAATCCGACGATCCGGAAATGAGGGAAATTTTTATTAGTCTATCTAGAGACACTGAAAACTCTAAGGTTGGGGGTGACTATCATTCTCCATGTGCTATACCATTAACTCTTAGGAAGGTCCCTAGCTTGGGACCTGACATATACACGTCTGCCATTGTACAAGATCATCTTCGAGCTAGATCCACTGATCCTCCTGTTCAGAAAGAAGTTCAGTTGCCAAAAACCAATCCTCTGGTCGATGTGGTTTACCTAAATAGGGATCAAAGTGTGTTCAGATTGTTTATCTTCGTAGCTTGCTGCTGTTTCCTTCTATTGTGGATAACATTATTTGATTCAGATGATCCACAGTTGTTCCGATTATTGCTATATGATTTAAGGAGGTAACTTATGCTCATGCGACACGGTAATATCTTTCCCTAATTCCTTTTCGTGCAGTGTTTAGAAACATTGAGGACACTGTTTATTTTAAGTTTGGGGGTATTGGGAGACTTTTTAGGATTAATAAGATTTGGAATTTAGAAGCATGTGAACAATTCAGGGTGACACTAACCACTCTAGGTAGATGGAAACTTAGCCATTTTGCTATAAGGATTGGTGTGCCCATCTAGATGGTCTATTCATAAAGGAGACAGAGTTCAGGTGTTAGAAATATCATGATAGTTGTCACCACCATATCACATTCTATTTTATTATTTGTAATTTCGTGTTTCTCTGAGAGTATTGGTGGGTCCTAGCATCGACATGTTAATTAGCGCTGGAATGACATTTAGTGTGTTGAGATCATGCCCAACATGAATAATACGTTAGTGTTTTAGAGTTATGTGTGTGGTCCCCCTGTCTCCGTCGCCTAAGCAAGCGTGGAATGCAGGATCCATGGGAACACACATGTATTAGGTGTCAAAAAAAAAAAAAATCAAAAAAAGTTAGAAAAAATTGAGAAAAAATAGTATTTGTATTTTAAAGTTCTCCATGTCTCCGTCGCCTAAGCAAGCATGGAACGCAGGATCCATGGGAACTTGTAAATACTTTAGTTAGTAGTAACCGTTGAAAATAAATGGGGAGTATCTCGACACACTAGGTTTCATCTCGGTACTGACCTTCAGACAGATATGGGACACATCGTTCGCCTTGGTCAACATTTGCGACTTTCTACAGTCTACATTCATCTTCTAAGTCTTTTCATGTGATGGATGGTTAGATAACTGTCTGAGTAGAACTCTGTTGTCTTAGATATTAATTTTAGTATGCTTAAGTTAACACTCGTGTACAGTGATTGGATCCATAAAGGGTAATGGTCCTATAGCCGAATATCTGAATAGCCAACTAACTAGCTTGTTTAGTGTCTACCCTAATCATTCACATGTTGCTAAGATCCAAATCCAGGTTTTGTTGGTATACCTCTTGTAAACCCTCACGAGACAAAACTCGTCCACTAGGGACACCTAGGGGTTTAACGGCTTGCTGCATATGCTAAATGTAGTCGCGATTCCTGCGAAAGTGAGTTAGGATTTTTACTTTGTTTTTTAGAGTAGTTTGCTCGAGGACTAGCAAAATAGTAAGTTTGGTGGTATTTGATAGACACATTTTAGTGTCTAATTTGCACCTTAATTTCTAGTGAGTTAGTATTCGATTTTGCGTTTATTACGTGTTTTTATGCTTTTGTAGGTACATTAGAAGAATAAAGATTTGTGGAAAAATCGGCTCAAAAAGTGTTAAAGGCACCCGGGAAAATGGATTAAGGCACCCATACTTTGGATTGGGGGCACCCTTGGATCGGGCTGAGTTGGATCGGGCCAACTCAGCGGGTCAACTCGGCTGGATCGGGCTGACTCATCGGAAGTTCCTGGACAGTTCCTGTTTCAACTGTACACTCAAAATCCACGAGATTTTCGAGTTGTTTTGCGCCTCCAAGCACCCCACAAGCTAGAAGAGATTGATACAAGACTAAACACACCAAGAAACAACAATTTTAGTCGGAAAAATAGCCCCAAATCCAAATTTGGCCGGAAAAAGGGAGTTATACTTTGATTCGGATTTGGGAGGATTTGGATGTGTAAAGAGTTCTATTAGGTTTAGAACTCTCCCAAGGGTTCCCAAAGCCTATATATACCAAGAGATGCCAAGAAAAATGGGGAGAAAAGCCTAGAGATCGATTTTCGGAGTCACCGGAGTTTGGCCGGAACTGGACAGCGATCCGGTCACCGCCAGTGTTGTTCTTCATCTACCACCGCCGAGAAGACAACACAGCAACGTCCACAAGTGTTGCTGATTCAAACTGCTCCTGTTGCCTTAGCTTTTAAACCTTTGATGCTTAGAACCCTTTCTGTGACGGCTGAACCCTGTTCTGTGACATTTATATACGTATCTGTTCAGCTGTTGCACTATTCTTTCACCTTGTAATCAACTTTTTGAGCAATGAAAAGATCTTTTGAGCAAGTTTTCTTCACCATGAGCTAAATTTATTTACTGGGATGATGGACGAGGTTTTTCTCTCAATTTTATGTGGTAAGTCTATTTTTAATTAATTATTTACAATTCTTTATTTGTTAAGATTGCATAGTTTCGAAATAGAAAAACGGTTTTCATTCAGTAGTGGTGTTTTTGTTTGATGGGTCATGCTGGGTTGACAACCTCTGATGTCCCATGCTTGTGATTTACCTCTGCTTGTTTGCATAAAAACCTATTTTGGCAATATTTTGAGCTTAATTTATTTAAAAGAATTGCATGATTAATCACATAAATTGTTAGAAATAACTGAATCTTGATTCCTGGTTTTCTCCATATTTTCTAAAAATCATCTCTAGTTTATTTTCCTGATTTTTATTTAATTAGAATTAAGTCCATTATTTTCTAAAATCATTACCTTCACAAGTTCGAGAATCGAACACTTTATTTACCACTTTTAAAACTACATCATATTGTTATACTACATGAGATATCAAATGTTACAAATGGGGAGATACTAATTAGGATTTTGGTCTGGCGTTCTACGACATGTGGTGCAGTAGTGCACCCACTAAAGAGAATTTCTGAAAAGATCGATAGAAGTTGAGTAGAGGAGTGGTGAGTTGAGTAACCAACTATTCAACCGCAAGTGAAGTGGAGAACATTTTTCAACACCTTCTCCACTTTCACCATTTCACCACTACTCATCTTCCAGAAAGGAGGTCGAGTGGTTATAATAGCTATGATATAAATAGATGTTCAATCTATTGAAAAAAAAGGGACACAAGTCTTTACACAACAACAAGTTTACTCTGAAACAGAACAATTCAAGTCGATCAACCTTGATCATTCAATCTCCTCACACAGAGGACATGTTCATAGATATTCACACCAACTACATCTAACAGAGTCTGATACTCTGACCTCATTCTTCTCTCGCTTCCCTCCCTAAGACCAACCCTTCTTCTTCTTATTTTGTGACTGAAGTAAGACTGGAACGACCATTGCTTGGTTTAGGCCAGGATTATATAGATTGATCTCTCGAATCTAAACAAAGTACTTCAACAGTACAAATATTTAAGGATTGACGAATTATCACATGCTTACCCATTTTTTCCTAAATTAGCCTTCAATTTGTTTTTCCCCGTAAACACCAGGGAAACAACATATGGATGAAGTTATACACATTTTGAGGTATCTTAAGTCATCTACTGGGGAAAGGATTTTATTCATTAAAAATAAGGATTATCGAAGAGTTGTGGCATATACAAATGTTGACTATGCTGAAGAGATAAATGGGAGACATTCTACCTCAGGCTACTTTATCTTTGTGTGAGGTAACCTTGTTACATGGATAAGTAAAAAACATAATGTTGTTCCACTTCAAGTGCAAAAGCTGAATTCAGAGGTATGGCAAATGACATATGTGAAACATTATGGTTAAAGTTTCTTCTTAGGGTTTTGGGGTTTCCCCTTGAAGAACCAATTATTTTGTATTAGGACAATAAAGTTGCGCGATATTGCTCATAATCATGTACAACATGATCGTACGAAACATGTGGAGATTGACAGATTTTTTTATCAAGAAGAAACTGGATAATAAGATTATTGAATTGACAACAATTTAATCAGAATATCAACTTGCTGAAATTCTTACAAAATCAGGTTCAAGTAAACGTACTTAAATTTTTTGGACAAAGTATGCATGTGTGACACTTATGCACGAACTTGAGAGAAAATGTTGCGATATGAATTGTTCTACTTTCATATATTAATATCATTACTTCCTAATATAAAAGTCATTTCCTAATATAAGTGATTGGACTCTCGATATATGTCATTACTTGTAACGACCTAATATACAATAATAATAAAAAATAAGGTTTCTTCTTAACTCTCAAATTCTTAACATAATTATACTCATCTTTAATAGGAGTATAGAGCATTATTAAAAAAAAATATAGGCATGGTGCACTTTAAAAATAACATGAATCCTAGACGTAATATAGATAATCTAATAAATTCTAGGCTTACATATAATCACCCCAAACTTAACCATCGACAAAACAATGTATGTATGAACATTTAAGTGAATGTTGATTAGTATTTCGTGGAACCTTTACTGCACGAAAGAATTGGATGAGCGATTACGGTTATTATATACATAGGTTTTCAGATCCTATTATTCAGTATGATGTATTGTGCCAGGCTAATAGGTATATTGACACAACACAATACATGGTACGGATAAGCATGTGACACATCACAATACGACACAGTAGGTAAGTATGTTATAACATGTATAAAACACTACATAACACGGTAAAATACATCATATTTCATGTATATTTAACAAAATAGTCTTTATTTTAGCCCATTTTTGACATTTAATTTTCGATAAGTTTCTTTATAACACATATAATATCTAAATATTTTTAAATATTTTTTTTTGAAAAACATAAGATAAGTGTGTCAGCGCGACACAACATGACACAACACGGTTATTTTTTGGGCACAACACATTTCAGTATGCTTTTTAGCACGGCATGGCACATCATGTCTGTATTTCCGGCATAACATAACACGACACATAACACGCTAAGTATGTGATTTTATGGGTTGTGATGTGCTAGGCCGGCACATTTTATAACGTGCTTGCCTGCACTAGTACTATTGTAGTAGTGATTTTTTATTTAGATTTCTTTATTCATGGACTATTCTGTGAACCTTTCTTTTTTGTGTCGCCTCTCGTTTTTGCGTTTGAATCTGCTTTGTAGAAGAAATTAATAAATCTTGTACTAAATTAGGTACTAAGAGCATCTCCAATGCTAGGGAGTCAAGCTCTTAAAACTACATGTCACTTAGGATTTAACACCCTTTTTATCAAAAATTAATCTCCAATGTTAAGGTCAAGGTAATGAGAAAAGATGACATGGCAAGTGGGGACCAAGTGGGGGTATAGTTGAAACTATTAGGATGTGTTTGATACCGTTTTATAAAACTGTTTTCCGTTTTATAAAACAAAAAAAAAACAGAAAACGTAAAAAAATGCGTTTGGTAGCTATGATTTTCGAAAACGTTTTTTGTATGTTTTTTGTTTTCGGAAACAAAAAACATACAAATGACTATTTGTTGTTTTCTTTGTTTTCTTTCTTCTTCTTCTTCTTCTTCTTCTTCTACTAAAACTGAGTGTTTTTGAAAACAGTCTTACCAAATAATTTATTAAAATTTATTAAAAACTGAAAACAAGAAAAAGATGTATATTTTAAAAACACTAGATTTTTTTTTGAAAACAGTTTTATAATATGGTATCAAACACGCCCTTATTGTTTGATACTATTATTGTCTATCCAGGACGACTTGTGCCGGAAAATTACGTAATGGGTTTCAAGAAAATGCAAAATTCATAGTATAGTAAAGACGTTTGAACAGGACTACCAAAATTAGATGTACGTGATTAAAGCTATGGCTTGTGGGGGAAATAAGTCGTCAATGTGAGAACCGCGTGGATCCATTAAAGAGAGAGTAGAGTTCAGTGGGATCCTGGTGGCGATTTGTACGGAGTTGCCTCTGCTATGACAGTAAAATACCCAAGGACCTTAAGTTTCCTCAAAACTGGCTTGGTGATAATAGCATATATATATATAGGAGTGGTATTGTAAGCGTGCTGTATAAACATAAGAGTCGAGTCTTGTATTTGAGAAAGTAAAGTGTTGGAGTATATATACTCCTATGCTGTCTCTGTAACATTAATCTTTTCTAATATTCAATCGAATACAAAATTGTTCAGCAATATAGGTTCTTAATAAGTCTAGTATATATACTCCAACATTTTACTCTTTCGACATATATAAGACTCGACTCTTATACAACACGCTTACGCAACACGCTTACAATACCCCTCCTGTATATGCTATTAGGTGAAAGTATAGTTTTGACACGAAAGTTGAAAGTACAGTTGATATGCGGAAAGAGCATAGCAAAGCCACACACAACCACAGACACGACAGCGTCGGTGTTAACAAAAATATAAGTACCTTTCCAGATTAATTAAAACCATACAAAGGATATAACTGTCAAGTTAAAAGAAAAAGTATTAAGGTAGTCAACGCATGTGATTGACATAAATTCCAGATTAACGGCTTGTTGGATGAAAAATCCAAAATAGGAAATTTTTTATAATTATTGGATATAATAGAAAAAACTGCAAATTCAACAGGGATAACTGCATAATTCTCCGATCCTTAATCATTTCCCCCTTTCTATATGTGGTAGGGAGACAATTACGCAATACCTTGTCCTTCTCGGGATGCAAAATACATCGGTGACATATACGTGTGCTTTCGTGAATGTGGTACCTGTGATCACATTTCTGATGGCTCTACCTTTTGGGTACTTGATAGATTCTCACATTTCTTAATGTTTAAGCCAAACTAATTACGTACTATGATTATTAATTTGACTACTATATAATAGGTAGATGTTTTTGTTTTGTTATCAGGTTAGACACGGTGGATATGAAAAGTAAAAGTGGTCGAGCAAAGGTTTTAGGTAAATTTGTTTGTGTAGGAGGAGGGATATTATTGAATCTTTACAAAGGAACGCAATTAAAGAACTTTCCTGATTCAAGAGAAACAACAGGAATGCATACAACTAATTCCGTGAACTGGTTGAGTCCAGATAGCAAATCCGAATGTTGGACGATACCAACAATTGTTAGAAAAATTGGTTTAAACAGAGTATGAAAAAATCACAGAGAGATTGTTATACTTCTGACTTTTAAGGTTCTAAAAAAATTTTTGTAGACAATTATTTTTACCCTCCTAATCAACTTGGTGATTACAACGGGTATGCGAAATAATGCCTTCAGGATACAATGAAAGCCCTATAACAATGGAATTGGATTCAAGGTTTGTACCCCTTGATCCAACAAAGAACACATGAATATAAGTTTCTGATGATGCTTTAGTAGAGAGAAAACAAATTGATTTGACGATTTAGAATGGGAGAATATCTTCACTACTTATAGGACATTCATGTCTATTGGAGATACCTCTTCATCTCCAACAGACACTTTCAAAAACCATTAATGGTGGTTTATGGAAAGAGACGCGTTTGTTCAATTTTTAACGGAAATTTATTAGGTCAGGTCGACCACATCCCCACCGGGACCCCCCGTTATAGCAGTAAACAATCTTGAAAATATCCAACAACAATAGCATTAGTCTCTAGTATGATAGTTTGGTGTTCCTGGTATCTTATTCAAGCTAAGATCAGTAAAATATACCCCTGTCAGTATTCGAGTACTACTATTATGTGCTTCTTTGGTGCCATTCAATCAGCCCTATTAAGCTTAGCTACAAGCCAAGACTATTCTTCATGACCGTGCAACGGTGGGGTGAGGGGTCCGATCGAAGATTGAACATTTGTAACTATTTTTCAATTTCTTCGATTCATTGGTTATTTAAAACTATTATAATCAATTATGAGTAAATTACAATTATTTTATAGTGCAGCTGAAAGATTTTGGCTCCAATTTGAAGAAATTTAAGTTAGATTTGAAAGAATTAGCAAATCAAGAAATCGAAATGGTTACTAAAAGCTTTTTGCAACCATTTTAGGATTTTTGGCAACTATGTTAAACTCTATTTTTTTCATAATATCTTTTAAACTATACTAAGTTTAAGCAAAAGTTTTGAAGCTAAACAATAAGTTATGTATTTAATTTATTATTTTCGCTTTAATTTAAATAAATATGGTTTAGATTTGGAGATATTTTAAGAAAGACAAGATTAAATGGTATAGACGACTATATTTTAGCTCCTATAATAAACATATAGAGGGACTCTCTTCGATCGTCCAATAAAATATATCTTTATGACATTATTTGTTGGAAAACTAATATTTTTATCATATCAAAACCGTTCTATTCTGTGGGTGCAGGGAATTGTGGGATCAGGGTTAAGCTTTGTTGGTCTGTCATATTGTGTGAAGAAAAGAGGTCCACTTTTTACTGCTGCATTTGGTCCTCTCATTCAAATTATTGTAGCCGTCTTTGATTTCTCAATTTTGCACGGACAACTTCACCTTGGGAGGTAGGGAGACTTTTGATTTTGTTGCAGATAAATGCTAACTGAAAAAGTATATTTATTTATTTATTGTTTTTTATCGGCAACATCTTTATTAAAAAAAAAAGACCCGATACAGCCATCACATAACAGCTAAAAGCTGCAAATTACCAGAGTATCAAGCTAATGCCGCATCCCAGTTGTATAGGACGCAGCTTACAGGAATTCCATCAAAGGGCCCAGCCCCTGACAACAATAAAATTAATAAAGCCTAGGTTTCCATTATTAGGTCTTCTGCTTCCTTCTTCCTTCTCGGCAACAACAAATCTAATACTTTGAATTGTTTTTTACATCAAATTTTACAGTGTCTTGGGATCAATTCTCGTCATTGCTGGTCTTTATATTCTTTTGTGGGGCAAAACCAAAGAGGCAAAAGCTTGTGTAACAAAACAAGTTGAAGGCATTGAAGATCATGACGAGGAAGAACAAGTAATGAGTAGGGCGTAAAATATACATGCAGCAGGGTGTCCCTATCATACATAGTTTAGTTGTAACTTTATATTTTTGATGTGTATAACAGGATAGGTGCTAATGAGATTTGTTTGATTTTTGTTTTTGTTTCTCATATTATATAAACTGCTCGAGAAGTTTCCAATTCCAATAATGTACTTTGATTCACCAGGCAGCTAAAACAAGAATACTTGTCAATTACAAGTAGGTCGATATAGAGGTCATGGAACAATATGAAGAAATAATTATAAGGAGAAAAAGTTAACGGAAAATCATTCGAGATTCCCATGTTGAGGTGGAATACGTAATTGATTCCTACACAACTGAAAACTAAACGGAAGGTTTTGATGTGAAGTAGAGAATCGAACATGTTGCAAAGAGCGAAGTCCTATAATATCTCTCCTTTAAAACTCTAAGTGGTATGACCTTCCAGATTTAATGGTAATGAAACTCACTCTTCCCGTTAGTCGAGGAAGCATCTCTGGACATGGATGATTCTGGGAAGGACACGTGACAATCCACGATTGGTTAAAATAATTGTGGGTTATATAAACCCCTCACACGAATGGTTGTTCGACATAAATATTATTACATCATCTTTACACCAAATACTTAGATGTACCGGGGTAGCGTCATCTGCAGTGGGGAATGTCTACTTCTGATCGATGGTTGATAGTTTATTTTAAACCATCCAACGGATCAAATTCTTTTCCCTATACACATCCTTACCCCTAACCCTAACTCTTACTTCAGATCGATTTCCTTTTTCCATTTCTATCGCTGATGGATTCCTTTCTCTCTTCCCTCTTCTATTGAACTGGTAATCAACTTTTCTCAGCTTACTAATCATTTCATGTCTTCAGTCATCCTTTCTGTTTAGGATTCGTACTTACTATCTTATATGCTAAAAACTCTAACCATCTCCTTCTTTTCACCTGCCTCTCTATTTTTTTTTCCTGCCTCTCTATCTTCGTTCTTCGACGGTTTGTATGTTTCTTCTTCGTATTTTCTAACGGGTAAAACTACTTGCAACTTATATATATTTGATTAAGGAAGTTTTAATTATATTAGTGATCTATTTAAATGTGGATTGTTGTTCGGGTCTTTTAAATGGGCATGCTATGACTTGATGGCGATGTCGATGTAGCAGCTGTTGATGTTGTTAGCAATTTATTGATCCCTCTATATGGCTATTTTTCTGTAATAATGATTGGTAAGGTTTTATATTTATTATCTTATAAATGATGTTTTGTCTGAAACTATATTTACTTTCGTTCTATCAAATGTATCTATATACCAAAAAAAAATTATATATATTCTCAATGAAAATTAAAGGTTTAAATATTTTATTTTTCCCCTGATAGGGTTTCCAATATTTTATTTTATTTTGATCTGTAGGGTTACCATATTTTCTATGATCAAGAAAGGGTTAAGAGTTGATTTGTGAAAAGGGTTAAGAGTTGATTTGTGGTATGGCATCAAGATGGAAAACTCCAGGTACTATCATACCAATATCTTTTTTTCTTTTTTTTTTTGGGTTTGCAAGAATATGTGTTCTTCTTCACAAAAAATCAGAGATCTTTGATATTAATTAGTCCTTCTTAGGATTCTTTGCAATTAGTTTTAGTGTTGGTATGCTCTCATTAGAAAGTACGAATCATACATTTCATTTCTACCGTATACATATATAGCTCATATAATTTTTGTTGACAGTTTCTTGACATTTTAATGGTTTCCTATGAAGGTCGACCGTGATTGGAATCAGAATGTATGTAAAAAGTATGAGATTATTGTTTGGCCAACACTAAAATGGTTTAGAAAGATTTTTTAAATCAAAAGAGTAAGTTCAGTTTCCAGTTTTGAAACTAAAGTTTAGCCCTTTCATTATATATTTAGAGTAATTTAAGAACTTTATTTTTAATCTGTACAATATGTGATTATTTGATTATTGAAAATTTTTGTATATCTCTCAAATATTTAGGAGGTAATTTTATGACAGCCACAATACTCATTTACCAGTTTAAGATAATAAATGATCATCTATTGATTCAACGGCTGGGACTCTGTTCATGTAAATATATTTAGAATCAACCCTAACCATCATCATCTCTCTTTATATCGTTCTTATTGTTTTTGACCAAAATCAGAATTTTTTCTATTTTGTAGGCTTTGGTTTAGATCTCTCTGATGGTTGGGTTAGGCTTCTCAATTGGTTGTGGAGACGAGGAATCATCAGGTTATATTAATGGTGTTATATTATGCTTATTTTACCTCATTCATATCATTACAATTTGGATTATTCATATGTTTATTGTTATTATTATTTTTTCATTGAACTCATTTTAAAAAATTATTTTTCTGATTTTGTAGGTTATGGTTTACTTTCTCTTAAAAAGGTTTGTCAACTTCTTATTAATATTATTGTTTGATCTATTAGATCAGTAAACTTTCGGTATTCAAAGTTTTAGTTTTTATGTTGCAAGAAAAAGGAAAACAAATGTAGGTTAAGTTGAGGACTCATTTCGTTGTTAGGTTTGGAATGGTGGCAATGTAGAATAGGTATAAAGCCACTCCTTTTAAATTAAGATGTTTACTTTTACTGATGTGTTGGTTAAAATCCTTACAAACAAATTTAATCATATTAGTTTGTATCATCATTAATTTGTGGTTTCCAAAAATCTTGTTTTTGTAGGTTATAGTTTGTTGTCTCTTAGAAAGGTATCATGAGTGGGTTTAAAGACACAAATGAGTTAGCTCTCTGCAATAGTGAGTTAACCAATAAATATTTAATCATGTTACATTTTATTATTACTTATTTATGGTTTCCAGATACTTAGCAATGAGTTTTATTAATTCAAATTTTTACCTGAAATGTTTCATGTAGCTCTCATGGGTTTGGATGGTTTTGAGGCATACAATATCAAGATTAACGCTCCTATTGAAGCTCCAAACACCGACGCTGTTCACACCATGATGGTTAAAAATGTAGTTATTGCCGACAGCGATTTAAGGAGAAGTAGCAAGGAAAACCAAAATTAAGTTTTGGGTCCTGATGAGTTTTGACCTGCAATGATGTTTTTTTTTTCTGTGTGCCACATTGATTGCAGGATTATGCTGCGACAAGATGGTATAGGGAACCAAAATTATGTTTATCTATTTTCTAAATAGGTGCAAGAACATTTTTGACACAAACGAATTCAAACGATGGTATTAATCTTAAATTATTTTTATATTTTGGTTTTTATTTCATTGCGGATGACATTTCTTTAACATTTCTTTCCTGTTTTATATTGGTCGAATGATTAGTTATCACCGGAGGCATTAGGTTTGTTACTAACTACTTATGGGATAGTATCAACCCATGATCCATGTCTTCCTACACCATATCCATGGCTTGAGTGTAACTCCTGCCATCATAATATCTCTTAAATAATCAATGTACCCAGTCGTTCAATTTTTGTATTATCATATGTATGCCTTTAATATATTTGTCTTATGTGCAGCTTGAAGATTGGCAGTAGTCCTGATGAGATAGAGATATATCCAAGGGGGACAAAGAAAAAGTTGGGGGGTAAAGTAAACTTAATGAGTACTGGATATTGATTTTAGATATATGGAGGAAAGGGGACGAATATGACTGTGAACAATGAATCCAAAGAGCTGTCAATTTTTGATTCTCTGATTATTTTTTGGGTTTGTGATTGATCTTGTTTGGGTTTGTGATTTCATAACAGGAGATACCTAATTTTCTAAGTGCATCTGAAAAGGATGGTCCTGTAACAGAAGGTTTTCCTAAGGTATTTTATCTATTTTTATCTTTTTGTACTATGTTATCTATAACGAAAACAAATGATTTTATACAATTCAAGAACCATTCTAGCATTATGCTTTTATGGGATAGGTAGATTAGAATTCAAGTACT
This sequence comes from Papaver californicum, assembly GCA_023531435.1. Taxonomy (NCBI): domain Eukaryota; kingdom Viridiplantae; phylum Streptophyta; class Magnoliopsida; order Ranunculales; family Papaveraceae; genus Papaver; species Papaver californicum. Next base: position 1,619,925 of record JAJJMC010033717.1, on the reverse strand, counting down.
TGATCCCATAAAAGCTTGCACGAAGATTCAAAGACAAATTATGATGATTGTTAATTGTTTCACTTACGAAGATATATACTAAACAAATTATGATGTCATATTATGATGACAAAAAGGTTGTAGAGGCATATAATTTGTCCTTTATGAAACAAAATGGTTGTAACTACACAAGTTCTGCCTCCGTCCCTGCCTTTTACGATGACTGTTGATTGATCCTCTTCAGTTGAGTATATATCTTTGTTATTGTTTTGATGCAGTGCTGGATTATATACGCGCGCGCCTACACTTACCATTACCACTACATCTTTCTACACTTAAAATATCCCGAAAACCTTACAGACTTTTAGTAAGTTGAATTTGCTTTATCGTCTTTATATTATTTTGCTTCCAAAATTAATTCAGATAATTTTTATAAACAAAATGCCTTGGTTGGATTGTCTCATGACATGTTACAATAGTTGGATGGATTTGAGTTGTTTTCTCTGCTTGCATTTTTACAATACCTATGTATTTCTGTTTTCTTATATATATAGTAGATGGTTTAATTGGCTCATGAGGTGTGTTTTTATCACTGATATGTTCTCTGTGGCGATAAATGGTGAATTCTCTTTTATGTTTTCACAAGTAACAATTGAAAGAATAAGAGATCCTATATAGGACAGAGTTCTATATATGGGACATATTCCCTAAAAATGTATGATTGAAATTTTATTTATTGTTTAACATCGAATTGCAGAAAAATTATATCCACAGGCACAAAATTTATGTTTCTTAGTTTTCTTATATGCTCCACTTAGATTTTGATTTTCTTTCATAACGGCTAATTTTACAGTGGCTGCTCAAACTTATCTTTAACTCTTGCTTATTGCAGATTCCTGATTGTGTAGTCTGGATTCATATTGCCTATCTGCTGTAGTTGTATCATCTACAGATCTCTATGACGAACAAAATGAAACCCTTGCTGTAAGTTTCCATTTTTTTAAATATAAAGATTGGTTTTGGTTGATACATTTCAAACTGATTACTATGTTAAATGTTTGGTTTCTGAAAATGCTATTGAAATGAAGTTGATTCTCCATTTTTTTATGCAACATATCTGTGGTCAAGCTATCTTTTTCTCTTGAGCGGAAATCGTTGTAGTGATAAGTACTTGAAAGAAAATGGTGAAGTTGTTAATGTTCACTTTACAACCTATGGAAATTGACGTTTCAAGGGGCATGTTGTTGAGTTTACAACAAAAGAAGTGGTTTCTTATCTAGTTGGTTTTAGATTTCTCTTGGAATATAATGTTAACAATAATTGTGTAAAAATTACAATTTGTAAGGATTTTAGTTTCTTATTTGAAAAGTATTTATATTTACCCATCTCCAGTAAGACTGTATTTGAAAAGTATTCACCTTATTTAAAAAGCACAAAAAAGTACCAACAACACAAATTAGAGAGCAATAAAGAGGGAATATAAGAATAGTCTCCTTAAGTTTTATTAAGTATGTATTATGTGGTTTCCCAATAGATCCAAACATATGCATGGTGGAAGAAATGTGTCAGAAGGATTTTTTATAGATTAGAGGTTGGGGGGAACAACATGGGACGAAAAATATAACAGAACAAACTAATAAACCTTAAGGAAAGAGTTAAAAGGAAACTACAAAAAAAGAAAAGAAAGAGAAGGTAATACAGTAACAATTTATGATGATGAATAGTGAGGATGAACATTAATACTCAAATATTGACACAACTATATAATGAGTGGAATGGTTAAATTTATATGGAGTTTAAGATGCTATAATCTTCAAATTTTGTTTGATTTCACTAATGATGGATGTAATAATTTTTCAAAAGCATTTTCTTTAAGAGGATTTCTTAATCTCCAACACTTTAAACATTACATAATTGGTGAATTTGGTTCAAATTGTTAATCTACTAAATGATAATTGGTGTTCTCACTATACAATACAGTCGTTATTTGGGATCCCTTCTGAAACGGGTGCGGGGTGAAGTCCCGCCTCACCAAATACGAAGTTGGTGACACTAATTAAAGATACAAAGTTGTGTTTTACAATTGATAATTGAGATCCATTCTGAGATGGGTACGGGGTGAAGCCTCGCCTCACCAAATACGAAGTTGGTGATACTAATTAAAGATACAAAGTTGTGTTTTATCTAATTGGTCAGAGTTTACACACCTTTGCATGATCATTTATTTGTATTGGTTTTTGATTGGGTCCTGGAATGGTTAAATTTATGTGAAGTTTATGATGCTATAATCTTCAAAATTTGTTCAATTTCACCGATGATGCATGTAATAATTTTTCAAAAGTATTTTCTTTAAGACGATTTCTTAATCTCCAACATTTTAAATAGTATGTTATTGGTGAATTTGGTTCAGAATGTTAATCTACTAAATGATAATTGGTATTTTCATTATACACTGTAGTTTTTAATTGAGATCCCTTTCGAGACGGGTGTGAGGCGAAGCCCCGCCTCACAAAATACGAAGTTGGGATACTAATTAAAGATCTAAAGTTGTGTTTTGCAGTTGTTAATTGAGATCCCTTCTGAGACGGGTGTGAGGCGAAGCCCCGCCTCACCAAATACGAAGTTGGTGATACTAATTAAAGATACAAATTGTGTTTTGCAGTTGTTAATTGTGATCCCTTATGAGACGGATGCGGGGAAAAGTCACCCTCACCAAATACGAAGTTGGTGATACTAATTAAATATATGAAGTTGTGTTTCATATAATGGGTCAGAGTCTACACACCTTTGCATAATCATTTATTTGTATTGATTTTTAAATGGGTCCTAGAATGGTTAAATTTATGTGGAGTTTAAGATGCTATAATCTTCAAAATTTGTTCAATTTCACCGATAATGCATGTAATAATTTTTCAAAAGTATTTTCTTTAAGACGATTTCTTAATCTCTAACATTTTAAATAGTATGTTATTGGTGAATTTGGTTCAGAACGTTAATCTACTAAATGATAATTGGTATTTTCATTATACACTGTAGTTGTTAATTGTGATCCCTACTAAAACTGCAGGGTGAAGACCAAATTAATTGTGATCCCATCATACGTATCCGGTGCGTAGCTAAGTGAGATAACAGTTTTCTTCATGTCAGCATCAAATATGAGTACAATAACAAGTTCCCCAGTGAAAGTTTCTAAGAAAACAACATTTTTGTTATCAGTTAAATGAAGATAAATATATTATAAACTCACCAGCATCCTCCAATTTTAATCTACTAAATGATAACATCTCCATTAAGGTTTATTAAAAGGGTACAAACAACTATCAATTTTCATAATCATTATTTGTATACTCAAAGACGAACACAAAAGTCTAGAACAATAGCAGGATTTCTCATAATAAGATAAAAATCTTTGTTAGAGGGTATGCAAAAAAAGCGAACAACTACCGATTTTCATGAATAAAATATTAAAAAAAGTACTGCAACTATACCCGGTACGTAGTACAGACACTAATCTAGTCAAACATAAAAATGCTAATGGATGGAAAACAAAGCATAATGTTTTTGGTGAACTTCGCCCGTCCTTTTAAAAGCTCAAAACAAACCGCATCCAAACACATTTACCAGTAAAGTTTCAGAAGAAATAAATATTGTACATGCAAAAGAAGAAAAGCTGTGGTGACTGGTGACTGGTGACCACATCTTTGCTTTGTAGTTTGTACCTTTAAATGGCCCTTTTTTCTTGTTCGATGCCACATAGAGAATCAACGCAAGTATTTCACAGATAGATCACTTTTTCCCTTTCCCTCTTTTATAATTCACATTTCAAGTTTGGCAATGGTGAAATGAAATCCCCGTTGAACAAATTAAATTTCCCAAGGGAAAATAATTCCCCAAACACTGTCACCAGCACCTCAAATTTCCCAAACATAAAATGCTATCCCGTGAATTTTAGAAATCTTAACCGTGAAAATTACAACATTGTTCCATGTAATTCAGGAAAGGGCACAAATCACTATAGTATGGTTTTATGGCTTTTGGTTGGAGAATGTCCCAATAGGACCTCTCATTTTAACTGCAACCTTTTCTTTTATTACTGAATATTGTCCTTCTGTTCAGATCTTCGATTTACCTAATTCTTACCTAATCTGGATATCCATAGTATTTCATTGACCAAATGGTTTTCATCTTTTGCAGAGTGCTTTTTTCTTCTTCCTGATTTCCTAAACACCACCGCAATGTGCATGTTTTGATGGTAGTACCATGCATACTTCAATAGAAGTTCTTATACTGTGATCCCCATTTTCTTTTGGTATAAACTTTACCAAACCTCAAAACAATCTTCCTCCACAAGCTATTACAATAAAGCTGAAGTAAAAAGGAATATATTATAACTTGCAAACTGCATCAAATTAAAGACCAGCTATAAACCACTTATGTAATCTCTGCCTGATAAGTGGTGGTACATCCCATCTAATAAGGATCCTTCTTGAGTTACTTGTACATCTGATAATATTTCTTTTCTTAATACTACACTTTATTCCGGGCGTCATAAATCATAATGCTGACTTGGAATATATTCTGATTTAGCCTATTATTACTCCAAAATTAAGTCCAGCTGACGTAATAAGAGTACGCCAAATTCCTAGATTTTACGGCCTCTTTCAACTTGTAAGAGTGATGATAGCCTGGGAAGTCCATGCTTAAACTAGTTTTCCCAACATTGAAACAAAATAAGAGCTTGGACTTTTGAATAGAGTCTATCCCTTTCAAATAGGAATAGTAGCAGGGTGAAGTAATGCTTCCCTACATATTAATGAACAAAAGTTAGGAGAGGTGGTGCAGTTGTTGCAGATCATCCTCCAATTTATCTAGCTCTTCCACCTTGATTTATTTGTTAAACTAGTGTATAACGTGCCATTGTTGTAAATGCAAAACATATTTATCAATGGTGATGTTACAAAGTAATTGTGAAGAGTTCTTTGAATAAGCGATATGAACTTCAATTTTTTTCAACAGCATGATCCGTTCTCCACAGAGTCAGGAGCCAAGTTATGCCTTATTTTCCATACATGATAAATTGTATCAATCTCTTGAATAGAACTTTGTTCCTGTCTTCCATGAACCATGCTAGATATTACAAAATGAACGACGAAAGTAAAACCTCGCAAATTCATACCACTGAAAAGAAAAGTTAAATAGAGAATCATCCATGCAGTAAGATGTTGTACTAGTTTTGTAATGGCCGGAACATATAAGTCGGAGTAAGCTCGAACTCCATGAAATAACGCTAAAGCATATCTAAAAACAGGATTCGCAAGCTCAGGACAGTTATCGAGCTCCACCACTCAATTTTCATAGAGTGAAGCATGACATTGTTGTGATGTACAGGATCTCTGTAACAGATTTAATTCACAGATGATATCAATTAACGAAAACTGGATAATAAGTGTGCAAATGGACAAACACTAACAAAGTTCAGTTATGTTTAAGTGGTATTTCCCCCCTTTCGGCACTCATGACACATCTCCAGCGAAGGACGAATGAATGATCACATTTCAATGCACATCAGCTTAAGCTAGTAGTTATACTGCATCGTAATGTGCCTGAATGCAAACCATTACTATAGATTTTGGTAATCTAGTTATTTTAATCGAATGTTTAGTTTGTAATTAAAAACCACTAATGTGACTGAATCAACTTGTGGCAGAATAATGTCCCAGAAATATCTCACAATCTCATGAAAAAATTTGCAAGGTCTGTACTAAAACAACAAACTTAAACCATTTCAAATTTAAAACTAAAACCACCCCTACAAAATAGATTAGTAAAGGTCACACTGCCAATGCCATTTGTACTGAATATACAACAAAATTGAATGGAAAATAACGCTTTAAGCCCTACATACCTGAATGGAGGCATTCTGAAGAGCGAGACAGTTGAATTACAGGCAAAACCACCACCTATGACACTGATTGAATGCGTACATTGTTTTCTCTCACGTGAATAGCAAGCACCTACAAAAAGATAGGAATTAGGTCATATTAATTAGGTTAGATTTCACTGCATTAATCATCTTTGATAACTCAGTAGTTTTCAGATAAAAATATGTAACGTTCACCATTTTTTTCCCTTCCTTGTAGTTTGAAAAGTCATTTTATCTGTTCTCTGCATTCAACGTGGATGATAACTCGAAATTGGTATTCTCTTAGGAATTTACACAAACAGGTAAGAGACTTGTAACTGAAGTTAAGATTGTGAGAGATTTTATTTGAAATCGAAAAATATAAAAAGAGAGAATGAAGAAACTGAGGGAGGTGGAAGAGGGTGGTGATGGTGACAGTCGATTGAGATTTGAAAAGTCAAATTAAAAAGTTGGTGGTGGTTCAATCGCTTGTTATTTGAAATTGAAAATAATAAGAGAGAATAGAGAACTGAAGGCGGGTGATGGTGGTGAAAGTCGATTCAGAAGTCAAATTCAACAGGCGGTGGTGGTGGTTCAATCGATTGAGAAGTCAAATTCAGAAGGTGGTGGTGGTTCAAATTTCAATCGATTTTGAAGGTTTGGGGGAAGTAGATACCAACGCGATAGAAGAATGAGTAAAATTTAAAACAGAAAGTCTGTTTACAAATTTATTCTTCTTATATTTGCGTTATTACAAAGGCGCAGGTAAGAGCAATTCCCTGAGCCGCAACATAGGCCGAGCGGCTCAGGTTAGTTCGATAACGGTTATATCTCAACAATTCTAATCCAACGGTTATAATATCCTTCTTTATAAATTTAATCCAAATTCAATTTTTTCTACTCATATTAAAATTAATTTTCTCTACAATTTTCTTTACAATCTTCTCTACAATCTTCTCTAAAAACTCTTTGTATTCTGTTTCTCTAAAAAAAATTCAAAAAGAAGAAGTCTCAATCTCAAAATATTAATCGAAATAGGAAATAGGAAAGCACCCAGAAATAGGAATACTCAACCTCTACCGACTCAACAAGAATTTTCGGATGAAGAGAACAATCCTAATTTAGTTTCCAGAGAATTAGACGCGAGTCAAGGTCATGTATCTTCAGTAGCAGAGCGAGATGGAAAGGATCAAAAAGCAAGAGGTGGTTGGTATGAAATAAAACCAGTTTATGATGCTCTCCCCGAAATTGCTCAAATTATTGTGAATAGATTTCCTTGGAGGACTTTGTACCATATAGAGGCGAAGAGACATTCAGTCAAATTCATATATATGATGCTGGAACGCTGGTGGCATACTACACACACGTTTCATTTTGATAACTTCGAAATTGGTGCGTCATATATTTTGATTTATAAATGCAAAAAATATGTTTCATATATGAAATTAACAATTTTAATGTTTTTTTCAGGAATAACATCGTTAGACTTGTATTTCCTGCTTGGGATACCTTCCTGTCAGGGACAGAATGTTCCATTTAACCAACAAGGTTAGTTGGCAAATGAACGATATAAAGATGAACTTCCATTGTATTTTCAAGTAACGGCACGCAAGCATATCGATCTAAGAGGTATGGGGATTCCTAATGCCGGTTTAAAGGCATTTATATCCAATAAATTATATCAACAACTTGTAGGAGAAAATCCAGACGAGGAATACGTTACAACAATTGCAAAGGTTTTTATTTTATGAGTAACTTGTGTGTGTTTTTTCCCACCGCAAATAGTAGTGTTTTAGTATGATGGCTAGAGGCATTGGAAGATTTGGAAAAGGATGTCAGTTATGATTGGGGCTCCGCTATATTGGTCGAGTTATACGTTTGTCTCGATGTCGCTTGCTTGGGTGGGCCAAGCATCGAAGGTGTTTGGGGAGTCCTTGAAGTAAATATGATAAACTAATTGTACAAGTTTATATGAGTTTACAAACATTTATAGAAAGTTAAACTAATCATATGTTGTTTACTTTAGATTTGGTGGTATGCATATACCAATATTGTTCTACAAAGACTAAAGGTGTTCGATAGAAACTTTTTCCCAATTGTAGTAAGGTTTGAAGCTACTAACTGGCACAAGAAGGATCAAAACACCAGTGAGCGATATCATATACATACGGGGAGAACCCAAATGGATCTTAGGAGGAGAGACAATGATATTTAGAACCCCTATGAGGATTTTGAGGAGTTAAATTCTGATGTAGCCAATGAGATCAGAGAATATTCACTACAACGCATGTTGTTCTACAGTCAACTCAGAGATATTGCTGTTTATTTTTTGGGGGAGAGATGTACTAGACAGTTGGTGGGTACATATGGTATTCTAAAAAATCTTCCACCATCAACCATCCTGGGAACGGAATATGTAAGTCGAAGAAATCTGGGATGGAAAATGTATGATCGTTATTGGATACTTTGTGACGAATATGCATACGACCAAAGGTACAAATCAGTCGTGAAGCCGGTAATTAATATAGATGTTATGAACATCTATGGGATCGATATTTCCCTAATAGGAAGACGAAACTCAGGCTTGCCTGTACCAAGACAACCCGCACCTTCGGTTCCAACTTTAATCGTTTATCCTTCGGCAGAAGCTTCTACCTCATCATCCCTCCAAAGAGGATATTTTGCACTTTGTTCTTCATCGGTTGGGTCCGATTTGCCAGAATTGAGTTGGGAGATCGAGACCTATAATCTACAAGGAGAGCGTCAGATAATTCCAATTGTTCGTAAAGTATGTAGCGACCTAATTCTTATACAGGCACAACAACATCTATTGATCAATTGGTAGAATATTTGAACCAAATGGAGTTAAGAGATCAGTTGACTAGACGTATGTACACCGAACAGTTGCAGCCATTATGCAGTCCACAAGCATCAGTCCCTATCTTACAGGACTTTTTGGACCAACACCTTTTTATCAGGGGGGAATAGTGCGAGAAACACAAGAACAATATTTATATCATGTGCAACCTCCACAACCAAATTCTCTTCATGGAAGTCCAAAATATTACAGAAGACATATAGACTTTAGCACATCTCCAGTTCAAACGTGTGATTTTATTGGATCTGACGATGGATCTCAACCAGAAGAAAGTCGCTTTGGGGATTTGTTGGACCGGGACAAGTACCCACCCCATTGGCCTAAGAATGAGTAGTTTTATTTAATATTTTGTAATTTAAATTGAGATTAAGAAAGTAACTATTTATGTAATCAGAATTAATCTACGAAAAAAAATACTAATTTTATTTCACATTCATCTAAATTTTAACAACGTCTTTTCTTAGAGAAAACTACATAAGATTAAAAGAAAACTACATAATTACATAAAAGGGTTGAATCTGTGAAGATCTCTAAGGATGTTGAAACAAGTTTCGTACAGAAAAGGTTTGCCGTGAGTTTCCTGCCATACATCTAGAGCTAATTGGATCACTTCATCTTCAGTTACACCGTTAAATTTTTCTCGATCAATTACCCTTACTTGAACAAGGAATCGCCTGTCTGAATGACTAATTGCTTGAAAACGACTCGATACCCCACGAGCATGGCGGTTTCTCGGGTCCCCGTTTCTACAACGAACATAGTGAAAACGTTCTGCTAAAAAAAAGTGTGCGACATGAGTTGGCCAGTAGGAACGTTTCCTCTGCTATGAAAATTATATGCTTTACAAAGAGCTAAATCCTCTTCTTGAGTATATTTTAGAGCATGAAATCTGGCTTTCGTTTTCTTCTGAATTTTTGAACAAAAGTTGAGAAGAAGAGTTTGAGATGGAAAATAAAGATTGAAGTGAAAGTAGAAGATTTTTTGAGTGGGGAAGGTGTGATTTTGGAGTTGAAAATATTTGAATTTATAGGGGAGAGAATCATAGCCATTGGATGAGAGACGTTGAGATTCGACCTTTGTCGAATCATATTGAGCCGCTCGGCCCATGCTAGGTCGAGGCTCGGTGCAAGGCGCAATATGAGTCGATCATCTCAAACTAAGACGATCGACTTAATCTGAGCCTCAGTTGGCAAACGCCCTGATATACCCATTTACCAAGTCATTTTTTGGGTTTGTCCATCCCATTGTGGGTGGTAATTGGCAAATTATCCAATTAACTCACGCCACTGGCTTTGCTCTAAGAAAGTTAGTATAAAACACTAAGGGGCATTCGCATATTTTATTTAGAGTATAAGTATTTTTTGAACCCACAATCCTAGTTAGCAATTCTCCGAATTATTCGCGAATTATAGACGAATTATTCTGAATTCGTATTATATATGTATCATACGCGTACGTATGGAAGCCCGACTTAGTTTAGCGAATTTTCAGCCTAAAACGAATTATATGCGTATTTACGAATTAACGAATTATACATCCCGTATAATACTTCGCCACATCATCACCACATCACCGTTTTCTATCATATTTTAATTTTCCGACATCTTATTTCTTTTAGAAAATATGAATAAGAATGATTTTGAACCCGTGGATATTGATATACTAATGTAGTTCATAAAAATCATTAAACTATAATAAAAATAACATATTTTAGAAGTTAATGTCTGGCGAATTTGTCTTACCGAATTCATATTTCAAAATCGAATTATACACGTAGTATGACGTTGCAAATTATTGCCGAATCACGAACCGTTGACCGGAATTTTGACCGAATTTGATTTTTACGTATCCGTATAATACCCATACATTTACCTTTCTGTACGTTTGCCGAATTTCGAGTTGTTAACTAGGCCCACAACTGGGGAATACTTTCACAAATTGGGGGATACTCACGATTACATAGGGCTGAATTTTGACTAAGGGAGTATCTTTTTTAATGTTGAAATGTCCATACTGCCCTTTACACTAACAAAAAAAAAACTAATTTGGTATCTCCTTCTTCAACTGTCGACTCCTCTCCTCTCCTTCTTCTTTCCTTCCATAAATTTTTCATTTCATCGTAATGAATCGATGCTTTCAAAGATTTCTTTACCGACACCAATTCAGCAACATTATTTTGCATTTTCCAATAACATGTTCAACAACTCATTTCTTAAAACTTTATAGTATACTTCTATAGTTTTGTTCCTTTTACATATTACTGCAAGTAATCAATATGGATTCTTCCTTTTTTTCATTATGTTTTTAATCTTTTGAGATTTGATTTGATAAAGTCGTAAAATAGGAGTTTTCTCGTTTCCAAATCTATTACTTTTATTTTTTAGGTCACTGATGGGTTCTCTCTAGTGGAATAAAATCAAGGCCAATTACTTTATAACAGGGTTTGTATTAATTTTATTTCAAATCCCTTAATTTTCATTTATTGTGGCGTGGTTAATGATTTCTTTTTAGTAGAATTAATGGCCAAATTCATTGTAATCGGGATTTGATTGATTTTGCTTTAACTATTCCAACTTTTTTTGTGATGTGATTGTGGTTGATTGATTCCCTTTAATGAATCAGTTTAAGCTTCAACACCTTAATAGTTTAACGATCATATTGTACAGTCGGCATGCTCAATAAAAAAATTGAATGCCAACTGTCATACACTCTATCCAATATCAAGTGACAGTCGACATAGAATGCAAAAATTATACAACACCGACTGTGGAGCAAACAGTCGGCATTGTTTTATATCTTTGACAATGCCGACTACTTAGAATCGGCATTGTCTTCATCCTAAAACAATGCCGACTGTGACTCTGTAAAGGTAAAAAATTAAACGCACAAAAATCACATAAATCACCTCTAACACACCAATACATGATTATTTGGAGCACTTGTATCATTAGTTTCTTCATTTCCTTTGTGTGGCTCTACACTTGTTCCTTCATTTGAAGCTTGACTTATGATTTGATTTAGGTTTTGATTTGGGGCTTGACTAGAATCTCTCATATCATTCAAATCTCCTAAAATCCTTCTTCTTCTTCTTCTTCTTTTTCTTCTATAACTAACACTTAAAAAGATAAAATATAAATCTAAATCTAAATCTAAATCTTAATAACACTTGACATACTCAAGGGTAATTTAGTCATTACCAAAATTATTGGATAAGGAGTTCTTCAAATTACTTCATAATTTTTTTAAAAAAATTTAGTATCCCTAAATTTGTGAGAGTATCCCTCAAATGTGGGTTCTATTTTTTGTCCCTGGTTTTGTTACAAATTATACCGTTTTCAGTAAGGGGAAAAAACATGGAAGTGTATTTTAGTCTTATCATTGTTGATTGAAATTCTTTTGTCACACCAAAGAAAACTCATGTTTTATAAGCATAGATATTGCTGTGAAAAAGAAACAAAACCTAATATATCGTATCTTGTTTGCGACGGCATAACAATGGGCAAAAAATGATGCATTAGCATGTGATAGTCATGTGATTTTAGTCCGATAAGTTTTTGATTTTTTCGACTCACCAGGGTTGAAAAGGTTGAATCATACCTTTCCGGAACCTTTATCTCAGATAATGTTTCACATAGCTTTTCCTTTTCATCCGAGGTTAATGTGTAACATGTTGTGGGTAGTAGAAATTCTCATATGTTAGCAATTTCACATCTAGGAAAATTAACGAAAAATTATTCACCAATTCACGAGGAACCAATGAGCTAGGATTTAATGCATAGTTCTCTTGTCACTGAATTCATCATTGTCCAGTTTCATTGATATCATCAATTGAAGTATTAATAATAAGGGTAGATGTTGAATTACTAGGTACATTAGTGTTGCCAATAAAAATTTCCTTCACAGGCTTTGCAACATATTTCATATTAACTTTATTTTGGGTTTTTTCTTATCGTTCTTCATATTATGTTGTCTTTCAACATCTTCAGTCCTAGCAATAATCGGAGCCTAAAACACACCTATTGAACGTTATTTTCTTATCTTTACTATTTTTTTTTATTAGTGTATATTATGTTTTGTTTGTATTTTATAGGTATATAAAGTCATATTATGTGTAAGAAGGAAAATCGAAGATTAATTCTTGCTTGGAGAAATTAAGAGTTGATGGACTTGAAGTGTAGAAGCACAAAGGATTTCAAGTCTCAATTATAATAAATGTGAAAATTTCTAGAGAACCCAAATAAGAATCTCTCTTATAGAAAACCCACGATTAAGATAGTATATATGACTAACCCTAAATATAAAGATTTTCAGTGATAAATACTAAGTTTTTAGTTGATTTTGCATTTTCATATTTTCGTCATAACAAAAATACCTTTGTTACTAAATTTTAACAATAAATTAAATGGGAAAAACATTTACCATTATTCTCGTCCGGTCAATGATCTTGTAGATATAAAATTCCACGTTTTACTCTCCCTCTCAAAATATTTCAGCTTTTAGACATTTCACTCTCTCTTTCTCAAATACTTTTTCTATGTTATCCTCTATTAGTTATTATCGAAAAAAAAAAAAAAATGGGTTTTCTTGTTTGATTATCAAAAGGAAGAAGAAAATGTCAAAGTCTTGCAAAGGTTTAGCAACATAACTAATCAAGTGCTTATGGTTTTCTTTTAATTGAGTCTCGTTATGATTTTTTCCATCATATTATTGAACTAATGTGGTTTCTGATGTAGGATCTTTATGGTTCAATATGGGTTCCATTTAATTTTGTGGTTTCTGATATAGGATTAATATGGTTCAATAGGTTATGTTTAATTTTGTCAAATTTGATGGAAAACATAACAATTTGTATTATTTTTAAAGTTAGGGTTTAGATATCCCAATAACATCATATTTTTGTATAAAAAATCTTAACACAATATGCTGGGTTGGGGTTATAGCTATTTTTATCTCAAAGGCTTAAATAATTTTTATGTTGTAATCATATTTTCTTGACAAATTTTATTTTATTGTGAAGTATACGGATTTTTCAATGTAGTTTTATTTTAGTGGTTAGCTTTTGAATGTTAGGGGTTCTACGATATACATTGTAGATTCTTCATCATGAATTCGAATTTCATTTCATGAACAACAATTTCATTTATATAAATATGTTATAGCAATGGCATTGATGTTAATTGTTAATTAATGGGATCGTTAGTTTCTAGCTAATATTAGTTGTTTTCAATCAACTGTGATATCTTTTTTATTTATTTTTTATACAAAATGAATTGCAATGTTAGTTACGTTATTAAGTGTGAGATCCATCAATATACAAAAGAGCAGGCACAAAATGGAAAAGTATAATGGAGTGTGTGGATGGTAAAGGCAACTGGGAACTCAAGATTGGTCCAATTATCTCTTCAAGTGTGAGATCTGACTATATTGAGCTGATGAGGAAGATAGGCACACCTTCAACTTTTTCGGAGGTGGAGGACACAGTCAAATTCTTTGATGAGGCAAATGGTAAGTTCCCTAACAAAAAATGCTATGGGATTATTAATGGCTATGGTGAAACGACGATTGCCTCCTTCTCAAAAAATTTATGGCATAAAGAAATCCCACCGAAAATATCTACACTTCTATGGTCAACATTCCATAAGTCCTTGCCTACTCTATCAAACCTGCAGCATAGAAATATTTATGTATCTGATTTAACATGCAAGCTTTGTGAAAAGGAGGTTGAGGATAGTGATCACATCATGTTTCACTGTGAATACTCAAGAAAGGTATGGTTCTATTTTATCAAAGCTTTCAAGATATCTTGGTGTATGAATGACAATCTTCTACAGAACTTCGAAGCATGGAATCTCAACAATCTTTCAGGAAGAAACAAAAAACT
>JAJJMC010033717.1:1539195-1604885 GCA_023531435.1 Papaver californicum | reverse complement strand
TCCAACATTCTATTTAATTGGATAGCGGTAGTGTCATAACTTGTAAGTCCGTCTTTTTTTTTCATGTGATGGCTGTAAAACTTTCTCTTTTTAATTATATGAATTGAACCTTTTCGTCAAAAAAAAAAGTTACGTTATTAAGTTGCTAGTGATTTTCATTAGGTTTCTAATGTTATCTGATTATCTCACTGATGTTGTTTGGTTTGACTAAGAATTGTTAATGGAAACGGATATGCCTTTTGCTTTAAAGATGTTCAGTACTGACTAGATTGATTCGAAGTCTGATTAAAATCCAAACATATTTTTGTTGTTCTTTTGTTCTTCAGGATTTGTCTTAAAAGGAACCGGTGATAATTTCAATCCCGACCGACGTAACTATTATTATATATGAAAACTATAATTGTCACAAATCAAAATATATGAAATTAGTAGTTATCATTAATTGAAACTAATTGTTATATGTGAAATTTGATGTTATCATAAATTGTGATGGTAATAAACAAGTAAAAAAAGTGGAAATTTCACTATTTTTCACTTATCATTATATATTATTTTTGTGAAAATTGGAAAAAAAAAAATTCAATCTCCCATGTCTTAAACGTATATATATCATTATGCCTAACTTCTCTTCCACCTTCACAATTTAAAAATGCTACAAAATATTTTAATAATTTAGATTTTCCAATAATGAGGAAAAATATGTGTAACACGTTTACATTTCTTTTGTTTAAAAAACCCACAATAAAGTAGAGACCCAGAAACAGGTTCATGAATACCATCAATATCTACTGGAGGAGCAGCAATGAAGACGATAATAAATACAGAAGTTGCAGTCAATAAGGTAGGGATCATCAAAACACCAAACCACCTAATATAAAGGCAGTTTTCTGTGCTGGTTATCCAGTTACAGAAGCGACCCCATTAAAATTCTTTATATAAAAACTCATAATTTATTATAATTATACCAGATTACATAAATAACCTTTAAGAGAATAATCTTAGAATTTTTGTTTATAAAAGCAGATTGAAAAGTCAAAATATAAAAGAATTAGTGTTAATCCCTAAATTAACGTTTTTAGCTAGTTAAATCCAGTAAATTATACGGTCAAAATATTTTTAGTTTATATTTAGTCAACACTTCTATATTTAGCTTTCCGTTAGTCATTGTTTTTCACGTTATTTCTTTTTCAAAAGCACAAAACTATTATCACTGTACCTGATGCAGCGGATAATAAATAAAAGAAAAAAAAAAGTTCTGTTCAGACTTCAAATATTCCTAGGAATATCGACTATGGACAACGATAATTATTTAGACTTCGGTTTCCCGACTTTAAATAAATAATCAAATAAACTTGAACAAGTTTATGAAAATAATTCTTATTAATCAAATTCTTGCCTAATTTTCGTTTTTGGAACTCCTTATATAGATAACTCCTACTAAACAAACCCTAAACTTATTAAAAACCTATAAACTTGTTTCCCAAGGTATCTACTACCTTTAGGCAACTTTTCTAACTTATTAGAACTCTTAAAATAAACTTCTAGACTCTCCTAAAATTACCCTAAATAATAAATCCGAAAATTAATTATTTTTCTACTAATAACATTAATAAAATATAAATAATAATAATAAAGTAATAGATTTATTTTCCATAAATCTCCCTCTATCATTCTACCGGTGTTGGAGAAGATTCGTCCTCCAATCTTGCCGGTACCATGTTCTACATGTGTAACTCGTTGATGACAATCTTCATACACATTAGTTGATGTTGTAAAAAAATAATTTATGCACCGTATAGAAGCATGAGGTATGATGGAAGCCCAAAACGGATCTTCATAAGTTGATTCAACAAATTCTCTCTTGTTAGGATATATATGAGAGACCATTTGTGTATCACAATAATCAACAACTAGCTTACTCTCGGGCAAATACAACTCATCAATATCAGGAATTTCTAAATCAATAAGTTTATCAGGATTAGATGACTCACCATCAAACTCCATTAAATCATGTGAAACTTCTTGGGACCGTTTTTTGTCAGAAACAAGATGTTCTTCGCCTTTTTGAGAAGAAAATTTCATATCCTCCTCATAATCGGGATATTTATCGAAGGTCGGAGTTGTATATCTCTCAACAATAACTTGATTTTGTACATCATTGTCATGACGGCAAAACAAATCTTCAACATCATTATCTGAAATATTATTTTCTTCTATAAGCGAGCATGGTTTAGATCGAGATTTTAGTGACTTCTTCAAATAACATTCTATCACTTCGAGAATCTCCTTCTTTGATTTGATCAGATATTCACATCTTCTCGGATCTCGTCTTGGTGACAATTTATTAACCCTGAATACTCGTCTTAGTAACATCTTATTAATCCTAGAATCAAACTTTGCTCTGGTAACCAACTGATGCAGCGGATAATATATAAAAGAAAGAAAAAAGAGGTTTTGTTCAGACTTCAAATATTCCTAGGAATATCGACTATGAACAACGATAATTATTTAAACTTTGGTTTCCCGACTTTAAATAAATAATCAATTAAACTTGATCAAGTTTACGAAAATAATTCTTATTAATCAAATTCTTCCATAATTTTCGTTTTTGAAGCTCCTTATATAGATAACTCCTACTAAACAAACCCTAAACTTATCAAAAACCTATAAACTTGTTTTCCAAGGTATCTACTACCTTTAGGTAACTTTCCTAACTTATTAGAACTCTTAAAATAAACTTTTAGACTCTCCTTAAATTACCCTGAATAATAAATCCAAAAATTAATTATTTTTCTATTAACAACATTAATAAAATATAAATAACAATAATAAAATAATAGATTTATTTTCTATGAATATCTCGTATCTAATAACCCCCTCCCGATCCTCCCCCATACCACTCTTCATCTTCAACTTCTAGTCTTTGAAAAAGACGGTTAGAGATCAAATGATCACCTCTTGCATGTTGATTCTTTTTAGGTAATAAGGTTAGTTTTCACGAGGTTTGTATGATTGATGTTCTTGTATTTACAAAATTGTTGTTAATTTTTTTTTAGATTTGTCTACTGATTGATAATGTTATCACTTAATTTGGTACTATGGTGATTTGGTGTGATTCCATTTATCACAATCAAATTCTTATGGTATAGATTGGGCTAAATCATGACATGCATGTTGTTATCTTGGCGTGATAATTTCTTTTTTAGATCGTGAATAAAGTGATATTCTTTTGATGTGGGTAATAGTACATTTGAAGCACTTGTTGATGCTTGTATTTGTATGAAGTAGATTAAATGAGTTAACACATATATTATTCAATATCACGAATGAATACTAATTACGTAAGAAGTTTCTCAACTAGTACTATGTATGTCATAGATCAATTCATCACGAATTAATAGATATTTGTTGTATTGGAAATTTGGACAGATGTTTTGTACCTAGCCCATTTTTACTTTTCTTGGTATCATGTTAATAACTGTAGATCATTCGAGGCGAATAGGGATCGTGATATAGAGGTTGTTACTAATGACTCCAGTTCCGAAGAAAAGAAAAATCGGAGACCAAATAACCTCTAAACAACGTTCTAGAGTAGGCACAAGCAAAAGTAAACAAACAGGTATTAATTTCATATTTTTGATGTGATAGATGTAGGTATCACTGTTTAATGATGTGCTAAATTCCATTTTCACATGTCTTTATTGTGAAAGATGCAAAAATCACCTTTTGTATTCGTGAAAAATAACATTCGCCACATGAACGTATTAATGTGTTTGGTTGTTTGTCTCCTTTACAGATAGATAATATAAGGATTTTTAGAGAAAACTTTGGGAGCTTGGAGGCTGGTAAATGATGCCGGGAAGGAGACTCTAGTCTTGGGATTACATGTCCCAAGATCTGTTGATTCGAGATTTCTTGAAGCCGAAATTCTTGAATCTAGAATCGTGGATAACCAACAAGTCGAAATATACACTAAATCAACATTCATGACGCCTCAAGCATTTGTAAGTATATCTATTTTTATTTTTTTGTGATGATTGGAATTACATATTGCATATTCATAAATCTGCATGAATTAGCACTTGTTTTTGGGATGATAATTGCAAGCTTTAGTAGCTTAATATACAATTCTAGAAAGATGAAATTTTCAATTATCACCTGATTCAGGTGTGATAAACGTTATTATCAAGAGATATACCTCCATGCTTTTGTTATTAATAAGAAACTTGATTCAAAGCCTTTTTAACTATGCTTTTTGAAAAAACAGGTTAATGTGGTATCGAAAATAAATCTTCTATTCAACATCATGTTCATGACTTTATGTTGAGTATACCCGCGCAAGAGTTGTTCATTCCAATATTTACATCATCAATCTCACCATCGGAGACACTCTAATTTTATGGTTAATAACTGCACAAAATATGATTTCAAAGCTAATGCGGAACTGATGATGGTAACTTGCAATGATCTAATCAAACTAATACAAGCTACATTGCAAGCTGTATACCGAGCCATTGATCCAATTGAAGAGACACCTTTTGTTGATCCTGAATGTGTCCAGCAAAAGGAGACAGACTGCAAATGATATGACAGAGAAGATGAAAAGGAATAGGGTAAAGATGGCAGTGAAGCTGGTTACAGATAAGGAACACAACAACGTTTTGTGCCGATTCGGACGACTAATATCTATTTAATGCTTTAGTACTTAGACGCTTAATTTTTATATCATCCTTTGGGTTAAAATTTTGTTATTTCTATTGGTGTTAGCTATGACTAGTTTGTGATGTTGGCATTTTACAAGTTTAAATTGTTTTTGCAGATTCCTAACCTGAAAAATAAAGTGTGCATTCGAACTGCTTCCACGAATGCTCATTGAACATACCATTAAAGGTGAATGTTTGCAGTATACCACTTCACGTGTTTTGCAGATGTAAATTATAAAATCTAATGTATTCAGTGGGAATGATAGATTACTTCATAAATGAAGTAAGTTTTAGGTTCTTCTTTGTGACGAAAATAATTTATCTCAACTAAGCGTGTTGTAATACTAAAGCCATAACAAATTTAAACTTCTAGGTGACAAAAGTATGAAAATATTGAAGCAAACCTAAAGACCCCATTAAACATATATTACTTCATTATGTTCGTACGAGCACTGAAAACAATGAGAAAGTTTATCAAAACACTTTCAACTAAATTAAACACTTGATCATAATTATTATTTTTTTGGCTTAAACTGAACCAATCGAAGATATATTAAAATATCAACTAAATTAAACACTTGGGCATAAAAAAAATTTAGCTTAAGTCAAAGATATATCAAAAGATCAACTAAATTAAACACTTGGGCATATGACTCGTATCCTAGAAAAGTCATGAACTTCTGGCAACAAGCAAAGTTGTGATTCCATAACTGCTTTCAATTACCACATCTTATCTTTTCTTCTCATACTTCTGCACAGAACATTCAATCTTTGAACGCCCTGGACCATTCTTTCATTGGGGAGGTATTACTCGTGCATCGAAATCAATCCGGGCATTGCTAGATGGAGAAGAAGGTGGTAAGAATCCGGGCATGATGATGGCAACGTTTGGGATGAAATAAATTCCAATAAACGTGAGTTGTGAAAACCCTGATTTTCACAATCTAGTGAAAACAACAATTATCACAGGATGCGATAATTGCAATTATCACAGGTTATGATATATTGTATACTTAAAAATAGTGTTTATATTTACAAGCGATTAGTGATAGTTGGAACTATCACAAGTACAATTAAAAGACCAACCCTAAGAGAAAAAAAAGATTAAGATAATAACAAAACAAATACTAATGATAATTTTTCGTGAATACACAACTTAATTGATTCACTAGGAAAACTCCTTGAATGTATAGTTAGGTAGAATCGTGCAAGAACTCTACAGAGGAATATGGGCTAGAATGATAAAGTATCTGTAAAGAATTAAACAAAATAAGGTTCACCTGAATATGAAAAGAAAAAAACTCCTCAAACTCCTTTTCAAATCCCATACTAATGAAGATAAACAAGAATTATAGAAGAAGAGAAAAAAAAAAAGGAATTGGTTGACAGAAGAAGGAAATGCATAAACCCCGATGTGTGTTTATTCAATTCAGCTCAACCACACAGACCCCCTCATTTGGGAATTTCTTCGAGCATATGTTATGCAATTTCCGAGGATGATTTAAGCGAGAATCATTTGTACTTCTCGACCGCTTCTAATTCCTTACCTGCATATGTAAATATTTACACATATTCAACACACATTCAAACCCATAGTCTCATAGCGGTTTCATGCAGTTCACAAACAAACCCAAAATTCATCACGAGCTCTAGGTTAACCATCTCTTCTATGTTCTCTGCGGTCTTTCTCTCATCGAATTTCAATTTCAGACCCAAGTTCTCTACTGCAACAACCCATGTCTTCAAAACCATTCCTATCTGATTCCTCGTTTAACCCCAACACATCATCTTCTTAGCTATTCTCACAACAACGACAACTCAACAATGAACCCTAGATTCACTTTCTTCTTACCTATTTTATTGCTTTGACAGAACCCAATCTCGGTCCAAAACCATAACAATTCAAGCACAAACTTCATGGTCTTCTTTAACTTTTAATTTCTCTTCAATACCTTCTGTCTTGAAATCAAACCTGAAACAACAGACCAGAAAAACCCCTTGACTACTTCGATTTATTCTCGTTGTTCCATCACCAGCTAACTCCCTAGTTCTGTTGAAAACTCACATCAAAACCAACAGCGAACCCCTTATTTTCCACCAGCTGTTCCAACCTAGACTAGAAAAGAGAATGAAGCAACTTCTTGAGAACATACCTAATTCGCACAAAATGGATAGTACTCGAATCCTTCTTTTGGTCTGATTTCTTCAATTACAATCGCAGCTTAATAAAATCTATGTTAGTGATAAGAACATGATAGAAGAGTAATTCGAGAATTGTAAAATCAAGAAATGAAAGATTAAGAACAATGTAAAGAGAACTATTCTTGATGAACAGAGAAGAACAATCACTTTTTCCTTTTGGATTCAATTCAACCAACAACATAGAATCAGAAGAATAACTATCTATATTATATAGAAAAGTAAAACTACTCAACTGATTCTAACGTACACTCTTGATATTTAATGCTAACGTAAACATATGCTAACGTAAACCTAATCCAGCTCATAACTGCTAATTGGCGCATATAGCCAGTGCCTTAGCTATAACAAACGCGTTCAGGCTTGAGTCTTCTGGCATAGGGAAATGTAGGTGCAACCTGAATGTAAGAAAATATAATATAAGAGTTAGATAGCTGTTAGCCCCCCTCAAACCTTGTGGCAGACTGCATACAAATTTTGTTCCTAAGGAAAGCAAATCTAGGACCAGAAAATCCTTTTGAAAAAATATCAGCAGATTGGTCCATGGTAGATACATAAGAAATCCTCAAAGCATTGGACTTGATCAATTCTCTTACAAAATTGTAGTCCACTGATAAGTGTTTCATTCTAGTGTGGAAGACTGGATTTGAAGAGTATGAAATAGCACTGATATTGTCACATAAAATGGTTGGAGAACTGGGCAGATCAATGTGCATTTCAGCCAGCAATTTGCAGACCCAAAGAACTTCTGCAGTAGTGTTAGCAAGACTTCTGAATTCTGCCTCATTGGATGATCTTGCCACTGTGGTTTGCCTCTTACTTGACCAAGATATTGGACTTGTACCCAAGAAAACACAGTAACCTCCAGTGCTTCTTCTAGTTGAGACATCCCATGCCCAATCAGCATCACTATAGCCCTGGATTTCATTGTTTCCCTTAGTGAATAGAAGTCCATAATCTATTGTTCCCTTTACATACCTTAGAATTCTATTTGCAGCCATCATATGATTTGTAGTTGGTGTTTGCATGAACGGACACACTTGGTTCACTGCAAAAGATATTTCTGGCCTTTTCCTGGTTAAGTATTGTAGTGCTCCAACGAGAGATCTGTAAGGTGTTGGATCAGGTAGAGGAGTCCCTGGTTGATGCTGAATATTAAAGTTGGGAGGAACAGGAGATGCACAAAGCTTGGCTCCAGACATTGTGTGCTTTTCTAAAAGATCCAGTGCATACTTTGTTTGGGATAAGAAGAATGATGATGCATTTCTTTTTATTTCCAGGCCTAAGAAGTAGTGCAAGTTTCCGAGATATTTAACTGGAAAATGTTGTTGTAGTTGTTTAATAAACTCATTGTAGTAGGATTGAGAGTTACCTGTTATGAGAATGTCATCTACATAGACTAGTATGTATGTAATTCTTGAACCCAATTTCTGGATAAAGAGAGGGTTGTCAGCTGTGCACATGATGAAATCATAAGATAGTAATACCTTGGTTAACTTGGCATACCAAGCTCTTGGTGCCCGCTTTAGACCATAAAGAGATTATTGCAACTTGCAAACATGAGTTGGGTTGTCTGGATCCAAAAATCCTGGTGGCTGAGACATGTAGATGTCCTCAGAGAAATCACCATGTAGGAAGGCATTGCTCACATCTAGTTGAGAGATAGCCCAATCCAAGTTGACAACAAGTGTTAGAAGAACTCTAATTGTTGATGATTTTGCTACTGGACTGAATGTCTCTGAGTAGTCTAATCCCTCCTGTTGATGAAAGCCCTTAGCTACAAGTCTTGCCTTGTACCTATCTATAGTGCCATTAAGATTAAACTTGAGCCTAAACACCCATTTACATCCCACTAAATTCATTGATGGATGAAAGGGAACCTTGGACCAAGTTTCTGCAGATTGTAGTGCATTGTATTCTTCTACAAGTGCTTGTCTCCATTTTGGATGTTTGTTTCCTTGAGTGAAGCAAGTTGGAGTAAGAGGTGGAATTTGATCAGCAATGATTGTTGAAAAGGTGTGTTTGGTTGAGTAATTTTTGGTTTATGAATTCCATATTTTCCTCTGGTTTGCATTCTGTGATCATTGATGACCTTGGATAAAGCTGGTGAGTCTGTTGTAATAGTAGAACTGGTAATACAAGTTACATCTTTATCAGTGTATGTAGTAGAGGTACCTGGAGTGTGATCATTAACTATCGAAATGGTATTATGAACTTATCTTTTGGTAATATGAATATTGAGCTGAATATTTTCAATATTAGAAAGCAACCACCTGAGCTAGATGACACGTGCATTGAAGAGGTGAACATGATAGGAACATTAGTTCAGGAGTCATTACCAAACACTTTGTTAAAAGATCCATTAGAGAAATGCCTAGCCCACTTTGGGTTTGATTTTGATGATGATAGTATGATTAATGAGGTGAATGCTTTGTTAGACTCGGCCCCTTTGATATACACTAGTATTGGATGGAAACCTAAGTTTGAACCACTACCAGTTTCTAACTCTACCCACTAGTACAAATTTAGACTTCCGTGACAGTTCGAAATCCTCAATCATGACAGTTCAAGAAATACCTGTCACAAAAGAATAAGCTACGAGATATAAGAGACATCTTCTTATCAAAACTCACATTAATAATGGTATAAAATCATGACAGTTTATTAACTGTTACTTAATAATTATACCATGACAGTTTTTATAGAAAACTGTTATGTATAATAACAGTTCTAAACTGTTACTATTCTTAAGTTATAGCAACTGTTGTATATAAAAACTGTTATAGAAGTGTATAGCTATAGATAACAGTTTCTTTCAATTACTATAATTTTCATTTATAGTGACAGTTTTTATCCAAAACTGTTGTTATTCATATAATCTACCATAAAACATTTTCAAACCCACGATATAATTAGTTTGAGTCCCTAAATAGTAGTGGTCTGTTTTATTAGTGGGTCTATTCTGTAACTTTTGTTAATGGTCTCTCTCAGACACCTTCGCCTCTCATTTCGTTAGAACCCCCGACCCCGAGAGAAGAAGCTTAAACATAATTTCTCGATCCCGTCACCCATCTCTCTTTATTTCCCTTAAACTAAAATCTTAATCTCTTTCAAAAGTTGTTGGTACAAGGAGAATGATGTTCACGAGTAGGTAGAATCTCACAGATTCGGTATTTCGATTAGAGTCTCACTGATTCAGTAGAAGAAGGTTGTTTCAGTTGAAGACGAAGACACGAGAAAACTTTGGTGTTTTTGTAGCAGATTATGTAAGTAAATCGAACCCAACCACTTATTTCGGTTTAATCACATGATTGATTGTGTTTATTTGAAGATAAGAGAAATTTTTGATTTGATTTTGCGATTTAGGGTTCATCCAAATTTGGGCTTTTTATGTTCCTTGTCTAATATTTTGAGATTTAGGATTCATCCAGATCTTGAGTTAGTCGCATCTATTTTTTGTTATTTTTGTTCTTTTTGCTGATTGAGGATCTATTTTCTTAGTGACTATTAAGGCTGTAGGGTTTAGAATTTTTATGGTACTCACCATTGAAAGAATGTAGATAACTTTTAGGCATTGTTAAGTGATGACTTATAAACAACTTTATGCCAGTCCTGCTTTAGAAAATTCTTGATCGAGAGAGCTGAAATATATTTTAGCCTAATATATTTTTTTATTTTGTTTTTCTATGTCTTGACATTCTAATTGGATACAAAACTGATGATGGGTTTTTCATTATACATCTTATAAATCATTTCTAACTAACAAATTTATCATCTTGATATTATATCTGATCAAAACAGAGAAATCTTAGTATGGAAGAAGAACAAGTACTTTGGAGGTGGAGATGGAGATTGATTAGTATAATTCTGTTAATGTTGGTTTATTGTGTTGATTCGTGTTTGTCTCTCATTGATGAAGGTACTATTGCAGTTTTGAATTTTGAACAAAAATAAAAAAAATTGATTTTATTTTTTTTTTGAAATGGGTTTTTGACTATTGAGATGGTTTGATTGAACATGGAGGTATATCACTACTGAGGTTTAGGGAGAGAGTTTGGAGAGACCCATATGGTGTTTTGTTGAATTGGAAGTTTAGTGATGGTGCACAGAATCCTTGTTCTTGGTTTGGTGTTAAGTGTTCTGATGATGACAAAGTTATAAGCTTGTAAGTAGTGATTCTTTTGATTCAACTTTTTCTTCTTGATGTTCTTAATGAATTGTGTGAATTGAACTTCAAATTAACTTGTTGTTATGATGGTTTACGGAAGTGTGAAGTGCTAGTTGATTGCTAGTGAAAATTGTGTGGGAGGTGGAAGGGAGTTGAGTGTGTGTGTATGTGTGTGTGGAGTAATTCAGTGGTAGATCTGTTCTTTCGTTCCCTTGCCGATAGAGATCTCATTCTACGAACTAAACAGAAGTACTGTTGGTGAGAGTTTAGAAAATCAATGGGGTATATGTTGTGGGAAAAACCATATCGAGCTTCAACCTTGTGAGTGAGAGTACTATTTAGTTACTTCGTCAAGGGAATAAGGAAAGAAAGTTAAAAGTCAGTATTTTTGATTGATTTGCAGCGGATGATTTGAAAAGACTGGAGGACCAAGCAAGAGATGGACCAAATGATCCATATGCATTGGCTAAGTGGCGTATTCTTAATAGGTTGCATGACAGAAATGAGACAATGTACTACAAGGTATGTGCTCATATTTTTTGAGTTGGGGTTTCTACTTAGTACTGTAGCAGTAAGTTTTGAAGGTAGAGGCCTTAAAAAATGTATGGCCTCAAGGCTGACTCAATGCATAGTTTTCATTACTTTCATTGATATTATCATATCAAGTGTAATCCATTATAATCATCTGACATATTGCATCTGCAAAGGTATTACCGAGTGATGAGGTCATGCATTATACTAATTTCTCTTAACTTTTTTCTCTTTTTTAGGCACATCCTAGACTATATCTCTGTTCTCTTTTTCTCGATATTACATCTTAGGTATTTCTATTTGTAACTTTTTCCATTGTAGGCTAAAGCTTCTGGAAAGATCCCTACAGACTGCCAAAAATGGGTGATGAAATTGGAGTAAGTGGATCTGATGTTGTTTAAAAGATCTTGTTGCTGTTTTGGTCAACGTCTCTAAGTTCTCATCTATTTATTTATACCAGACAACAATTCTCGGGAATTATGACAAAATTCTAATATCCTGCAATGCTCTGGATTATCATGATTTAATCAGCTGTTCGGTGAAGCTCCTTACTGATTTCCCTGAAGGTACATATTGCACACTGTCATCTAAACTATAACTGGTTTTGTAACTTCGCTATTATTATTTTACTTTAATGTATTATTTTTCTCAATATTCAGTATACAAGGAGTGCCAGGACATGTGGAAGGCCATAGTAATAAATGAGTTTCAGGATACTAGTTCAATGCAGTATAATTTCTTGCGTATCCTTGCCTCTCATAATCGTATAACTATCGTTGGTGATGAAGATCAGGTATTATTTAGCAGCTTATCAGCGGTACGAGGGCCAGCAGGTTATGAATGGTGGATACTCTGAATTGCTTGGAGATATTATTGGAACTAGCACTTTTGATTGGGCCACTGGCCGCACCGTTGATACTACCAGGGCTGACAACATTATTTCTCAACAAAGGGGGTTACAGATACAATCTAAACGGTTAGACTTTAACTTGAACCATAACAATCAGAATTCTCAAATGGATGATATACGTGACAGTCTCTCAATATTGTAAAATACATGTAGGCTTGGATGGTTTATCAACCGCAAAATACCTGGCAGATGCAGGTCACAAACCAATATTTCTAGAAGCAAGAGATGTTTTCGGTGGAAAGGTAGGTTTCTTACTTTCTTAAATTGTCTCCCTCGCTTGGATATATCTCAACTTTGTTACATATTCCGTTGAATATCACACATTTTACATGTTCCCATTCATTTACTATGAAATTTCCATGTTACAGTTTTATTTTCTTACTATCTTTTTTTTTCTTGAGCTCCATCTAAGCTTTACTGTTTCTTTATCTTTGTTTTTGTTTGTTTGAAAATGGAGCTTACCCAAACATGCAGAATTTGTTTGGAGAACATGGTATTAGTGATCGACTGCAGTGGAAGGAACATTCTATGATTTTTGCAATGCCTAGCAAGCCTGGGGAATTCAGCCGTTTCGATTTCCCTGATGTTCTTCCTGCACCCTTAAATGGTATGGATCTTTTGCAAATCTGTAACATATCCTGCTATTTTACATTTGTTATTCAGAAATTTGGGGTCTTCAGCAGTGGTTTTTATGTCACTTCTTTGTTTGTTCTTTATTTATTCACCATGCAGCAGTACTAATGGCGTTGACCACTCATTTTGATGGCTACCTTTGATTGCTAGGATTTCTCTTGCATGTCTTTCATCATTTTCTATTTAGATCTCGAGGTTTATATGAATTTATTTATCAGGAATGTGAGTGACAGGAATCTGGGCAATCTTAAGAAACAATAAAATGCTTACATGGACGGAGAAAATACGATTTGCTATTGGAATCTTGCCAGCAATGTTTGGTGGTCAGGCTTTTATGGAGGCTCAAGATGGCTTCACCGTCAAAGAGTGGATGAGGAAACAGGTATAGAATGTAAATTCGTTTCATCCGTGACTGTTGTGTGGGCTTTAGATTGTTAACTTTGGCTGCTTTAATAGTTGCAATTATTTGCAAAATACCGGTGAACCAGTATTCAGGAAACACACAGCCATTTCCTGGGTTAGTGAAAGAACACATCTTTGCTGCGTTCAACCAATACTATCCTCTTTTATAACAGTGAACAAGTTAAACAAAAGAAAGGAGATGCGTATCTTAGTATGAAGTTACTATATCATTCTTCCCAACTAACTTTGAACTTAGACAAGCAACTATGTTTCTTTTGGGTACTGAATTCACAACTGAATATTACATTTTTTTCTATTTTTATACTTTAGATTTGTAATTATATGTCTTTCTTATTATACGTAACTGAATTAAGTAGAAGCCTTTATAGTTTATACTGATATGTTATTTTCCTATTTATACATAATTGCATTGTCTTGCTTACTTACTTAGTATCCTCTTTTTGGGTTGTGCTGGGGTATATTTCAGGGTGTACCTGATCGAGTAACTGATGAGGTTTTCATTGCCATGTCAAAGGCATTAAACTTCATAAACCCAGATGAGCTTTCGATGCAGCGCATTTTGATAGCTTTAAACCGATTTCTTCAGGTTTGACTATATTTAATTTAATGATATTATGATTATGACGTGTAGATAATAGAATTTATTTGAGATATTATCTGTGTACTTATGTTACAAAAATGAAGGTTGTGCATAAACTACTAATTTATCCAACTAGGAAGGCCATATGGCCCCTACTTATGTAAACTTGTTTAGAAATCTAGAGATAACTTTTCCTGATGATATCTCGTTTTATATGATTGTGTTGGTGTTTCTATCCTACAATGCTGTTGATTAAGACATGGAAGATGCCTTAAAACTGATATAAAAACTGATGTAAATACACAGGAAAAGCATGGTTCCAAGATGGCCTTTTTAGATGGTAATCCTCCCGAGAGACTTCGCAAGCCGGTTGTGGATCATGTAGAGTCACTAGGCGGTGAAGTTCATCTCAATTCTAGAATCAAAAAGATTGAGCTGAAAACAGATGGTATTGTGAAACGTTTCATGCTCACCAATGGTGATGCAATAGAAAGAGATGCTTATGTCATTGCAACCCCAGGTACAACTGTTTATTTTCTTGTCCTACAAAGAGACAATGCTTTCCAGACGTGAGCTTAACTTTGCAACTATCACTTGTATTTAATTTTCAGTGGATATCCTAAAGCTGCTTATACCCGAGGAGTGGAAAAAAGTTGGGTACTTCAAAAGATTGGATAAATTAGTTGGAGTTCCTGTGATTAACGTCCATATATGGTTAGTTACAGAATAAAATAATTGATGTCTATGCATCTCAATATATTTCAAGTGCTGAGTAAGCTTTTAGTTCCTGGTTCTCAATGTGATTTTATAACCTAGTGTATGTGAATACTTTTTATTAATTCTAACTCAGTGGTCAATTAAATTTCACAGGTTTGATAGGAAATTGAAGAACACATATGATCATCTTCTCTTCAACAGGTCCGTCACTAATTTTAGAAATTACTACTATACAAAATTATTTGTAAAAATAAATTGCAATTATGTGGTTCTATTGATATCGGACGTATTTCTCTTTTTCTTCTTAACTTGCATCCCATTCTTTAAGTTGCTTAATATCTAATTTCTAAATTTTCAAAATCCTTGCAGAAGTCCCCTCTTAAGTGTATACGCTGACATGTCAGTGACATGCAAGGTAAACATAGAAATTTTTACTGGATATTGTTCTCATCTGCCAGTTTGTAGTAGTGTAGTGTTCCTTCTTTGTTATCTATTTCGGGTTAGCATACTTGTTCTATTATTAAGAGATCTATTTAACTCTTTATGCAGGAATATTACGACCCAAATAAGTCTATGCTTGAGTTGGTATTTGCACCTGCTGAGGAATGGATCTCACGCATTAACTCCAAGATAATTGAAGCTACCATGCAGGAGCTTGCTAAACTCTTTCCTGATGAAATCGCCGCGGACCATAGCAAAGCAAAAATATTGAAATACAACATTGTTAAAACACCAAGGTCAGACCTCATTCAATGGCAGTTTTTCTCTCTAATGGATTGTGATTTATTTTTTCTTAATGTGGTCATCCAGGATACAGATTTATTGTTAATCAAGGTATTATTTTAGCTAATTGCAGAGTAACTTTCTAATTCCTATAAGGGTTCGTTGATGTCTTTGATAGATATGGAAATTCTTCCAGCTATTCTGACTATATTTTTTTGTATGTAGTAGAAAATAGCCCAGTTACAGCAGAAATAACAATAACAGCAGAACAATAATCAACTACAGCAGCGGAACAACAATCAACAACAGCATCATCTTCAGCAACAGGCACTTCTAAGTCAATCCCAGAGTTCAATCATCACCTCTACCAACAAGATAAAGTTGGGGGTGTAGGCAGTGTATCGTTAGATGGTATCATGTCAAACTCTTTCCGAGGAAATGATCAGGTTTCATTTTCTTCATATGAATTTCTAGTATAAATCTTTTACTTTTTTAATTGGAAGAAATTTCTAGTATATTCTTCTTGTGTTTGTGGGGTTTCTATTCAAGAGTTCGTTGTTTCCAGTGTTCTTTCTTGTTGAATGAGTGTTGCCTTGGAATTGACTTTGCTGTGTGGGTGTCTCAAAGTCAAGGATCCTTTTATCTTGCACGGTAGCTTATAATGTTTTATATTTGATGTTAATTGTATAGTTTTAGCATTTTGTAAAAGTTATTTTTACAAGAGTCTGTAGAAACATTTTTACTTAAATCAAAATATATATATCTAAATAATCCTCTATTTTTTTTTCATGCATTGGTTTTATATGTGATTGACCATCTACCTGATAAGAAATGAAGCAATTGTGTGGAAGATGAATTAGCCTATATGATAATCATTTGACAATTCATGTCCTTGAGTCATTGATGACAGTTTTATGAAGAAACTCTCATTTTAGGTTAAGAAGTTAAGTTTTTAATGACAATTTTTATGGAGAAACTGTCACCTTAGTAAAAGAAATTAAGTTATCCATGACAGTTTTTATTGAGAAACTGTCACCTTAGTAAAAGAAATTAAGTTTTTAATGACAGTTTTTATGGAGAAACTGTCACCTTAGTAAAAGAAATTAAGTTATCCATGACAGTTTTTATGGAGAAACTGCCACCTTAGTAAAAGAAATTAAGTTACCCATGACAGTTTTTATGGAGAAACTGTCACCTTAGTAAAAGAAATTAAGTTATCCATGACAGTTTTATTTAGAAAATGTTATTATATATTGTCAACAATGACAGGTTTATAAAAAAACTGATACTTATAGTTATGATTCTGTGACAGTTTCTTATAGACCCTTTCGTAACAGAGCCTTTAATGACAGTGCAGTAATTTTTTAAAACTGTCACATAAGTATTTTGGTGGAAGTTTTTAACTGTCACATAAACCCAAATTTGTACTAGTGTACCCTAATTCCTTCTCTAGAAGAGCCTTCTAAGTTGGACCTTAAACAACTATCAGTTACTCCGAAGTCTGTGTATTTAGGCCCATCTGAGACTTTGTATGTGATTGTAGCATCCGACTTAGATAGTAACCAGGAAAGTAGGCTAGTGACCGTGCTTAAAGACAATAAGGAAGCTTTAGGGTGGACCATAGCAGACATTAAGGTTATAAGTCCTACTGTTTGTATGCATCAAATTCATTTAGAGGATGATACCAAACCGTCTAGGGAGATGCAACGTCGACTTAAACCTAACATGAAAGAAGTAGTTCGAACTGAGGTGCTTAAGCTGTTAGATGTGGGCATTATCTACCCTATTTCAGACAGTAAGTGGGTCAGCCCCATTCAGGTTGTTCCCAAGAAATCAGGTATCACTGTAGTCTAGAATGATAGCAATGATTTAATCCCAACCGGAGTGACCACGGGGTGGCGTGTTTGTATTGACTATATAAAATTGAACAAGGTCACAAGGAAGGACCACTTTCCCCTTCCTTTCATCGACCAAATTCTTGAGAGATTAGCTGGACTAGCCAATATTGCTTACTAGATGGTTTTTCTGTTTATAATCAGATTGTTATTTCCCCAGAAGACCAAGAGAAAACCACTTTTACCTGTCCCTTTGGTACCTTTGCATATAGACGCATGCCTTTCGGGTTGTGTAATGCACCCGCTACTTTTCAGGGTTGTATGATGGCATATTTTCTGACATGGTAGAACGGTTTCTAGAGGTCTTTATGGATTATTTTTTCAGTATTTGGGTCATCTTTTGATGAGTGCTTGCATCATTTGACACTAGTGTTGACTAGGTGTAAGGAAAAAAATTTAGTGCTTAATTGGGGAAAATGCCATTTCATGGTTCGATCATGAATTGTTTTAGGGCATATTGTATCTTCTAAGGTATAGAGGTAGACAAAGCCGAAGGTTACCTTATTAAGACTTTACAGGTTCCCAAAACTATAGGAGATTTTAGGTCATTCTTAGGGCATGCAGGTTTTTACCGTCGATTCATTAAGGATTTTAGTTTGATTTCTAGACCTCTTTGCAATATGCTTGCAAAAGATGTTATGTTTGTCTTTGATGATGCTTGTCAAAAGGCTTTTGAGAAGTTTAGAAATTACTCACTACTTCCCCCATAGTCTAGGCAGGCACCTAACTAGAACCTACCCTTTGAGATAATGTGTGATGCTTCAGATTATGCTATTGGTGTTGTGTTAGGTCAGCGAGAAAAAAAATTACTTCATGTGATTTACTATGCTAGCAAAACTCTGAATGTTGCTCAACTGAACTACACCACCACAGAGAAGGAACTGTTAGCCATTGTTTTTTCCTTAGACAAGTTTAGATCCTATCTCTTAGGTTCTAAGGTTATATTCTTTACTGATCATGCTGTTTTGAAGTACCTTATGTCTAAGAAGGATACTAAACCTAGATTGATTAGATGGATCCTTTTGCTACAAGAATTCTCGCTAGAAATTAGAGACAAAAAGGGTGCAGAAAACGTAGTAGCAGAACACTTGTCTAGACTTGTTGTGGATTCCTCTGATGATTCTCCTCCTGTGAGGGATAGCTTTCCTGATGAACAACTATTCTTTGTTTCCCAATTACCTTTGTTTGCGAATATAGTAAATTATCTTGTTACTGGTCGAATGTCTCAACATTGGGTAAACAAGATCGTTCTAGGTTTTTAGCTAAGGTAAAGCATTTCTTTTGGTACGATCCTTATTTGTTTAAGTATTGTCCAGACCAGATTATTAGGAGATGTATACCTGAGAGTGACCAGTCCAGTATTATTTCCTTTTGTCATGATCATGTTTGTGAGGGTCACTTTAGTGCTAAGAAGACTCCTGCTAAGATATTGCAGTATGGATTCTACTGGCCTTCGTTGTTTAAAGACTCCCACAGTTACTGTGTTGCTTGTGAGCGATGCCAGAAGTGAGGAACCATTTCTCGTAGAAATATGATACCTTTGAACCCTATTTTAGTTATTGAAGTCTTTGATATGTGGGGCATTGATTTTATGGGTCATTTTCCTAATTCTTTTGGTTATTTTTACATCCTTGTTGCTGTAGACTATGTATTTAAGTGAGTAGAGGCGGTTTCGTGTAAAACAAACGACCACAAGGTTGTGGTCCAGTTTTTGAATGATAACATATTTGCACGTATTGGTACACCGCGAGCTACAATTAGTGATGGAGGGTCACACTTTTGTAATCGATCGTTAAGCTTTTTATGAAAAAATATGGTATTACCCACAAAGTAGCTACCCCATATCACCCATAAACTAGTGGTCAAGTAGAGGTTTCCAACAGGGAGATAAAACGTATTCTAGAGAAAACATTTAATCCTAATAGGAAAGACTGGTCATTGAGACTTATTAATGCCTTATGGGCTTACTGTACTGCATTTAAGACCCCCATTAGAATGTCACCTTATCGACTAGTTTTTGGCAAGGCATGTCACCTGCCCGTCGAGTTAGAACATAGAGCATATTGCGTTGTAAAGCAGTTAAATTTTTTACTTGACAAGGCAGGAGCTCACAGGAAGCTCCAGCTCAATGAGTTGGAAGAGATTCGGAAAGATGCATATGATAGTGCTAGGGAGTATAAGAACAAAATGAAACTTGTGCATGATACAAATACTTTAAGAAAGTCATTTTCTCCAGGTCAAAAAGTTCTTCTGTATGATACCTGTTTGCATTTATTCCCCGGGAAGTTACGCTCTCGGTGGACCGGTCCTTTTGTTGTTCGCACTGTTTTTCCTCATGGTGCTATTGAGATTGAGACTCAAGATGGTATAAATCCTTTCAAGGTTAATGTTAAGAGATTGAAACCATTTTTAGAGCCTTTTCCTACAGGTGATGTTGAG
Source organism: Papaver californicum (assembly GCA_023531435.1). Lineage (NCBI taxonomy): Eukaryota > Viridiplantae > Streptophyta > Magnoliopsida > Ranunculales > Papaveraceae > Papaver > Papaver californicum. The sequence continues at coordinate 1,584,964 of JAJJMC010033717.1, read as the reverse complement.
GAGGTCCCTATGGAGGACCCTGTTTACTCTGATTGACCATCAGGGTTGTTTTTGTACATTAGTAGATTTTAGTTTTTAGATTTTTATTTTCTGTTTTATTCTCCACAGAAGGATTGCTACGCTTCACCCAGGTACTATCTTTCTGACTTACCTCTTTATTCCTCTTTTTACTTATCTGTTGGTACTGCTCTTTATTTTGAAACATTGAGGACACTGTTTGATTTAAGTTTAGGGGTAAGGGAGAAAATTTTTAGTGCAATAATAAAAATCCAAAATTTAGAAGCTTGTGAACAATTCAGGATGACACTTACCATTCTAAGTAGATGGAAACTTAGATACTTTTCTATAGGAATTGGTGTGCCCAGTTAAATGGTCTATTCATAAAAGGACAAAGTTCAGGTGTTAGAAATAACATCATAGTTGTCACCATATCTCGGAGTCCATCTCAACCATATCAGTTTCTGTTTTTATTTTTGCAATTTGTGTTTATCTAAGTGATTTGGTGGGGCACCAGTATCGAATTGTTATCGACGTCAGGATGAAATAGAGTGTTTCAAATCAAGCCCCATTTTTCTTAAAAAGAAATAATCGAGTATTGACACTTTGATAGCAATATGTGTGTATTCTCCATGTCTCCGTCCCCTAAGCAAGCGTGGAACGCAGGATCCATGAGAACTATCATGTAAGATGTTGATAAGGACCATGCGCTTGGATTCAATTTTATCCAATCATGTTGTCAGTACATTTATAATTGTTTTATTTTCAATAAATCGATCGATGGGACCCTTGTATATACCAGCTGGGACAATATTAGTATTAGGATTAAGACCAGTGGGAGTGTATTTCAATCCATTAAGATTCATCCTGGCACTGACCTTCAGACAGATATGGGAAACACCGTTCACCTTAGTCAACATGCGCAAACTTCATTTTGTCTATATCCACCCTCTAAATCTTTTCATGTGATTTTACTTTGATAGATTTTGAGTATTGTGGTTGAACAACTATCTAAGTAGAGATTTGTTTTCTTATATATGAGTTTTAGTACGCTGGGTGCAGACTCGTGTACAGCAATTGGACTCATATAGGGTAATGATTCCCATAGCCGAAGAATTTAGTATGCCAAATAAATAGCTTGTTTAGTGTTTACCCTCAATCGTTCACAGGTAGCTAGGGTTTGGAGTAAAGGTTTTATGGATATACCTCTTGTAAAACCCTCACGAGACTAAAACTCGTCCGATAGGGACACCTATGGGTTTAAAAGCTTGTTGCACATGCTAAGTGCAATCGTGATGCCTGCGAAAGTGAGTTAGGATTGTTATTTTATTTTTAGAAAATTGGTACTACTGCCGGTGAAACCTTTTTCACCCTGGATTTGGATAAAACAAAATTTGAGTTGGTTTTAGATAAAGATTTGGGTCCTTATCAGTTAGGGAAAGGTTTAGAGTTTACTAATCCTATAAATAGTGAAGAGATTAAAGGAAAATCAAGCCAGAGACGTGAGAAAAAATTCAGAAGAAAAAAAACTTTCTGCTGGTGAAGAATAATACGAAGAAAATAAGGCTAGAAAAAACAGTCGTTGTTTCTGTTGCGTATTGTTTCATATTTTAAAGCGCTCAGGAACCGTACTTTATTGCTACTGTTTTCTATTCTCTTCAGCCACACAGAGAACACAGCTTGCAACAATTATAACTGTATCAAACCTTCTGTGTTGTTTTTATTTCTTCTTTGTAAACACTTTTTGAGTTATGAAAAATTATTTTGAGAGTGTTTCTAACAAGATGAGCTAAAAACCATCACTGGGGCGACAGAGGAAGCTATTTTTCCAATAATAAAGTGGTAATTCTTATTTTATTATTTTTTTACAATTCTTTTATAATTATTTGCTTTGAATTAGAGTTGGAAAAAATAATTTTTATCAATTAGTAATATTTTGATTTACAACTAATATTTTGGGTCATGCTATGTCTAGAGCTTTTGATGTCTCATACTTTTGATTTACAACTAATATTTTGGAAATCTAACTTTGGAAATATTTCGAACAAATTGAATATATGAATTGCAAGATAATTATTAATGCTAAATCACTTGAAAAATTGGCTAATGGTGGAATCCTTAGTCTCAGTTCTTTCCATAATTTGAAATCAATTTTATTTTAATCTTCTTTATTTTTATTATTAAAAATTAGGTTTGAAAATCTAATCTTTACAAGTCTAACAGGGGGTAGTCAATTGGGATTTATAATGACTTATAGAGAATTCCCAAATAGGTTGTTATTCAATTAATATTTTCAGAGAGTCTCCCGAACTCTCATGTTATTGGATAGAAACTTTTTCCAAGTCTTTTAAATTCTCCCAAACTCTCTTGTTATTGGATTAAGATTTGTTAGAAGTCACTCAAACACTCTTGTTATTGGATTAAGACTTCAAAATCATGGATTTGTTACTTATTGGGATTTTGAGAGACTTTTTGGATGAAAATAGGCATGAGCAAAATCTCTCCCTTATAGGTGATATTTTGAGAGACTTGAAAATTTGGATAAATGGATATAATCCAAAGGTCCTCATTCTTCATACCTATCCAACGACCAAATTCCACCCACAACTATTCCTAACTTCTTCATGCGTTATTATCTTCTTCTTCTTCCTCATTTCTCAGCTATCTTCTTCTTCGTTCCCCTGTGTCTTTCTTCTGCCAGGACTTGCTTGATTTCATACCACGATTAGGATTGAAAAACCCCCATTAGAAACCCTAACCTTCACTACAAATCTCTCCCTCTCCATTTCTGTTTCTCCGAAATTACAAACAGAAAAAAAAAGTCGGCTCACAGAGTTACTCACAATCAGCAACCATGAGACCTCAAATGACCAGAGGGCGTGGTGGTGGTGGATTTAGAGGAAGAAGTGATGGAGGAAGTGGTGGTAGAGGAAGAGGAGGAGGGGGTAGAGGTTTTGGAGATTGAGGCGGTCGTGGTAGAGGAAGAAGAGGTGGAGATAGAGATCGCGGTGGTGGTGGTGGATTGAGTACAGAGTTTGGAATCCTTTTAGATCAAAGCTTGCTGCTGCCATTCTTGGTGTTGTTGACAATATATGGATTGTAAGTATTGCTTGAGGTTTCATTTTGTGTTTTTAATTCCTTTCTTAAGTTTTATCTTTCATTGTTTAACACTAAGGGACTTTGCTATGATATTTTAGGTTCATGGAGCTAGAGTTTTGTATCTAGGGGCTGCTTCTGGTACTACTGTCTCTCATGTGTCTGATCTTGTTGGACCTATAAGTTTAGTTTTTGAAATTTGATTTGGGTTTTCTTAATTGTCCTATTTTCTGATTTATGAATGTTTTTTATTTGTTAATAGACTGGTGGTGTATATGCTGTGGAGTTCTCACATAGAAGTGAAAGGGATTTAGTTAACATGGCAAAGAAGCGCACAAATGTTATACCCATTATTGAAGATGCTAGACATCCTGCTAAGTATAGGATGTTGGTTGGAATGGTTGATGTTATATTCTCCGATGTTGCTCAACCTGACCAGGTGTGTGCTCTACTTATATGAATTGAATTGTGCAAAGAATTATCTTTTTCCCATGTTAGATGTTTAATTTACCTTGTTTGTACTACAATTGTTTGCCATATCAAATGTTGTGCTTGAGGTTAACCCTTTTTGTTAAAAAAATTCACAACTGTGATATCATTTTATGCTAAATGTGGTTTATTATTTTGTTTTGTTTTGTAAGTATCAGATGTTTCATCTTTTTGAAGTGTTGTTTTATTTTTGTACTGTTTTATGTGGTTTTGATTTATGGTTTTTGAGCAATAGTGACCAGGTTGGTGTACCTGTTTACTTTGTTAGTCTTTTTTGTTTACATTAATGACATCCAGCATATGATGAGATACACTCGGATTCCCCTTTTTACATTATGGGTGATGTGAAATCGAGCTTCTGATGCAATATGTCTTACACTTTTGTTCATTTTAACGGTTTTGATTATCTTAATGCTTTTTTTGTTTGTGTTTTTTTTTTTGGATTTAGATCTTGTATAGAATTGGAAAACATGCAGATATTTGGTAGTCAAGGTGAAGAATTTTACTTTCATACAGTAGATTGTGTTCTTGGTAGTAGTAGTGGTAGCGAGTGTGAATCATCAGAAGAGTCTGTGAGTCGGGGGACTAGTGGTGGATTTGATTACAGAATTTGGACGAACGATCCAGGATGTGTCAACGAACGTCGCAGGAATTTTCTTCAGGGTATGGGAAAGAATATCATAATACAGTGATGTTGTTTCAAGTTCTGCGGGTTTGAATCATGATACCAAAGGAAGGGGATACTTTGTTCGTTGTAGAAAGGATCCAGAGAGCCGAAACAAGGTTGTTGCTACCGAATGATGGTAAATACGAAATGACTTGCATTACCTCTAACTTGACCATAATGCATATTATTTATCTGCATTTTTCAGATTCTTAATTTGTTTTTTCTTTTGGAATCAGTTTTGTCTTGGTCAGATAAGGTTAGTGTTGTTTGTGATTTTATAAGATTTTGTTGTTTAAGGAATTGGTAACTGTTTTCTTATAGTATTATTTTTCTTATATTTGTGTATTCAAATCACACTTCTTAATATTTAAGAGTGCACTCCCATTTCCATACAAAACACAAGCGGAAATAGTTTTGGCATGTGCAGGACTACATAACTTTTTGCGCAAAGAATGTCGTTCCGATGAATTTCCAATTGATGAAAATGAAGAGGAACCAGATTCTTCCACTGAACAAACAGATCCTGAAGACAATCTTTACCAAAATCAAACTCAGAGACAACAACGAGAAGATGCTAAACAGTGGCGAGATAACATAGAAAATAAAACGTGGGATGAGTGGAATAAAGAGAATGAAAACTTAGACACATGACAACAATGAGCTTCTAATTTTGACAAATGACACAAATTTTACTAGGTATTCATGATACTTGTGTTAATTATGTAACGTGCATAGTAAAAAATGTTGGTAAATGTTTTGATTTATGATTAGATATTTTACATCTTTTTATCTCTACAAATCACAGAGACTCTTAAAAAATCCATTAGATTTATATCTACAAGTCCCACAGACTCTTTACAATTCTCTTTTTAAAATTACTGGAAATCTCTATACTTCCAGAAAGTCTTCGGGAGTCACTAAAAATAAAAGTCTATGAAAGTCTATATAAATCTCATTTGACTACCCCCTGTAAGTATCGAATCTTTTACCACTATTTCTAAAACACATCAATTTTACACCACCAGCCTTAGTAACAAAATATGAGTCCTCCGTAGTATCCTGAAAATGATGTTATCAATTAAGCCGATGCAACCTTCACGTTACTAAGAAGTGCAACATATAACTATGGATTTGTACACGCTTTCATGAGTTCCTTTTCCCTGGTTGTTGCTTCAGTCATGTGCCCGAACAAACTCATTGCTGCTTTAGCACCTGAATGGAAAAAAGTAGAACCATAGAAGCATTAAAATTCGTGAATATGGTCTCTACAGATTTACCATCTTTTATAACGTGATTGCGGTGATAAATTTATGTCTAGCTACAAATAACCTTACTAAATAAAAATATTAACTTTATACTTTCAAGTATAATTACCTATGTAAAGTACATGTTTATCTGACATTGACACAACAGAACTAAGAGATTCACATACCTTTTCCTTTCTTTGCAGTTCTTGGAATTATGTTCACCCGATACTTATAAGATTGTACTGCATTATAAGGACCACAAACAGGTACACCAAGCTGCAAGAATAAAAACATTGTGAAGGTTTTATTTTGGATAATAGCCTTGCAGTAGTGGATCAACCATTTTTGTAACTTCTGAGGGTTCTGTAGCCGTCCCTGAGCCTGGAAAAACATAATGCAAAACATATAAAAAACAATATCATTCTTTTCCATATTAGACATTAACAAAAAGGAATATTTGGGCATTATATGGTCGCCTGGAAAAACATAATGCAAAACATATAAAAAACAATATCATTCTTTTCCATATTAGACATTAACAAAAAGGAATATTTGGGCATTATATGGTCAACTGTTAACGTTTTGGTAGATATCTCAATGTTTACACATTCATACCTAGGTAAATTTAGATGCCTAAATAGAAATGCGATACTCTCACTGGAACATGAAAAGTTTTCATTTAATTCCACAATGTGATAAACACCATCTATAGTTTTACACGTAAAACTACATTTATTAAGCTTGCACGATAACAAAATTTTTAATTCTACTCTATTTCAAATATAAAGGCACCCAAGTTTTCAGATAAGAAGGATACAGCTTGTGCCAACCATATTGACAATTAACCAACACATACTCACACTTTGGAACAAACTCTTCTACTCTTGTTTACACCTTCAAGTTATCATTTCAGTTTATAATGTAATGTTCACCAGGAATCCAATATTTTGCTTAACATAATTCTATAATCAAATGCATTATCCCAATCATAATTTTTATCACATTATCTTAACTTATTAGCATATGTTACAATAAAACCATCTGCCAAAATTTCAATTTTAAATTAAAGAGAGGAAGAGAGATGTCGGTACCCACTGAAATAGAGTATGCTCTTTGGGACAATGAGTCATGTTGAATATTTTTTGCCCTGTAATCAGTTCAAGTAAGACAACACCAAAACTATAGATATCATATTTAGAGTTGTGCCGGCCAGTGAGTGCAAACTCAGGAGCACCATAAACAAATGTTGGAAAAGCCATCATGATGCGTCCTCTGAAAATATGTTGGTAACCTCCAAGTGCAAGCTTTGGATGATACCCTTGATCTAGAAATGTATTCGATGACTCCATATACCCATGAAATGCATTAGGTTTGGCTTTATGGTGCAAGTATTCTAATCCTTTGGATACACCAAATGCTATTTTCATCCTTGTATTCCAGTCCAGTGGCTCCCTCTTGGATCAAAGTTCTTAACCATTACATAAATCAAACATATAATTAATCATTAAACTCATGAAATCTATGTATACTTATGATTCCTCGCAACAGAATGTCCTTTGGCAATGGATTTACAGTCAAACTAATTGCAAAGAATATAATTTCCCCCAATTAGACCAATGTGCCAAAATAAAAGCACTCAATTTATGGAACTGAATGCTAAACAATTAGCCAAAAGAAACAGTTTTACTGTAAGCTAACAAAAACTGACTTGAAACCAAGTTATAATTTATTTTCCCTTGATTCATGCACACCAATTATCATCACATCTATCATGTACGCATCCAATATCATATATATATATTGAATCACCAAGGTTGTGAATATGATTACCAAAGTGAGAACCGATGAATCCAACTCCACCGGTAACCAAAATTCTTATGTTTGACTGTACCCAACATTAAGAAGTGCAAGTATTAGGATCATAATCCATATCAACAACTCTAGTAAATTGCAATCTTTCGAGGGGAAATCAAAAAAGTATACCTGAAAAAATATGGAGTTTCTCAACGGAGATGGATTTGGTGGTTTATTCGCTTCTCCATTAGTTTCCATTGCTTAGATCTCTCTCTTCCCAAACCCTATAATCAAAACCAAACTCACTTATTAAACCAAAATCAAACTCACTTATTAAACCGAAATAGAACTCACTCAAATTTTTCATTCAAAATCTCACACCCCCAAAATTTCAAAACAATTCCAATCAAATTCAGACCTGAAAATAACAAAAGTGAGCTTGTAGGTTGATGTGTGAACTGTTTCTGAGCTATTTTGTTGAAGAAGAAAAGGAAAAACGAATCAGAACTGAATCAGATAGCAACGGAAAGAGTCTCTTCGGTGGTGAGAAGATATGAATCCAAATATAAACAGGTTCAAGAAAAATTAGAAGATTTAATGGTTTCTCAAGAGTTATTCCTTTTTTTTTAATGGGGGCAATGAACAATTAGGATGGAATTGTAACGGAAGAACAATTAGGAAGGAATTGAATGAGAAATAAATAAGAGACAATAAATCGAGGAACTCGAATCTGAACCGTATGACCATTTCTTTTTGTATGATAGATTTTAATCCTGATCGCTATTTATCCCACCCTAAAAATAGATTTTATAATCTTGACCACTCTTTATCACCCCTTATCTTTCTACAAACGAAATCCTATCCGTCACTTATAACCTAACCTTATCCCAAAACTAAAAATAAATCTTATAATTTTAACCACTCTTTGTTCCACCTTAACTCCACAAGACGAAATTCAGGCCACTCTTTGTCCCCTCTTTAACTTCCCAAGATGAAATCCCAACCACCACTTATAACTACGTTGTGCTTTATATTCTTGATTAGAGTTTTACCCGTGTCGTAACGGTGCATGCATTATTAATTATCGAGATCCAGCTAGTTTATTTCTTCTGTCATAGATCACCGGATAAGACAACATGGTTGTCTCGCAATCACATTATGAAATGGTACGACACGGGCATTATTAATTGTCGAGATGTACATCCCATCCATTGGCAATCCAGCTAGTTTATTTCTTCTTCCATAGATCACCGGATAGAACAACATGGTTTTCTCACGATCACATTATGAAATGGTTGTGTATCCCCAAGTTAACTTTTTTTCCTATGTTGTTACTTAAAAGGAATGTGCTTGAGTAAAGATATGTTTTAAAGTACCCCTCATAGATCTTACTTCCCTTGGATACCGATCTTAAATCCCATGTATAAATCAGTCCTTCCCCACTGTTTTTCACCTCTACTATACAATGTACCCATATCTGACACAATATCAGAAATCCACAAAAAATGATACCATCTTTGTTGGTTGTCACTCTCATCAGTATTCCTGACAACCGCAGATACTACTCATGCATTCGATTAACCGTCCTTTATTATCATTCAATTTTTAATGCAATATACATCTTAGATTACACGATCAGTAGTTGTAGAGTACCACTTTCAATAATAACATGTAAAAGCAAACATAAACCCTTGTTGTGAAACCAAAACACCGTGCTCACTACTTTTTGAAAAGATTTTGTTGCTGCCAAACATGTTATAATACTTGGACAGTTCAATCTACTTAAAGTAATATGTATGTTTCATAAATAGTTAAACTATGAAATTTGTTAAATCAAATTTTAACAGATTGCACTAGTCACATTGTTTTAAGATGCCCTATTTTAACATGTAGGTCTTAAAGTTTTAAATCCTTCTCGATTAGTATGTCTCCTTTGTGCCCAATTAACTAATCCTCATCATCCGAGGAAGCCTCGCCTTGTACCTCTTCCATTTCCTCGTGTTGCAATGTCCCTTTCCATATGGTATTGGTATATTCCCTGGTGATCTTGTTGATAGGGTCATGTGTTGCAGCTGCGTAGGTTGTGGATTACCCCAAAATCCACATTTTCATCCGGATTGTTTCGCTGTATTTTCCAAATCACAAGTAGACTTTAATGTTACTAATGCGCTGCAAGTAAAACAGTTATTTTTAATGTGGTTACCTCTGACAGAAGATCATCAACAAAGTAGAAGGCCCATGAGTTTTGTTTGAAGAACGCTCTAGTTACTTGAAAATTCTAGTCTCTTTTTTTATTTGCGCATGCCGGTGACAACACCTAGAATGTGATTTGAAGATGGAGTACGCGTCCAAGAACTTCAAAGACATGCTGATCCCCGTTTTCCTACTCCAAAAGCCCCTAACCGTTAGTTATTTAATGATCATATGCACAATAACATAAATGAATCATCAAGGTTAAAATTACATTCCATTCTACCTTGAAAATAAATTATTATTTTTAGGTGCCAAAAATTAATTAATCATTTTTATTCCACCATCATTTTTCTACATTTCAGGTTGGAATTTTTCCATTGTTTGGTCTTGTTACGACTACTATGAATGAATGGCCCAACTAATGTGCTGTAAAAAACAATGTTAAGACAAATTCTCCAGGAATAAAGTATCCATTTTTCTATTTTTAACCCCACTAATTCATCCAATGAAATAAAAAAGAAAGAAACAAATGAATTATTTTTAATTTACTGATAGCACAAAAGAGAAATAATGTAGTTAATGTTTGTTTGTGAATGCACAGATCAAAGAAATCATCAAAAATCCCAAATTGAACAAAGAAACATTGGTTATTTTAGCTTGTTCCGTGCAACAAAGATTCCTATTCATGGCATGTGCAACACATATCCTACAATTAACTACCAAGCCATTGTATTCAGGGAAGAAAGAGTAAAAATATGCCCCCTTTTTACGAAGTGTCTTTTATAGATTATCCCTAAACACTAAGTAATCACAGACGATTGTCAAAGAATACCTATCTTATTTGCATACTGTTTTATATATATATATAAATTATGTAATTTTTTGTGTTTAGTCAGTCGATAAATATTCCGTCGATTAATCCATAGGACATATAAATTAACTCGGAATCGGTTGAATGTGTCTTAAGTATAGCGGACATTGCTCCATGTCGGCCACGTTCTCCAATTCCCGCTTGCATTATGGACATCACACGGTATACCAATTATCTTCGAACTGCATTATTTGTGCTAGTACAGTTAATTGTTCCCCGGGATGCACTTAAAACGTGTATATATGGTTATCCGTCTAACTATGTTAGTTTTCATGGCAAACGATGATCAGACTTGCTAAAACTCATATGTAAGAAAAAGATATATATAAATATATATATCTAATGACCAATATATTAAAAGTTTGTTACAAGGATAAAGTTTTTGACTTGAGTGAAGAATTTAATTCAAGCAAACAATATAATCTCAAAGCACTGGGTTTATATAGTGGAATATCATCCATGGTAGCTTAACGTTTGGATGAATGGTGTGATGTGACTGAATTTTCCAATATATGTATGACTGATGGTTTTCCAAACTGCTGAAAATTTGGCACTCGTCATCATCCTTATACATTCAAACTGTTCAAAGCAACTACAACCAATTCTAGCATTGCTCCCTAACAATTAAGGTATTTTTCGGGTTTACGCAATATTTCCAGGATTCAAGCAGATCTTGGAGAACTAAAATACCGATAATGCTTGAATTAAACCCCTTTCTATAAAAGCAAAAACATACATACATTTGCAAATCGGGATGCCATATGACTACACAATATCCTGGTGTTAAGTGGTTGAGAATTCTTGATGCTCTTACGTTTCTTATCTTTGGAACATGAGGAAATCCCTAGAATGTCCATTCCAACAACTTCCACTCTAAACTCTCTGTCGTCAAGAAATCAAAAGTAGGTCTGAACTGGCATCTAGCAGTTGTATGGAACTATATTTCTATTTCGGTCATAAGATTATGGCCATAATTCTTTCAGCTATATGCAACCTGCACTCAATAGATGAATTCATATTTCTACCAATACAACACATATTAAGGGATACGGGAAAAAATATTAAAGAAATGCAATAAAACATTGAAAGATCTTTTATGTTCGAGGAATTTTCAGAAATAAAAATGTTCTCTGCTAATACCAACCATATGTAATTATTATTGTTTATTTGAGAAAGACATTACCCCGTGTATTCCGGCATTACTTCCCTCGATTTCCACTCTTTAACACTGGCGCCTCACACACATTTCAATGCCATTCTGCAATACATTTGAAGAAATTAAGACTATCATATGAATCCAAAAACTTTTTATATCTATTATATTTATTTCTGGTTTTAAGTTACGACTCAGAACCATTCCCTTATTAAGCTACGATACCAGCGACAGCAAAGATGGCATATGAATAACTGGTTAGTGTTAATTTAATTACATTACAGAGATGTTTATTCAATCAACTTAAATATCTATATTTTTCCTCTAATAATACCTGAAAGCAAGGGTGGAAGTTCTGTCGATACGGTAAAGAGAATTATTAGTGACTACTCAAGGAGATTAAAGTTCAAATGAAGATGATAAATACCAAATTGATCAAAATTCGCAGGGTGTGCATATGTAAAAGTGGTACATAAGGGGATGCATTTTTTTGTTCTCAGGGTTGGAACATAAATGCAGCATCATATTATAGCCAAATAACTCACATGGTAAGGTCTAGCATGTGGTAAACTTTTCCTAAATGGTGAAATATGTTAAAGCATTCGTCTATGAAATTTATACAACAATCTAATAGATGAGGCATTAAAAAACACGCAACATGTAGGTATTAATAGAAAAATCATTTAACTCCATCAAGCAACTTACTTGTCAAGGTGGATAGCCAATGTTGGAACTCGTAATAAAGGTCTCTTTGTTTTTGATCGAAGAACCCATCACCAGCTTTAACTATAACCCTTTCAGCAACACTTAAATCCCTATCAAACCATGTATCCCAAACCACCTCCATAAGTTTGTACATTGACCATAAGATATCCCGATCTCAACGATGCAGACTTAGGCTTCAGTTTCAGACATGGGAAATCAGTCTGAGCATCAATTGTATGAAAACCATTACCCGCGGTGTACCTGCAAAGCAATTTTAGTATTCATATAGCTATTGATTACTTTTTCACCATCATCAAATCATTCATAACAATCCATCTCCCACATTTCCATCAATTCTTAATAAAACTACGGAGTTTCAATGTTTTAAAAAATGCAGATGATCTACTCACTTTTCTCCAACGGAAAAGGAAACCAAACACGACATATTCCGAGTAAAGAAGTAGCGACCACAGGATTAAGGTCCCATTCATCAGTTAGCAAATGAAACCCAGCAGCTAATAGATATTTCTTTGTTTCATCTGTAAATGATTAGCCAAAATTACTTCAACAACGCATACAATAATCCTATAGTCCACCCTATATAACTACTACAACAATTATTTAAAAAAAAAATTAGCCAAAATTAGAGAAGACCCAGCCGAAATTACTAAATTAATGATGAAATTCGGGGAATGATAGGGATTTCTTGTGCAAAACGAAAAAATTACTGGAAATGGTGGAAAACCCATGTTTGAATTAAAAAAAAGCTACCAAATTTACATATACCAGTAACATGGAAATGATGATGCTCAATTATGATCGGTTGTTTTACTTAATAGAAGATTTACGATTTATGATCAATTCATGAATCCTGCAAAGCAAATAAATGAGAATGAAAGGCCAAAGTAAAGCTCACCGCTATTTCCAGAACCCAAGAGTTCTATGCAATCGAAACATATCTATAATGTAGTAACTCTAGCAAGAAAAAATGTAGTAACTATAGCAGTGAGTTAATGTAAACCTTCCGTGCTTCTGAAGTAAAGATCTTCGGACCTATTGAATTTCTTCGTAGATCAGTTAAACGAGAGCACAAATGGATACAAATTGAGGATTCATCATTAAGCTAAAACATCACATAAATAATTAGGAGTCTGTGATAGTCGGTAAAGAAGGATTTCTGTCAGAATATGGAATACCCCCAAGAGTCTTCCCATGATCTGCATACATAGATGGCATATATGTCCCTTTTGAGCCTGAAATATACATTTTTGTCTACGAAATACAAAATATCTGATACATAGTAAGCTATAAATAAGATATTCAATCATATAAACATTCACAGGATTTCCTTAGTGAAATAATGCAAATGTTTGCCACTAACCTGGCATTTAAGCTCCGTTCTTTATCAAACTGGAATATCAAAATTACATCTTGGTGCAATCTCAACCTGCATTATAACATCATATGATGTTAAAATCAAATATATCCCACATTCTTATGATCCATATGAAATGCTGTTTTTTATTGCATTACCAATAACTTGTTAAGCTAAAGTATAAGAAAAATGGCAAGATTAAGTCCTCCAACTGAGGGTAATACGTACTTGGTATGTTGAATGATGCGGTGGTGGTTATCCCTATGGAAACCAAGAACCAATGCTACCAGAAGATTTTTGTGGTTTTATAAACACTGCACAATCCTATTTCTGCCATTAAACACAATTTTACATCAAAATCTAAATTTTTAATGGATATATATTTTACCTTGTCAAAAAATGAGAAGTGTGGAAACAATGATTTTAGAAAACCCTAATTATACCTGTTGATGTTAAAAACCCCTCACCTTTAAAATCCAAAAAAAAAAAACAGAATCAATAAACATAAGAACATAGAAAAATATTTGAAGAAACTCAAAAATCAAAATAACACAGTGAAGGGGAGCAAACCCTAATTTCTTTCTAGTTTGAATTGAGAAACCATTACCTACAAAACTTAAAAAATTGAAATAAGTAAAAAAGCAAGGACATGATGAAAATCAAACAAAACATGAAAAATAATGTTAAAGAAAATGAGAAATGCTGATTAAAAAAAGTGAGAAAAGAACAACACTTCACCTGGTATGCATCTATTTTCACTCTTGACTATAATCTGGAAAGAAAACCAAAACACTAAAGGGGAATAATTATCTTCACGTTCTAATATTGTAAATTTCAATATCAGAATAGGAAAAAAGGATCTTGATTCGGTGTACTAAATTCAGAAGACAACATAAAAGGAGAATAATTACCTCCTTAATGATTTTCTTGATTCATTGCAGGGGCTTGATTCTTCAGTTCTTCATGGCTAGGGTTTGGGACCTATTTCTTCTGCGCATAGGATGCGAACGGTTCTGACAGAAAATGATGATGCCCATCACAAATTATTTTCTTTTATTGCCTTTTTCAAGTTAAAGCACTCTTTATCCACCACAACCGTCGATGATGGAACTTATTAGAGTATCTAAACCTTAGAACTAAGTCATCAATGAGATCTATATATTCTTAACGAAAATAAAATCCCAACCACAACTTATATACCGACTACTCTTTGTCCCTTTTAACTTTCCAAGATGAAATCCAGACCACTCTTTATCCCTCTTTAACTTCCCCAGATGAAATCCAGGCCACTACCACTTATAATCCAACTGTGCTTTATATTCTTGATAAAAGAGCAAAAAAACTTTCATAAACAATCAACTATACAAAAGTATACTAATAAATCCATAATAAAAAAGTAACAAATCCATAAAAAAAATCATGGATTCATAAAATACATAAAAATTGAGAAAAACAAGATAAAGATATGTTATTGAAAAAACAATGGTAACATTCATAATAAAAGCTCCCCAATACAAGAACATTCATGAATATTCATGAATAGGGTGATAATTTGATATGTAAGAGCAAAAACTATCGCTAATTGTTGACCGTAAAACACAAGAAAAGAAAACAAGAGAACAAGGGGTGATAATTTAATTTTTCATTTTTAACTCCAAAAACAACAAGAAGAAAACTTATGCGAGCTGATTGCATGTAGCACTATTACAACAAAAAAAGAAACCCCGTTTACTGGTCTTCGATAATGGTGATAATTGTGTTTTTGTTATCACAAAAACAACTCTTTTTTTTTTTTTTTGAAGCATGAAAATATCTTCTTGGAGCTGAAAACACCTTATTGGATAGATTAGTAAAGCGATATTGGGGTTTATCTGATAACTAAAGCTCTAGTAGATGTTTGTAGTTCCAGTTCGGTCTTCTTTGATCGGCTACGGAGAAGAGGGAAAATATGCATCTCGAGTTGATTTTTGTTTTTTGTTTTTTATTTTGGGACTATTTTGATGCCATAATAAGATATATTCCTCGGATCTTCCTAAATTTTGGGAGTATTTGATTTTTTTCCAGCTGTGTTTAGTAAAAAAACGAAATGAAAGGTTATTTTTATAATGCAATTTGTCTACAAATATATAGAAGAAAGAAATTGGGCTAGAAAAACGGCCACAAAATTAGGTAATTTTTTAAAATGTGATAAATATAAAAATTAAATCTATATTATAAGACATAAGTGGATTTTATTAGACCCAGCGTCCAGGATATATTCCCCACTTGGTAGTGGTGGTCAGGATTTTTTCCCTTCTCATCTCACTATTCTTTACGAATTTTCTCTTATCCAACGGTCAGGGCTAAATTCTGTCCATTACCCCCTTATATGCGTTTTGGGCTAGGTTTGATCTATTCTGAATCCCATCACTTAAAAAACACTTGTGTATTTTATTTATTAGACCACGCGGCCAGAACATATTCCCCATTTGGTAGTGGTGGCTGAGATCTTCCCTCCTCTCCCAGGGATAGGGAGATATATCCAACGGTAACAAATACCTTATTCCTTTGGTCCACACTCACCGCATTAATAAACCAGTCAATTGTGCATGTAGCCCCACTTCTTCCTATACATTCCTTGTAAAATTTCTTATCTCCTTGCATTCTCAGACGTTCAATCTCTGTTGCACCAATGTTTTAATCGATCCTTCTCCCACCTTTTCAATTTCTCCATTAATTGTTATTCATTTACTCAAATAAAAAACTACATAGTATTAACAATATTTCTCCATTTAACATCCGCTAATCAATTTATTAGGTTTCAGAAACGTATTTTCATGAATAAGCTAATGGAACCCTATCCTGCTCCAAAAGAAAAACAAAAGGAAAATGGATACTAATCATGCGTTATTATTTTTCTTCTCCGTCCCCGCAAATTGACATAATCTTCTTCTTGCATAAATGATGGATTCTTCTTCTTTGAATCCATCAAAAAAGAGATTTCACCGACACCACCCAATCTTTCTCTATCTCATCTAAAATTAAAGGTTCAATTCTCATCATTGATCTACTCGGATTCTCAAAAAAAAAAAGTATTACATTTTTATAATTTTTGTTTTTCAGAATTTCAGTTTGCGTGGAATAGATTTGGCTGATTAATTCAGAAATTTTATGTCAGGTTTATATCGTAGGGTGATTTTGATAATAATGATTAATCGGCTGTGATGAGACCGTCGAAGAGGCGGTGCGATTGTTGTCCTATAGGAGGAGGTAGAGGTGCAAATTACTATTCAGAATGGGCATTAGTTACATATTTGTTTCAGTGGTATGTACAATTGCGAGTTTCTTAGGGCTACAGGGGTGGACATTATCTTCGATTCCCATAATCAGACAAGTATTGTTTCTATCAATAGGTTGGTGTGGTTTTTTGTTGGATGTGCAAGTGGTTAATAGTTATTGATTTACTAATTGGAGCTGCATTTGCAATTAGGATTTTCACAAGATTTCTACTAGAAATAAAGGAAATTTCAAGAACTTATTCTTTTTCTCTTTCTCCCTCAGTTTCACTTCGAGTAAAAAATCGGTAAGGTATTTTTCTTCTTTTTGGTCTTTTTTATGAATCAGAGAGTTGATTCATTTACTTACTGTAGATGGTGAGTTTTTTTGACAAGCTAGAGAATTGCAATATTGTTTTTTTCCCAGCTGCAGAAGCATGAAATAAATATGTATAAATTTATGACCCGGCATAAAAATTTATGAATATGTATTTCTGTCTCACATTCCCCGAGAGAATTGAGAACACGTATGCATCTCTTGACTACTGCAGTCCTAAAACCTCGTTATTTCATGTGCATCCCATGATCATTAAAATTATTTGGATTTGAAACAAAAATAACACTATCATCATGAAGCACAATTGGAGTGACAATTCCCTGATCAATTTGCCTGTATAGTTCAATTTCTTCATCAATATTATCCTCATCATCATAATAATATGAAGATGTTTGAACCTCATCTAAATAAGTAGTGTTACCAATTCTATCCTCGTCTTCTTGACTAGGTGAATAATTATCAAGGGTAGCACTATATTGGAAATTAAGATCATTTTGAGCAATATTATTCTTTGTAAGACTTTCATTCACACTTAATGCAAACCTATTTGTATTCTCAGTTAACTGCTTGAGAGATTCTTCTAGAGAAAGAGTTGGACTACTATTTGTTCCCCCCCAACTTAATCTAAACCTTTTTGTATTCTCAGTTAACTCCTTGAGGGATTCTTCTAGAAAAATAAATGGACCATAAGGAATACTAGATCGCAACTGCTCGTGTGATTCTTCTAGAGAAAGAGTTGGACTACTATTTGTTCCTCTCACACTTAATTCAAACCTATGTGTC
The DNA here is from genome assembly GCA_023531435.1 of Papaver californicum. NCBI lineage: Eukaryota > Viridiplantae > Streptophyta > Magnoliopsida > Ranunculales > Papaveraceae > Papaver > Papaver californicum. The sequence continues at coordinate 1,567,003 of JAJJMC010033717.1, read as the reverse complement.
ATCTCAGATAACTTCTTGAGTGATTCTTCTAGAGGCATAATAGGTTCATGATGAGTACAAGATCGCAAATGCTTCAATGATTATTCTAGAAGCATAATAGGTTCATAATAAGGACTAGATCACACATGCTTTAGGGAATCCCTCCAAGACAAAGAACTCGAATTTTTCTCATTTTCATGTTCATATGACGGGTGTGTATATGAATAGTAATTGGGATCACCCTGGCATGAGCAATAACCTCCAAAAGGTTGTTGGTGGTCCCGACTACTATCCAAACATGGTTGATAGTATGGATAATGTCTATTTTGAAATTCAGTCGGATATTCATTGTGTTGGTCCTCATAATACTAGTTCGATATTTTCTGACAAAAACTTCCTGATATATTTAAAAAAAAATCTAAGAAAATAAATCCTAACAGGAAGGGGGTTCTAAACATACACAAACAAGGCCGACTCAACCAAATCAAACCTACTGAATCTAGCAAACAAAAAGAATGATGGCTCCACTTAGATTGCTTCTAGACCAGCTTTTATTCTTCCAAAAAGAAACTAGTTACAGTTTTAGCAAATCTCTTAGAGCGATCTGAATTAGATTAAGTCGAATAGAAAAAAAGATAAAGCTCTAAGGAGCTTTGATAACCCTGCCTTTTTGGCAACGTTTCCTTGGGTTATAAGGCGTCTCGAATCTACTTAAAATAACCTTCCAAAACTTTGAGTTAGGATAACAGAGTAACCAATACAATCCTTTTGAATGATTTTCCAATAAGCTCGTTACCCTGTCGGTCTCTTTCTACTTAAATTTTAAGGCTTAGGTTCGCGTTTGGTAACGTGTTCCTAAAGCGGGCAAGAAGGAAACGGTGATGAAATCTAAGTCCTTATCTTATATGGTCAGTTCTTTCCTTTTACTAGAAAAGTAAATCCGTATTCAGTCCTCAACATATATGCATTACGAAGGAATACATAAAACTCACTGATAGGGGATTCGTAGGTGGTTAGAGTCTTACCTCCCGTTCCAGACGGGCGATGAACCGTTGAAGTCGACTCAGACCACCGACTCTTATGTAAGTGTACGAACCCGAAGGGCGGAGACAATATCGTAATTATCGTCCTTCTCTGTGCAGTTTATATTTAATTACACTTCCGTAGGATATAAAAATAATAAAGTCCAAAAGTCCCAGAAAAATAAAGTCCAAAGAAAAAGTCCAAAAAATAAAAGAAAAATTACAAAAATAATAAGAGATTTCCTAATACAATTTTTATAAAAAAAATAAAAACCTAAAAATTAAATAAAATTAAAATTAACTAAAAAAATTAAAATAAATTTATCTTCTTTTTCCGTTCTTTTCGATTTATCTTTGACTCCAATTCTTTAATCATTCAATATAATCTTTGGCTCAAATTTCTTTTTGATCCAAAACCTGTAATACAAAGAAAAATATCCAAAAACGTAAAATAGAACAAATAAAATAAAAATCTAATTAAAAGAAACTAACCTAAAAAAAAAACTAAAAATAAGTCCCGACAGCGGTACCAAAAACTTGATCGTTTCAGAAAAGTGGTAAAAATGTGTTCGTTCGCTGAGACTTGTGAAGATTCGTTTTAGACCTAATTCTATATTAAACTAGAAAATAAGTAAAAGATTTTAATAATATTGGGAAAAAATAGAACTCAGGATTCAACCAAAATCACTCCTGAATGATTTCTACAATAAATCTTTAACAATTATATCTCTTTTATTGACTTTGTTTATTTGCCAAAAACAGATTTCTAAAACATTAACTGTAAATCACAAGCATGGCGCATCGAAAGATCTTAAGTCCCAGCATACACCATAAAAAAAAATCACAACTAATTAAGAAAAATCATAATTCAATTAAAAATCAATGCAAAAGTCATTAAGAATCAAAAATAGTTACTATTCATCCATGAGATATGACTTCCTCCATTGTCCCAATGGTTGGGTTTATCTCCTCATGATGTACACACTCTCAAAACAATTATTCATGGCTCAAAAGTGTGTAAAAAGAAGAAAACATAATAACATAGATGGTTCGCAACGGTGTAATAGCGTTGTAAACCATTGTTCTCACTGTTATAGAATAAAAGTATTTTCAACTGAAGATAAACGTTGCAGATACTAAGATATCCGTTGTAGATGGGTTGAAGAAACCATTGCAGCTGAAGATAAACGTTACAAAACGATAAAAGAAACTGTTTCCTTTTCTCTGTTCTTCACGTCTTCTTCAGCAGCAGCAGCAAATAACTTTCCTGTAATGATTTTTTTTTCTATTTAGCTTCCTGAGCTTGACCCAACCTATCTCAATCTTTTCTGGACTTGATACAACCTTTTTCTACACCACATGAGCAAGGAATCTCCAAGAGAATTCCTTCCTCTTTTTTCCCGGACGAGCTCCCCCTCTCTCATGTCTGATTTTTTTCTTCCTTCCTTTTGCTTTATATAGGCTTAGCAAACTCTAACTAGTCCTCCTGGATCGTTAAGGACTCAAAGATCAATCCAAAACAAACTCTAATTCTCGTTAATCCAAAACTAGGGTGAAACTCTTTTTCGGCAAAAAAATGGATTTACCAGTTGTGTTTCACGGCGAGAAACTCTCTAATTGATGTGTTCGAGTCTTGTTGATGTTCTCAAACACTTATGATGATTCAGATGCTTCAAAATCCCATAAAAATCGATACCCAACAAATCAGATAACTTTCACGTGTGATTGAAAAATTCCCTCCTTCTTTTCATTTTCAAACGAAGGGGAAGGGGTGCCCCTATCCAACAGTGGGGTGCCTTTATCAATTTTTCCGGGTGCCTTTAGTAATTTTTTCTCGGGGTGCTTTTATCACTTTTGAGCCGATTTTTTTCACAAATATTTATTTTCCAAAAATACATACAAGCATATAAAATCACATAATAAGTACCAATCGAGCATTAACAATATGGAGATTTGAGAACAATTTAGACATCAAATTGTGTCTATCAATAATCCAGGAATAAAACGCTGAATATATGATACCTTTCCCATAAAGCTTTTAATCTCCCTTACGGTGCATGGTGGTGATTGCCTGTGTTTTGGTCGGGTCCACCTTGATCCCTTTTGTTGTTACCATAAAACCCAGAAACTTCCCGGAGGATACACCAAATGCGCACTTCAGAAGGTTCATCTTCAAATGGTATTCACGGCATCTCTCGAAGACCTGGCGTAGGACGTCTATATAGGATGCTCTGGTTTTGGATTTCACTACCACGTTGTCGACATAATCTTCTACTTGCTTGTGCATCATTTCATGAAATATGGCTATCATGGCTCTTTGGTAAGTAGCGCCAGCATTCTTCAATCTGAAGGGCATCACTGTGTAATAGAAGTTCTCGATATGAATTCAGAACACGGTCTTCTCGCCATCGTACTCGTACATCTTTATTTGATTGTAGCCAATATAGCCATCCATGAATGAAAACATGCCATGTCCACTTGTAGCATCCACGATCATGTCGATGTTTGGGAGGAAAGTCATGTTGGGACAGGATTATTTCAGGTTCCGGAAGTCCACACAACATCTTATTTGTTCATTCTTCTTCTTGATGAGAACAACATTAGCCAACCATGTGGGGTGTTAGATAGGTTTGATGAAGCCTTCTGCTAGCAACTTCTGAATTTCGGTCTTGATTTGTTCCTCGACTTCGTGTCTGAACTTTCTAAGATGTTGTTTGACTGATTTGGAATCAGGAGCAACGTGTGAATGATGAGTGACCAGTTTGTAATCCAACCCTGGAATTTCTTCGTAAGTCCAAGCAAATACATATTGATATTCCTTGAGTAGATTTACAAGCCCCACTTTTTCTTCTGGAGATAAGGATGAGTTGATTGAAACTGGTCATGGATTTTTTTCTGTTCCTAGATTGATAGTTTCAAGTGTGTCTGTCATAGCATCTGTACCATCTTGTAATTGTCGCGGCACTTCTTGGACCTCCTCATGATATTGCTCCTCATTGTGGATGCATATCTGTGGGCGGGGAGACTTTTTGTAAGCCTCCCCTGTTAATTGATAACAACGGTTGCGGAGGTAGACCATTTTTCTATCGTTGTCGCAACTAGTCACGAAGCTATGACTTCTCTTAGAAGGTTGAGGATTTGCGATGCCGGAGGTTTCATGATGGTATCCAGAGGGTCTGGAAGTTGCTCTTGATGACTTGACTTTTGCAGCAAAGGTTAATGGTTCATCTGCTATTGATACCCAGTCAGGTAACGGCGTGTTATAAAATTTGTTGGAAGGTTTGACGACATACTCTTCTGGTTTGAAGAAATCAGGATCATATATTGGAGTGTAGGGTGATGGTGATGCTGTTATGCGTATGATCTTCCCGTTCAGCACCGCTCTCACTCATTGATTGTAGGTGGAGGGAACAACCTTGTTATATTGTAACCATGGGCGCCCTAGTATCATATGATATTCGGGCTCTTTCGCAATGATATGGAATTTCACCTTGGATACTATAAGACCAGTTTGTAATTTTAAATACACATGACCATAGGAATTAGTGCGGTTACCTTCAAAATCCTTCATCACTATAGGATGTTATATGATCTGGTTCTATGGGACCTGGGCAACTTTGAGCGTCCTAAGTGTAATGACATTGGCAGCTGCTCCTGTGTCGATAAGGGCCCTCTTAAATTCGGTTTCCTTGACATAAGCAGTTACATACATGGCGCGATTGTGACCTTCTTCATCCATCATGTCTTCCTCGGTGAAGGTGACGTTATTTATAGCTAGGCTATCTGATATGGTTGTTTCTATTTCTATCGGAGGCGACATCAAGTGCGTGTTCAGGGCTATGCGATTGAGAGCATCAAAGGTGTCAAAACGTTGATCCTTGGAAAAGTGAAAAAGTTCGCACAAGTTTTCAATTAGAAATATGGCTTCCTGGTTCACTGGTTTTTCTATAGTGGTGAATCTCCCAATATTGTGAGGTGGAGAATCACCAGTTGAGAAATATATCCCTGGCCATGTGGATCATGGGCATCGTTTGAAAGCGCTGCGACATCCTACTTCTTCTATTAATTTGACAAGGGAAGAGAACAGAGTACCTATCGTATCTTCTAGTCTTGTTAGAATTCTTGCTTGAGATTCTTGTCTTCGCATCAACTCATCTAGAGTGATTGGGGTTTCGAGCATTTCGGTAGTGCCGTTGGTGAGACATGGGTTGGTGGTGCCATTGACTGCTGGAGCGGGTCGTGGCCATCTCCATTGATATTGACAAGGGAAATATTAGAATTGGTGGTAATTGATCTGACCTAAGACCAACCATTTTTCATATGGTGGAAAATTTGATTTTTGAAGAATTGGATTCGTGACCGAAAGATTGATCTCCCACCATGGTCGCCAACAAGTCGCCAATTGTTAGTACCTAAAAATTACTTTTATGCAAAACAATATACTGTTGAAGTACTTTCTTTAGATTTGGAAATCAAAATCGTACAGGACAAGCCTAAACCACGATAGTAGCCCTTTCGTCCTGCTTCGGTCACAAAGAGAGAAAATGGGTTGATCTTAGGGGAGGGAAGTAGAAAAAGTGAAGGAAATAAGTGTGATGAATTGTGTGTAGAAACGTTGAATTATTGAGAATAATAAAACTTGTAGAGAATGATAAACTTGTTCTATTTTTCTGAATGGCTAAGTAGCCTAATTATAATAGTTTGGGAACACACGATTTCCTTGTAAGTAGTGGAGGTAGTGAAGAGACAGAGAGATGTAAGTTGTGGGATAATGGTATAACTTCCTTGGAATTTTCGGGAAACCATTACTCCATCAACTGCTTCAACCTTACCGTTATCTTGTAACTTCCTCATCATGGGGTGTTGCCACGCCGCATGTTGTTGTAAACCACCAAACCAATACCCATGAAGAATCCCCCATGTAATTTTTTTGATTTCTCGTAGGAGTTAGTTGCGTTATGGACTCAAATCATGTGAGTTTGTTGTAAGATAATGTTATTAGTAGGTTTTATGCTAACTTAGCATGGCAATAGTATATCTGTGGCATGTTTGTAGCATGCAATTTGTGTTTAGCGACAATGGCGCATATAATTGTTATTGGCTCAATTGGGTGTTGCTAGCACGAGTGCCATGGCTGTGGCCTAGATGATAATGCTATAAACGAAGAATGATACTGGCACGGTCAAGCAAAGGATGGCACTGGCACAAGTGAAGGAAAATGGCGCAGTAACAACAAGTAAGACACGACAATAGGAGCGTCCGCAGCAACTAGCGCCTCTGCTGGTAATCGTTGGAGCGTAGGCATGTTGGCTTTATTGGCTTGTTGGATTGACACGTTCGTGTGGGGAGCATGGCTAGGGATTTCTAGGACTGGCACTTGCTGGTGCCAGGGTCATTGCCTATGCACTATTAGTGTTGGCATTTTCTAATGCCATGACCATGACTATGGCATATTTATGGTTTCTCAGTCTTATGAGATTTAATTGTTAGCATTTATGCTTAACTTTTGTGCAGTGCATACAAAATATATTCAAGAGATTCATCCGTGGAAGTTTGTATCTTGAAATAATGCTTGATGCAACTCTGCAATTAGATGGTATGCATGTAATTAGCGTTTTTATTCAGATATGGCATAGCCTCTATTCTGAATGTTTGTAATTTTGTTTAATCAATATATTTTGGTTAATACAAATAGTTTACATGGATGCACATGAAATAACGAGGATTTAGTTGAGTATATCTCTCAAATTTCCATGGTGCATATATATGCAAAAGAGCTACAGGGCTAATTTATCCAGGCGATGAATATCCCTTCTCGATTTTCTTGCAGAATGAAGGATAAGAGTATGTATTCATAATTCTGATGTCGGGTTTATAAATATTTATTTCATGCTTCTGCAGCTAGGTAAAAACAATATTATAATTTTCTCCCTTATCAAAAACTCACCATCAACATCATCACTGAACTTTAAGTGTTGCGTGCTGGGTATATAAATGGTGCAGACCTATCCACGAAATCATTGATCTCTTCTTATTGAGAAAGCTCTTATTCAGATTGAACCATGTTTTTGCTCTGATTGTGAATCATAACTTAAACGGAGCTTACATTACGTGAAGATGTCCAGACTGGGCTTGCTGGCACTGATTGAAGAGGTGTTTTGGAATAACTGTGTGCAAGTAACCAGTGTAGACATGTCTTGATTTTTAAAGTTTTCTTCATATTGAACTTGAACCTGAAGGAACTTGCTTGTATGATTGTCTTCTGGCATTAGTGGCCTCTAACTGAGTCGATCTTATGGATGTAGTACTCTATTGTGAACTAGTGATGGCTAAGATTATACCGAGAATTAGGTCAAAACCAATAATTTGTTGCTTGAAACCCTAGTTTAGGCATTACATGAACCAAAATAGCAGCTGAGCATGTAGAGGCGCGAGCATAGACATGGGGGGAGACTGAGCATCACCTAAGGAGGGGGTTGGACGTCCCTAGGGAATGCCTAGAGGATGACGTGCATGTTTAGAGCTTAATTTCCTTAATTAAATACTTGTGAAAATCTTTTGACTAGCTTTCCTCATTTGAGTCAAAAAAAATTTATGTAACTGTAGATGGTGGATTTTTGCCAAAGCGAAAGTTGTAAAATAAAAATATGTTTCTGATCCAAGTCTCAGAAATATTGAACTTCAGTATTCTGCAAAGAATTTTAAGACATGACAGGTGTTCATCCATGTCTCCCTCTTTACATATATACACATGTATATAATCACGATTATTCTTTATATTAGTATTCAAATCCTAATTGAATATAATTTATTTATCAAAGTTTCCATACAAGCCTGTATGAAATCTCATAGAAAGATAAACATAAATATACTTGATTAGGCATCACGGCTACATCTCAAGTCAATCCTGTGTCAATCACAAAATCTATCCAATTTTGGGCCAGTCACAATTTATTGCCAGCCACAATTTTGTGTTAAACAGAATATTAAAGCTCTAATTGGATAAACACTACCCTATCCATACTTAAGTTATTTATCTCAAATATTGGTCACACCGAAATCCCAATATTTGTCGAAATACAACGAAATCCAAATATTGGTCCAAACCCTGATTTCTGACGTACCGTTATACTCGTCTTAGAAAAAAATACCAACGGGTTTAGAATAGGGCAAAAATTTCTAAACAACATATGTTCCCCTATATGTCTACTACAATTTACTAAAAGAATGTTTTATTCCGAGTAACGGTCTAGGAGATATGTCCTAAACCCTAGACAAAGTAAAAGCTGAAAACTATCAGAATTTTGCCTGAAATATTCCTGGAAGGTTGCTGTTTGCTCCGTTTGACTACCAAAACGAGATCAAAACCTAAATCCTTCTTCGATAAGAGTTAGACGACAACTTCCGGATTCCAAGTTGGGGTTAACCATCAAAAACGGACATCGTATGAAGAATCTACAACGTTTTTGCTAAAGTAACTATTTTCGTGTCTAGTCCTCCAACTTGGTCGGCCATGTTGATCCCTACTTAGTGGAGCAATCAATGTGAGTAGCATAGAATAAAATCTAATTATAAGGTTAGGAAACACTAAAAATTAGGTTTGCAACACTTATAAGTGTCTCAAACAGCTTACTTGGCCGGCCACATCAAACCAATTGAATGAAAGGCTAACATAATAATTTGCAACGCTTATAAGCATTACAAACAACAAACATGAGCGGTCATTTTTGGCCAAACACATGGACGACCAGCTTGAGTGTTTGGAACGCTTATATTGTATTTTGATGGCTAAACCTAGCCAAGTGTTCTACGGTCTAAATTCAATTATGCAACTTCTATAAATGTTGCAAATGCTATACATGGCCAGCCGCACATATTTTCATACATGGCCGGTCGTATATATTCTCATACATGGCCGGCCGCACATATTTTCATACCTGGCATGTCGCACATATTTTTGCAATCAGCATGCCACACATATTCTTGCACTCAGCGTGCTACACCTATATTCTATGTTCAGCACGTCAGTGCTGATTGACTTACGTAAACTCGCATTGTTCCTCATAAAATTCAATAAAATATAACACGTATTTTATTTTAATTTGTACATTTTTACAAAATTATTCTTGTCAGACTCATCAGGCTAGTCGCATTTGTATCATTTGACTTCATAGTAGTAGTGATTAATGCTACAAAAATTACACGAGACATCAAAGATGTCACAAATGGGGGGATATTCAAAAGGGTATTGGTCTGGTGGTCTACGACGTTCGGTGTAACAGTACACCCTCTAAGGAGAAATCTCTGGAAAGTTCGATTAACATTTAAGTAAGGAGTGGTGGGTGTACAAATGTCCATTCATCCTCAAACAAAGCGGGGGACGGTTACTAGCATACTCTCCACCATCTCCATCTCATCACTACTCTACTGTCGTCATTTTCTACGAGATAAGGTCAGGTGAGCGGCTATAATAGCTATTATAAATAGATTATTCAAGTTATTGAGCAAGAGGACACACAAGTCGAATAACTTGATTTTCATACAACATTCTCAGTCACACACAGAGAGTTGCTCATAAATATTACATACCTATCACATCACACAGAGTATGATACTCTAACCTCAACCTTGCTCTCGCTTACCTCCCTAAGACCAACCCTTCACCTCCCTTCGTGACCGAAACAAAATAAAACGGCCATATCTTGGTATATGCCAATTTTTCTCTGATTTTGATCTCTCGAATCTTAAAAGTACTTTTACAGTACAAATGTTTAGGGATTAAACGAATATCATCTGCTCACCCCATTTTTCATAATTTACCCTTTAAATTTATTTATCCCTATAAATAGTAACTTTTCTTTTTGAAATAGAAATGTTATCCTAGCTTGTCTATGTAAGCCAAAACCGTGTAGGAGGCGTAGGATTGTGCATGCTGGGACGACCTCCCCCTCGCGTGGATGAATTTTTTTATATTAAAATTCCTTTTTTTTCTTCTTTTTCCCCCACCAAATATCTCCTTATTTGGTTCAAGTTTTGTATAACTTCTTATTTGAGACAAGTTAACTTGATTTAAGAAACTATAAAACCGTGTAGGAGGCTTGCTTGGGTGTGAGCATGCCAATGCCGGTCCCTCTCTTATGAAAACAAATCCTAGTTGCATTAAAAGTCATCCTTTTATAAAATATTTCCTTATTTGATTTAACTTGTGTGAGAGAGGACAATTAGTCACAACCTTGTTTTAGGAAGCCCAAAACCGTGTATTCCCTTGGCTTGGGCGTGAGCTTCCTAGGTGCGTCTGCTTGTTGTACTAAAACTCTTCATTTTATCAAATATTTCCTTATCTGACTTGATTTCTTTTATGTGACTTTCCTATGTGAGCTATGAAAGCTATCATAACTTGATAAGGAAATAAAAAACCGTCTATAAGGCCTGACTTAGACGTGAGCATGTCAAGGCCGGATCCTCCCTTTTGAAAAAAGTCCTTATCCCATTGAAATTCTCGTACAACTTTCCTGTTTAAATCAAACTCCTTTTCTTATTGAAGCTTTCCCGTTTGAAGTAGGAATGTTGTGGTAGCTTGATTGATAAGTGAAACTATGCTATCATTAAATGTGAACTTGATTACTTCATAAAGTATCAAATTCATAACTCATTATTCTTTGAGGTGGATTGATCAGTTCATCTTGGAGTGACAACAGTCTTCAAATTGGCAAGATAGAAACTGAACAAGCTAACGGAAATCTTTAATTTGTTGTCATGGGAACATATCATGCTTCAAATGTTGAGAAATCATTTGTAACTCCCAATCATGTATTCACTTCATATTTGTACTTGTATCATCTTTGTTCGTCTAGGTAGAATGTAATAAAATGAATGAAAACAGTTGATCGAAAATTTCGTCAGAAAAGTTCAGCTACGGGTCATTGTGCGAGAATCGCGATAGAATCTTCTTTGCCTTGAGCCATGAACTTTTAAAATAGGACATTATTCCTATTAGGCGAGACTTGGAGGATTCAAGCAAGTCCCATGTCGTAAACCCATTAAGTGTTAATGATACTTTGAACTTGATAATTTCCTAAATATTTCATAGTAATAATCCATTCTTCTTGTGGATGGTGAGTTAATGACACGGGCTAGAATTGTAAAATTGCCCTATGCCTAGCAGCAGAAACATAAAAGTGTTTGTGCATTTTTACGCGCATATCTCTAACTCTATATCAAAATATGAAATACTGTATCTCTACATATATTCCGCAAACAAATTAAGAATACAGTCTCTCTAAACAACTACATGCATTCTAAACTGATCATGTAACCTCTCTAATATTCACAATATTTATGCCATATCGAATCAGTCTGAAGTTGCACAAATCCCACAGATGAATTCCTTGAACTCGACTTGGATGCGCATCGATGTTCCAATAGCATCTATCAAATCTGGGAGTAGCTAATCCTTAATCCCCAAAAATACATTTTAGCTCAATATTTTGTTCACAAAGAACACATCACAAATTGTTGTCCTAAGCTTAAAATATTCTACTTTAGCACTCTATCCCTAGCCTTTTCCTGTGCTAGCACCAGACTAGTATTAGTCCCACTAGAGCAGCGTCCCACTAGCCTCATGGATTAACAACGCATCGGCGTTAGAAACGCTAACTTCCTTGACTAGTGGTACTAGAATCGCTAGATTTCTTGACCAGCAGCTATAAGTACTATCTTCCTTAACTAGTGGCATTAGAAGTGCAAGCTTCTTTGACCCAAAGTGCTAGCTTCTTTGACCGGCAGCGCTAGAGCAGCGTATTGGTGCTAGTTTCCTTGCTAGCAAACATCCCAGGAACACATCACCCTTGGCGCTAGCTTTCTTGACTAGCAGCGCTTTGGCGCTAGCTTCCATGACCAGCGGTTTGGCGCAAGATTCCTTAACCTTCAGCGCTAGAATGATATCTTAGCAGTGTTTTAGCGCTAGAACGCTATCTTAGCAGTGTTTTGGCGCTAGAACGCTAGCTTCCTTGCTAGCAAGCATCCTCAGGGATGCATTGGCCTTTATGGCTATAATGCTAGCTTCCTTGCTAGCAAGCGTCCCCTGGGACGGCTAAAACGCTAGCCTCCTTGCTAGCAAGCGTCCCCAGGGACGCATTAGCCTTCGTGCATAAAATGCTAGCTTCCTCGCTAGCAAGCTATGAGCCTAAAATCCTAGCGTATTGGCCTTGCTCCTAAAACTCTAGCGCATTGGACATGCTCTTAAAATGCTGACGCATTAGCTTTGTGAATAAGAAGCTAGCATATTAGCATGACTGCACAAAGGAGCTATTGCTAGCTTACTAGCCACTCCTTAGTGACGTGTTACCGTTTTCGCTAAGGAACAAGCGCTAGCCTTGCTAACTGCTTCCCTTACCGACGTATTACTTTGCACTAAGAAGTCATCCCTAGCTCTGCTACCTGCTTCCCTTAGAAATACGTCATTCTTTTCAGTACTGTCATAATACCAATGCTAGTATTATATGGTTATCTAATAAGCCTTCTTGTTAAGGAAGATCCTCATAATATTGGCTTTAAACACTTTTAGAATTATGCTACTTCTAAGCTGACTTCTGGCTATTAAAAAAAACCATGTTACTCCTAAGATAGTACATAATCACTAAACTTACCAGACTCGACATTGATCAGTCTAGTTACCAATCCAGTGAGTTGCACAACTTTCCTCACTGACTTAGCAAGTCATTTGAATTGACTTAACCTAATCAAAACAATAGTGGTTCACGACTCCACTATCATTCTACGAGATATCAAATACAACACACGGGGGGATTCTCATTGGGGTATTGATCTGGAGGTCTACGATAATTGTGCATTGTGAAAACATCCACGAACAAGAAGGTAAAAAGTAGTAGGACAGTTACAAGAAAGTTGAGAGTACGAGGAGTAGTGGTCATACAAGTCCTCCCTATTTTTCGGACATGACTCCAGTACAATCTCCACAATCGTTAGTCCTCCACTTCTTTTGTAACTTCCACCACTTACGATAAATCAGTGTGTCTCCTCAAAACTATAAAAAGACAGAGAGAACTAAGAGACAACATATACAGAATCAACGATTCATCCCAGAGATAATCCATTCTAAACTACACACTGCAATTACTCATCACAATGATATTTCTCAACCTTCTTTGCTTCCCTCCCCTAAGACCTACCCAATCTTCTCCACCTTCGTGATCGAAGCACGACGTGTACGAAAATTTCTTGGTTTAGGCTCGTCCTGTTCGAGCTTGATCTCTTGAACCTACCTGAAAGTGCCATTTTGCAGTACATTTGTTTTCACTTTAAAACATTTGGCGACCACAACGGGAAATCAACCTCTCAGTTAAAAAAGTCATTCTCTCAATTATTTAAAATGGCAGTCTCAGACTAAATCTTAAAATCACTGATCCTAATTCCAATCCTTCTGGTACCAATGGTAATCTCCCTGATGGTTCTCTTTCTACAATCAACGACGGTCCTAATGATTTTCGCTCCAACAATGTGAGGGAGATTATAAACGCTCCAGATCCAACACCACTCACAATGGCTGAGCTTGAGCGGAGACAAGAAATTATGTCAAGAACTTTGGCAAGGCTATAAGATTTGTAAAACTTCATTCTTTGATTTCCTTCACCGACTAACAGAGGAATTGGGGCGCATCACCTTTTCAGGGAAGACCTATCGTCCCTGGGATCACAAAACATTATTCTTGATTTCCAAACAAACGTGTCCTCTCCCCATCACATCAGGATCTTCACCATCTGTGAGAAGCCAATAAAGGCTAATCGCCTGGTGGAAAACTTACGTGAACTTCTATATTTCTCGAAGCTCCAATGAAGAGACGTATTTGCTGCCTTGAACCGTGTTGCCACTGATGAGCATTTGATCCAGCTCTCTGAAAAGGCACCAGAAGTACCTGCGTCACCTCACATTTTCGTGAGCAATATCATATTTACCTAAGTAGACATGATGGTTGAAGAAAGACATAACCGATCCTTGTACGTGACTGTTTATCTCAAAGACTTTAAATTTCGAAGATCACTTGTCGACACAGGCGCTGCGGCCAATATAATCACTCTCAAGACACTCAAGACTATTAAGGTCCGGCCAAACAAGATCGTGCTTTGTCATATTGTGATGAAAGAATTTGAAGGGAACCACACCAACACTTACGGACATGTCTTTTTAAGGCTCAAGGTAGGACCTATCCGATCAAAAGTGAAATTCTATGTCATTGAGAAAGAACCTGAATATCATATGATACTGGGAAAACCATGGCTTCATGAAAATAAGTCATCCCTTCGACTTATCATCAGTGCATGAAGACTATGGTCAATGAAAAGATAATCCGAATCCCAACATCGTCATCTCGTTATGCTCTAGTTTGTGGTACCGAATTCTTCGAATCAAAGAACGATGTGCTCGACTTCTCTCAAAAAATTCACAGAACGCCGCTACCTAGTTAGATGACTTTTGAGGAATCTGACATGAGGATGTCCATAGCCAGAGAAAGAGGTAAATTTTCGGAAATGAATCTCTCTACTGATTTTAATGACGATTCTTTTTAGACTATCAATACACCAAGTCACGCTCACGGCAAGCGAGAGCATAATTTTGTGACAAGTTACGATACCAAAAGAAGATTTGTCTACCTTCGTCGTCGTTGTTAGCAAAAAAGATTGCAGAAAAACTTTTGAATTTGAGTTTTTTAGAGTCGGCACACGTGGGAAATCTTATCCACCGATTTCGGGCAAATTTTTATAAAAAAACTACCATTTTTTTTAACAATCGGCACTTGTGGAGGATTGTATCCGCCGATTGTGATCAATCGTCCATAAAAATGAAGAACGTATGTCGATTCTGGATTGATATTCTTCACATCAAGAACAATCGGCCATTAAAATGAAAAACATATGTCGATTCTTGGTTGATGTTCTTCATGGATCAAGAACATCAAGAACAATCGGCAATCATGTGAATGTCTTATTAGCCGATTGTTCTTGAACCAAATTTTTTTCCAAAATTTTAAAAAATTTCTAATAAAAAAAATGATTTGAAAAAGAAAAAAATTCTAATTTTTGATTGTTTTTGAGGAAAATAGAAATATATTGGAAGTATCAGGGATAATGATAGAAATGTAATTTTAAGTAGTGAGGATAATATAGTAATTTTATCCTTTTTAGATACCCTTTATCCCCTTATCTAGGTGGGAACAAAAATGGGTAGGCCTAAAATAAAAAGGATAGGCTTAAAATTAGCCAGATTTATAAATTTTCCATTATCTTTCTCATTTACTTCTGACTCATCCTAATACAAATATAAGGTATTCCTGATATATATCTTAAAGATTCGTTTTGGAATTGGAACTCCATCTATCTAACAGGACTGCAAAAATCGGAAACTCCAACTGGACCGACGGATTAAGATTAAATGAAAAGGACCTATTTTTAGTAACTAAACTTTGCTAGTTGTATTTTTCTAGGAAAGATAAGATAAACTCAATCCAGCCGCACATAACTTGATCTTATGGCTAAAAAGCCGCTAGCTTAATAAGTTTCTCTGTGCGGCTACACGGGACATCACTGCTGGAGCAAGATTAAGATTAAAAGTAGTTTTGTGTTTTACTTTTTTTTTCTAACTTTCGGTTTTCAGAATCCTCTGTATTCCCCGGAAAACAAAAAAGATTTTAAAACAATATTTTATATAGAATAAAATTTAGAGAGAAAAGGAGCCACACAACGAGTTTGTATATAAAAACAAACACAAATACTCAAATCTTTCATTGGGTTTTCTTCTTTCTTACAATCAAACATTATTCTGTTGCTTGTTGTTTGTGTTCATCGTTAAATCCTAAGAAAGAAATTTTATATTACGTATTTGAAATTTGTTTTATGCTCAAGAACAACAATCTCTTTAATCTTCTCTCTTTGTTCATCTTCTTTGTTCTGTTTCTCTCTGTATTCAATCTTCAACACCAACAGCAACAGCTAATTGAAGAACCAGAACCAGAACAGTACCCACTTCTTAAACGATATAGTGAAATGGTAAAATATCATATTTCAATGGTGTATTTTGGATTTGGGTTTGGTTTTACAGAAATGTGTTTTGTCTTATGATGTTGATGTTTGTGAAAAAGCAGGTGGTGGATTCAAATTTTGTAAAGATAAATACAAGTGGAGGAATTGATAACAATATTAATATTAATAATAATAATAATAACAATAATAAAGTTAAAGGAGGAAGAAAATCAAGGATTGGAACATACGCATCAATGGCCGACCCTTGTATTTCCTGTACTACATTCAATATTCTAGCACCTATCTACAAAAGACTTGATAAAGAGGTAAACCTTTTCATTTATTTGATGTTATGCGGTTCTTTTGACGCTCAATACATTTTTTGGAAATTTGAATCAGAAATATTGAAATTTGAAGTATTTAGAATATGGGTTTGTGTTGATTGTTATTGAAAATTTGACAAACATAAAACTTGTTGAATTCAAGTTGTTCGTTTAAATGTCTGTGTGGGTACTCAAGCTTTTCTGTTTTAGTATTGTTATGACTTTAGAAACTAATGGTTAGTATTGGTTGGTGTTGTATAATAGAATCAAAGCCGCCGAGAAAGCGAATATAGAGCATACTGGTTTAGCAGAAACCGAAGTATATTAGATCTTTTGTTGTATGATAGATCGTCAATCATATGTCTTCAGGTGAGTTATCAATACAATTTTTTTTGTTAATTTAGTTTTTCTTTGATATTGTCTTAGTACAAAAACTATGTTATTCAATTATATAACTGTGAGTGTGATGAATTTGCCGGTTTAATATGGGTTCTTTTCTCAATAGGAATTTTGGGTTGGAAATGAAGAGCTTGTTGAAATGTATGAGAAAAGACTTGGTAATACAGGCTATACTAGTTTCAAGCTAGCGCGCACAAACAACCGAGGAGATGGTATGGTCCCTATTTTCGGGTTGAACTTTTTCTTGGATCTTTGTTATTACTGACTGCCAAAAAGGATATCAATTATTCACTTGGAACTTCTTTTTCAATAATGCTGCATCTAATCCTGATCATGAATCACTTTTCCTCCTTGAACTTTTCTTGTTTCACAAATGATTCTTACTCTGATAAGCTCGTCTAATTCATTGGCACTTAATTTATTCCGAATAAATGTCGGTTTCTTTGGTTGGTCCTGATCTTTCTATTGCCTGTCTGGAATATTTGTTTTGTGGCCCCTCACTCAACCATGAGTCGACCAACCCTAGTGAAACATAATTTATTGATATAAAGAAATGATTATTTTAACTTTTTTTGTCTATATTTATAGTATTTTGATGCTCAGATTTGGGAGATATTCTTAGTTTTTTCAAACTTGTAAGGGGTATTATGCACCTATCTCGCAAATTTGGGAGCACTCATTCTGTATAGATTACTACTTTATATTAAATTTTTTGAAAGGACATATCTATTATATCATTGAAAATGAACACAACTTATGGTGTTGAGCAAATTAAGTTCATCTAGGGAAGCTTTGGACCTTTGGTGATGAGGGTATAGATAACAAATAATATCTCCATAGTCAGCTTTGAAATCCTGTTAAATTTATTGTTAAATATAGATGTCTTAAGTCAGAGATGCATATCGGATTCCTTCATTTAAAATATTTGAGAAGATTAAGTCAATCAAATTATCGATCATGCATAAATGAGCATGCTTGTCACTACTTGGTCGTGTCAATTTTAAAGCATATCATCCTTTTTCATGCAAACATCAAGGTAAAAAGCTTTCAGTGAAGAACCAAAAGGATAATAATATATACTGTACTTTCATTAACTTCAACCAGAAACAATTTGTATACTGAAATAACTTAAATATTTTATGTGTTTTGCTTTCTAAAAAACTCTTTCTGTTATCGACAGGTTTGCTCACTGCTGTTCATAAGGATTACTTTACTATTTTAGACTATAGAGAATTGCTTTTCAATGATTTCGGAGACCGTGTTGCACAACTGTTACACGTGGAATCAGTTGTGCCCTTCTCACCCTGTGGGCATAAGAATGTTTTGCAAGAAATTCTCATTGTGAATACCCATTTGTTATTTCCTCATGATTCCAGTCTTTCCATCGTCCGGTTACATCAGGTTGAATTATCTGTCTTAAATATATTATTTTCTATATTTTATCAGCAAATTCTTTTACTTATAGTCGAAACAGTACTAATTTATAAGTGTGTTTTATGTTCTGGTAAAACAGGTCTACAAAATCCTTAAGTATGTAGAATCTTACCAGAAAGAAAACAAGCTTAATCCTATGCCAATATTACTCTGTGGGTAAGTTTTTGACCCCGGTTCTTTATCAAAGATCATGATAATATCATAAGATCCTTAACTTTATTCTGCATGCTTTTTCACAGTGACTGGAACGGGAGCAAGCGGGGACACGTCTATAAGTTCCTTAGATCCCAGAGTTTTGTGTCGTCATATGATGCTGCTCATCAGTATACGGACAGCGATGCGGATGCCCACAAGGTTATTATATAGTTTTGGATAGAAATTTCATCTCTCTCCTTGGAGATTACCTCAAAAGGTTTAAAATAAAATGTTTCTCATGCTATTTAGAATTTTGTCACAGTGGGTTAGTCACCGAAATCATCGAGGGAACATCTGTGGTGTAGATTTTATATGGCTTCTTAATCCTACTAAGTATCGGAAACCACTAAAAACAAGTTGGGGTGAAGCTGTGTTTAGTATAATTAAGGTGAGTTAGATAAATATTATAGGATGAATTTACTGCTGAAACTATCTCTCGTGAGTGATTGTTTGCAGTAAAAATGTTTTCTGATGCTGAGATTGTTTTGGTTGCAGTACCAACTGCGTGAAGCTTCCTTGACTGAAAGTGATGCATTTGCGTTCTTGAAAGCTGATAGTCCTGGTGATTACATTACCTACTCTGCTTTCTGTGAAGCACTGCGCCAGGTATATGCCATATTTATACTGTAAGAGATAAAATAAAGTAAATGATGTTATACAACATAGACCTAATTATATTCCACATGATTCAGCTTGGTTTAACTGGTCACCCTCATACACTGAGTTCTGAAGAGATCGAGGATGTGTGGATCCAAGCAGACGTAGATGGAAATGGTGTTGTTGATTACATTGAATTTCAGGTAATTGATTTTAATTTTATCGCCTATTTAGTGAAGTTTTAGTATCTTTGCTTGCTGCATTGCTCGCTCAATAACATTGATCACGTATACAAATTCAAAAGTCTTTTCAACTGGTAGTTTGTAATTAGGTATTTCTGATCCCAATCAGTAATTAGCTGGTAATCTGTTGTCAAGAAAACAGGTTTGCACCCACCTAACCCTTTAGAACACATTTTGAAAGCCAACTCCTCTACGTGGATCGATGATTTGTAATACCATCCTGATCACCCCTGGTTTAAGGCAAAGGTCATTAGTTTAGGTTTTTGATGAAAGAAGTTGCTAGTGGTGTTCTTGATTGCCCTTAAAAGTGGTTTAATTGGTTTATTACTCCTTATAGAAACTTTTGCCTAGTCAATGGTCTCTGTATTATTGCCTTTTGATTGATATATTTAAATTTTGGTATTGCAGCAGCTAATTTGGGATCCAGTATGTTGTTTTGACCAAATAGAGGAAAAGATCGAAGAGAGCACAGGAGAAGGCATGGAGGAGGAACAAATGTATGGTTTTAACGTGAAGAATGCAGTTCTCTTTCCCCGTGAAGTAGAGAAAGGTCTGTGGCCAGAAAACTACTCTCTCTCAGACCATGCACGACTAACTGTAGTTTTCTCACCGGTAAGCATGCTCACTTCGCAACCAATCTGCTAGTAATTATTAAGATCAGGGGTGGTAAAATCCCCACGGCTTGTGTAAACAGTACAAATTGATCCAACCAATTAAGAAGAATTTTTTCTAAATGGTTGAGAGATAATTGTATACTTTTTGTTGAAATTATGTAGTGGGTATCCTAAATCCCAATATTAGGCTGTACCGTGAAGTAAAGCTATCTTGTAACTGTGGGTTTCGGTCTGCCTTAACCGATTTTATGTGTTAAAGTTTAAATGAAAAGAGGAAAAAGAATAAAAAAGAGTTTGAGTTAGTTTTTATTCATCCACTAGGTATCGGCCCGGGCTCAATCTTTTGTTATAGGTTTGTAGTTTAACAAAAATCAGGTTCTTTAAAACTTTTTAATCAATCCTCTTGCTTAGGTGAAATGACCAAGCTAGGATCATACAATTCATACCCTAAAATGTTATAATCCCTCCGTTTCAGGAAAAGAGCTACTATCATTTTTTTTATTTTAACCTAATAACAAAAATCAGGTTCTTTAAAACTTTTTAATCAATCCTCTTGCTTAGGTGAAATGACCAAGCTAGGATCATACAATTCATACCCTAAAATGTTATAATCCCTCCGTTTCAGGAAAAGCGTTACTATCACTTTTTCATTTTAGCCTAAAAAATAGGCTAAAATGAAAAAGTGATAGTAACTCTTTTCCTGAAACGGAGGTAGTATATGATTAATACGTGGTTTAAGAGTGTAAACATATAAATAACTTTATAAAGTAATACAGATAGATTAATATTAATGGTGTAATTTTATAATACTTTTAAGTTAATTTGGTTTTTATATAATCGTCGATCATCGTATTTATTTTATTGAAATTTATTATAGAATCTTCATCATTTGAATCCATGCTTAGATATGTAGTGTAGTCTTTTGGAGTAAATGACAACATATTAAAATTTATTTTGCCTACGTTTTTAATAGAAATGTCAAATTCACGTTATATTGTTGTTTGTAATAGCATTGTCACTGAAAAACAATATACTCCCACTGTTTCAACAAAAGTGATAGTAACACTTTTGCTGAAACGGAGGTAGTACTTCTTATTTTTGACTGTCAATTGATCGAACAATAAGTAACATAATTTTATCTTTAACGATGTAGGAATAGATAGTCGTTCTACAACCTTAACTATTTGTGTTCAGGATGATCGAAGGATAAGCTTTAAAAAAAGACTATATGTTAATTTTATTTGGTGCAATAAGGTTAGTTTGTATTCTATATTACTTTATAAAGCCTTTTAACAATGTTGTATTGTTAAAGTTGATTTTGCCTACATGCTAAACGACTGCAATAAAAGTCGTTGTAAACGACTAATTTGAATCAAGTTCTTCGTATTAAAAAAAAATACAAGTTCTTCGTATTCGTTTTTTAAAATTGTTCCAAAAAAATAAAGAAGAAATAACTCTCAAAATACTGAAAAGAATCTGGAATATAATTCAACAAATCTGAAACAACATAGGGGATTTTTCTTACCCTTTCTATCATTAAGTGCATTTCCAGCACATGCGCTTCTTTTGTTTTGTGATTTAAAGATTTTCGGATCTTTGAAATCCTTTCCCTAACCAATTTCTGTCAAACTTGATTAGGATTTAGGTCACAAAACAAAATATAGTCCATGGTCGTTATGCTTGTTTTTACACATAATAGGCATAAACGTAACAAGTCCACGATTAAAAAATAATAGCTATATTTATATGAGTATTTATTTAAAAGAATGATCTCTAACCTTGGGTATTTCTCTGAGTATTTTCCTATTATAGCGTTTGTGTATCATATTATACATTGATATTGAAAATCGAAAAATTATGTATTCATAGGCTTAGATTAAATAAAAAGAAAAAAGAGCAGCATACCTTAGGAATTTTGTATCGTAACTTGCAAAAGTATTTTTGATAGATGTTTGTGTATTCATGTATGAATTGAAGACATTTTTATTTTACATTGTTTTTAGGGTCTGAGATGTTGTCCGGTCCGTTTGTACTCTTGTTAGTGTATATATTTAGCTGAGTTACCTTATCCTGGACACTACCAATAACCCTGTTATCCCGGATTTTTCGGTTACCGGGGTTAACAGAAGTTGTCAGGGAAAGAAAGCTTAATGGACATCACCAATGTAATACTAAAAAGTAAAAGGATAGAGTTTTATTTAGATTAATGAGATCCTTGGTTGCAGACCTTATTAAGATACAAATATTGCAACTTAGCTTTGTGAAATCCCTAGTAATGGACATTATATTTGCAGGGTACATCAATGGAAAGATATATTGCTCTAAAACTTGTGCCTAAGTCCTCAGATGCATGAACTAAATAATGTATATACCAAAACAAATACACTTTAGAGTTCAAGATAGTATACAGTAATCTGACTTGAGAAATTCTTTAAAATGTAGTTTTTTTTATGTATCAAATCATTCATTAAACTCAGTATTGGCATGATAATAGTGCCACTCAAAGACACATAATATTACTTCCTTGGCTATAGCCCATATGTGACATCAACCCATATAGATACAACTACTCTTGATAACCTTTAGTAAATACAATTGTGTTGTATGTGCATTGTTATACTATGATTTGAAAATATATCATACAACACCATGACTCTAAATAAAATCCAATAATTGTAGTTGATATAAATCAAACATAGTCCAGAACCTCGCTCTGGATTACAACAATTCCTCTTGATGTACCTTTTTGACTTATGTAATTAATAGATAAGATGACCAAAGAAGCCGAAAACTATATAATTGATAAGAACTTCATTCCGGAATTACAACAATTCCTCTTAACCATATATAGATAATATATACTGCAATTGTACCAATACATCAAAAACATCTCTCTCTCACTTTATTGAACAATGTCAATCCATCTTCTGTTTTGTTTACCTTGAATTTATCATGCAAATGTGTCAGTACAATAAATGTCAATATTATTTGATATAATAAGGATGACTCTACATTTTCCACTCATTGTAGACGATTTTTGATACATTTCATAATTTGATTTCTGCATCTCTACAATAAAACCCCGGGGTGGTTTTATCTGGCAGTAACACAGTTATTCTGCGAGCAGTAGTACATCTTGACATTACTACGTAAAGTTTCTTGTGGCTAAACAAAGAAGTGCGTAGATCGATCCCTACGTATTTTACGAAATGGCCTTGTGACTTGTTGATTGTTATGCCATAAGCAGGACATACTGTAAACTAACGCCTTGTCCTGTTAAAATTTATTTCTAACGCCGACGATTTAAAATTTATTCTTAGGATGAATATAATTTCACCGTCTTTTAAAATCTTGGCTTACGTGTTGTCCTCATCTAATGTCCAATAGCCTTGTACCGTTGCAGAGACCTTATCTGGTGCAAGGTTTCTAACATTATAATTGGGTAGCCAACTTTGATATCTAATTTGAACTTAGACAATCTAGGCGGATTTAAATTCTGTAAGAATTCGCTGAAAAGGTGTGGAATATCCAACCTCATCTGCATTTAGCTTGTCTGTATCAAAGTATGTGTACATATCCCCGTCTAAGGTCTTCAATGTGTTTGCATTAATTTGTGTGCATCTCCATTGCGTGTTGAAAGTATAATCTTCTCAGTAAAGTGTTTTTGAGCTACCTTTTTTGTTTTGTTTTTCCAGGTAGGGATAAAGACTGGTTATTAGTCCAGGCATGTCCTTGCATCTATTTACTAGCTGGGGAAGATCAATACCCTTCCTTTGGACCAACCAACCTATTATATCCAACAGATACAGATCAGAGGTATGTGTAATGTAAAAATACCACAAAAGGATGTAAACAACCCCATGGGAAACCATACCTCTATTAAGAATTTTGCAAAGCACATTTTCTGGCTCAAGTGCATCTAGGCACATATTTTGACGAAACTCCAAGATAGTGACATCATTCCAAAGCAATCATCTCCTTAGACACCCTCCAACGGCCTCTTTATGAAACCACCAGGTATAACAGGCAACATTTGTCTAAACTCTCAGCCTAGAAACAACGGTAATTCAACCAAACGTTTTTTTCTTATTCTCAATGACCCTAGTTTTTTGCCTTCGGTGTTCTTCTTTGGTTTTCTTTACTACGGCCCGGCTCAACCACTGATTAGTATCATCCTTCATGTAGATTTCGGTATTTAACACAAGATTTTTAACTTGGTATATTCCGTGAAAATACTTTAAATATATTAATATGCTTATGTTGTCCAGGTATCCCCATTGATATAGTCTAATTTATGTTATTTAGGTATCACCATTGATGATTACCTAAGAAAAATCATTGGTTCCTTTTTATTCGTTGATTCTAGGATAATTCAATGTTGACCATTGATTAAAAGTGAACATCACCTGTGAAATTTAATTTAGTCAAAGTATAATGTGACTTACGTGGATGGTGCTGGACATTTTCATCTAACAAATTAGAACATGCAACCGTGGTCTGAATATATAAGGAATCGTTTAACTAAGGCTTAATTATTTACTTGAAACGAACAAATGAGAAATTCCAGTATTTGGTTTAAAAAGTTTCTAAGAATTTGAAAGCAATAAGTCTAAATTTTTAAAAAACAACCCAGAAAATTTATTCCAAAGAGAAAAATAGTCTGATCTGTATATAATTCAAATTGCCCATACAATAAGGTAAATAATGCAAAAGCTATTGAAGTTCGTAGCCTTTTGCACAACCAAAATCCCGATGAAACATACAATAATGTGAAAAATGTAAACTTGAGAAACAACATACCTTGCCAAAAATATAAATGGACAAAAATAACAAAATAATTTAATTAGATCCATTAAAAACTACTCCAAAAAATGAATGAATATGTCTTTGAACCGTCCATGAATTTCAATCTTAAATCTTTAAGAATTTTACTATTCTTACATGTTGTGTTCTTTCTTGAGTAGAGATTTTGTCTATGTAGGTTCTGTATATCCGTTCTAGATGTTGTTTGACTTATGATATAGCCATTTTTTTTTGTTTTGATTTTAACTTCTCCAGATATTCATGAATTGATGTCATGTATTAGTAAATTTCATGTTCAGAACCACCTCATGGAAAAATAATGACGCATATACTCGTTCTTCATACACCGTTTCTATGACCTGATCTTCTAAAAATCCAATCATATCCTTGTTGATTTCCTTGAGTGTTTAATCGCGGTTGTCTTCCTCATCTTCAATAAACTTTTCATTCTCAAATAAGTCTGAAGCATCTTCCCCAACTCTCCATGTCGTTTTGTTGCTCTAGATCCTGCAAATATTTTTCCAATTTGTCTTCGCTTTCGTCATATGAATATCTTAACTCTTGATTAAGGACCCAAGGGGAGTCATGCAAGAATTTATAGATTTTTATTTTGTTTTACAATATGTTCGTTTTATTTCTCAGCATCACTATCAGTCTTACCTTCCACGATCTCTTGATCCTTGACAGAAAGTTTAATTACCTTGCTGTTAAATGATGATTGTATTTTCCTATGTTTCTAAGCATCACCCTTCCTACGTCCTTGGATAAACCTTTCGTCATTGTATATTTCCTTTTATCCATTGTTATTCAATATAAGATTTGTTAATTCAATAATTAATCATTCATAAGTTTTCTTTCAAATTGTCAATAATAATTTAGTCCATAATGAGCCTATTTAATTTGGAAAAGAATACCCAACATATTGCTACTTGTTATTCTAATCACCTAATTCAGTATAAGAAATTAATTTGAATGCTTACATTATTATTTTTTGGATTAGTCGCACGTTTAGACAATATTTTTTTAATAATATTATCCAGTTTCAAGAGTGTTATTGAAACCTAATCCAGATCATGTATCCTACTAATAGATACAACAATGTATATTCATTTGTATGTTTAGATCATATGATGAAGGAAACCTTAAAAGAATTGTATACAGAAGGAATCAAATTATGTAGTTCACAAATTTGTTGGTTCATTGTTTTTTAGTTTTCAAGATGGTAGAAATTTTTATTATTTTTTGATGGACTATGGTAAAACACTCGTTAAGGCGCTGAAAATGACGAAAACTTTAAAATTGTTTCATAGTTAACCGTTTCGTAGTATGTTTTCCTCTGGCCGGATTCAGCTGCTTCATATCAGGATGACAACTCAACTCGTCGTATGTAAAGAGAAAAATATAACGTAGGAGTAAGTATGCAGGGTGACACTCTAAAATACGGGTAAATCTTTTTTTACCTTTCAACTGAAGTATAATATCCAAGATGCTAGGTATCTCAAAACCATCTCCAGTTAGTATAATTTAAAACTTTGTCAGTCATTGGAAAATTATAATGTCCTTCATCCGTAGTTGTTCAGACTTTCATAGTTTTCTCTTGGGACTATTTAATGCAAAATATCATGATTTATTCCAAGAACGTCTTTATCCAGCTGGGGATTTCAACATCCAGGGCTTGATTAGGATCGTATACATACAACTGTGAATAAATTGGGTCTTTTCCCTCATTGTTCCTTTCTTGTGCAAAAGTTGCGTGTATATTGAAAAGCATTTCAGAAGCTTATCTTTCAGAGTTCTCTCATCCACTTTGCAACCAAGAATGGTAAAAGCATTCGAAGCATTGTACTCTCAGATGTGATTTCGTAAAAACCTTGTCCGGGCTTCGTCTTTGTCGTATAAATCTATTAGCGGCTGAGGAGCATAGGGAGCATTACTTTTTCTTTGTGACAATATTTAGTAAGGATTACTGAAATTCTTGGATTATTATGATAACCTCTCATCGATCCAAACACTTGACATTTAATATCCATTTTTCCAAGATAATGACGAAAATATAATTGTATATCAGTTTTCTGGTTTACAGTGCTATATGTACCAACGTCTTCCTCATCATCTGATAGACCACAAAATTCATCTGATGTAAAATATTTGGCAGCATCAGACCTATACACAACAACAAATATACATATATTCAATGTCAATTATCTATAGAAAAATATAAGAAAATAATAATCAGAAAGAACTAATTACTCAGCAGCGAGGTTACGTTTGATTGTACTTTGAACTCAAAGTGTTAACAATTGAATCTACATGCTCCATTCTAGCATCTGAAATTCTTGAATTCGTTGGTATATTGGTCTACAATTAAACAGATATTCTCAAGTCCCTTGGTCCATAAAATTTTTTACTTGTATTTCTAAGACAATACCCTTGCACAAATTGTTGGAATAACATGTACGTGTTCGTTTAGGATGGGTAGTCTGTCACATACATAGTTAAATTTTGTCAGGAACATATAGCATCCAAGGAATTCGTGCAAACAATAACACTGTATACTTCTTTGATAGACGTTTCTCTCTTATGATGGGCTTCTTTAAGACGACGTGCTTGCTGGGTGACTTGTCGATTCTAGTACAATGAAAAACAAAATATTTTTGCTGCATGACAGGTGTTTAATAAGCATTGTTACATGTTTTTTTTATTTTTTTTGCAACAAAGGATTATAATCTACCCATATTTCTACGATATTCGACAGAGAATTATACATTAAACCATGTCACCTGGAAAGTGAACAATAATCACATGGATATCAATTACACGTATCAACGCGTTCTACACCAAAACAACAAAATTTTCCATTAACTGGGGGAGATAAGACATTTATATTTTGATGATCCTCTTCCACAGAAGTTGCATTAGAATCCGACGAGTCTTTGTTGTATGTATCTCTCTCAATCGTCCCTCTGGCCTATTGACCTTTTATTCTTGAGGTTAAAATAATCATGCTTTAGAGGCATGTATGCTACATTAAGTTGTCACTTGGAAAGTCAAACAATAATCTAAACTATTAATATTAATTACATCGTATTTATTCCAAAGGACAAAATTATACATTAAGTGGGAGAGATAAGACATGTAGATTCGGCTGATTTTCTCCTGCAAAAG